>JARFIW010001131.1:1767500-2367500 GCA_036346225.1 Platerodrilus igneus
TTTTCAAAAATGTAATAATATATAGGGTATTCCATTTAAAAAAATATAAGTTTAATATGCCCTGGAATTATGAAACACCCTGTAAGCTTCCAAATATTTTTAAAATGTGCACTTTAGGCATGCCTAATATGTCTCCAAATTTGGCTTACGTAGTTTTATAATAACGGAGTTATCGACCGTTGCCACACTAAAAACTCACCCTGTATATATATATTCAAACATATACAGGTACAGATGTACACATGCATGTATACTTGTGAGCATTATGTGTGTGCATATGTATGTACATATACACTGATGTATGAACTTACAAATGTACGCAAGGATGTACATTTGTACATGTGCATATATATATAATTATGTGGACTATTCCATGCACATGCATATGCATATATTCATGTCTAGGTACACATATGCATAAATGCATGCTTGAGCTCATGCAAGTGTGAATACATGCATGCACGCAATTGTGTGTATGAGAACATGAATGCATATGCTTTGGGATTTTAGCATATAAGCATATGTACATGCATGTATATGAACATATGTGCACACTTTCATACATGCATCGATCGCAAGCATTCATACATACAAATGTAACTGCATACATGCACATGTCCATATGTGGGCACACAGAATTGCATATTAATCAACAGTAGTAAATAAAAATATTAAAATTACTGAACAGTAAAGAATTTACCTACCATATGCTTGTGGCCGTTGCTGGACAAATTGTGAATAATTTTGTTGTGTATCTTTATTAGCAAAATCTGGATGGCGTCTTGGTTGAGGAGTAGGCGATGGATTTTTATTAGTAGTAGCTCCAGGATATGCTGAAGAATTGGACGAATTTTGCTGATTTGTAAAATTCTAAAAATACATAAAAATTGAAGAAATTATTTTTCTCAATATTGGGAATACCTGATCGTTGTGATAATATTCTTGCTGAGAACTACATGATCCTGCAGCTAGTGATGTTGTAGTAGTTGTAGTTGTTCCGTCTGTATTCCCAAAAGTGACTCTAGATGGATATCCTGTTCCAGATGTACTACTCGAATTATATCTATTGAATGAATCTTGATTTGCAGAAGAAGAAGTTTGTGAACTATTAGGACTAGAAGGCGATTGTGTAGATTCACTCGAATAAGAAGAGTAACCAGAGCTAGACGTGGGAGGATAGCTTGAACCTGCAGGATATGTAGAATACTGATCTGCTGAAGTTCCTGAGCCAGAACCTGGATATTGATTATATCCAGATTGAATACTATAATTTTGATTCTGAGATCTAGGGTTACCTGCAGGATATGGTGGATGTCCTGTAAAAGAACCTCCTCCTCTAGGAGGTGGACTAGGAGATATATCATCAAAGGGATTTGAAACATTTACATTATCAGACACCCCGCCTGCAGGGCTAGGACTCCCTGAAGATGTATTTCCTAAATGATTAACAGGAGCTGAACCTAAAAAAAGATTATTAAAAATAGGGTAAAATCTTATTTTTTGCTAATACATGTTATCCATGGTTAACTCATGTAAATTAAAAATATAAATGCAATGCGCTGAATACTTTTTAAACATGCTGAATATCTAAACAGCTGATATGGTTAAATAAATACTCAAAATATAGATATGTAAGTTCTCAATATAAATGTATAATATTTTTCAATAATAAAGAAAGCTATACTAAATTGTATATAACTTCTGAAAATTCTACAAAGGAACTCTAATATACAGTTCCAAGATCGATAAAATCTATGCAGGTGATTCACAACTTTATAGAAATATTTAACCGATGCTTAGATGCATAGATTGGTATTTTCGCAAAAAAAATTATTTCTTAAAAATCAAAATTGAATCGAATGTTTTCAGTATACATATAAAAATAATGAGACAACTCACCATATACTCTAATTGAAATTCCTTGATGGGTGATCTCCAGTTTAATGTCTATGCTTTATGGCAAGCCCATCATAAAATTTTATAATATGGTTTGGGGTTTAAAGTTTACAAACCCACAAATAGATGTTTATAATTTTTATTTATTAGTCATTAGTAATCTGCATTTTTGAGTTTTGATACAAACAATGCATGTTCTACTTTACAGGTAGTGAGCTTGTAAAACGATACTTCACAAGCTAGTAGCATGTGATTGGCATTTGCAATTCCTTTTTGGTGTCAGTGTTGAAAATATCCAATACCCGCAGTTATAAATTTACCCGGATCAAAAGACAGTAGGCATTTGTTGGTACACAATAAAATTCGTTGCTTCATGTTTATTCAGTTCCAGCTTTATCATACTTTTGTTTTCAGCAAATTTTAATTTCGTATAAAACATCAAAGATTTTGCTTTTGAAAGTAGCATTTTACAAGTTCGTTACCTGTAAAGTGAAACACCCATTGTTTGTATTACAACTCAGAAAATGCAGTTTACTAATGAGTAACAATAAACATTTTTGGAAACGCCCATCGTTAATAATAAAACATCAATTTGTGGTTTGTAAACTTTGTCACCGCTGATGGTAAACCAGAAATAGAACGATAGGTAATTGGTCCCTGTTGTAACGATGGCAAAAGGGGAGAGTGGCTTGCTCAGCCAGGAGGTCGTGGGCTGACGGCTTCGACTAAGGACCAGAATGGCGAAGCTCAAAGAGTAAGGGCGCCAGAGTCTTGCCACAAAGAAAATATAGAACCGTGACTCAAAGGTTCCAACTCATACACAAGTTCCCAAATACCATATCCAAGCAGCACAAAGCGGCACAATCATCACGTGCTAACTCAAAACAATAATAATAAAAAAATAATCAAGGAACACGTATAATATTTACTTAGCACAAATACAGATGACTCAATGCACAAAAAAATATATATATATATAAAGTACGGTATATAAAAGGGGGTGAATATTGATCAAAACTGGTGAAAATGATGCTTATCTTAAAATAAGAATATTGTGTAAATAATGGACCTAAGGTGGTACAATACCAACAAAAAAGAGAAAATAAAGTGGTGCGTGGAGACCCACGAACGGTTCGGTACATACACGGGGTGCCGCAAAATAGGCGAATGAATAAGTTGTAACTAACGCAAGTTAAAACGCGACGAAAGGCATGCCGCTCATCCACTATATAAAGGCGCGGAGATAAATAATCTCTAAAATTTATAAATATATCGCGTCCGTTGGTGGATCTTTTACAAAACAAAATATCGTAGCATAAAAATAAACCTGAAAAATAAGGCAAAATACGTAGCATATAAATCTGGTGAAATTAATAGTAAAGCAGATCACAAAAAAAGTATAACCACACTGTAGGTCACAATTGTTACTACAAAACTTCGGTATCTAAAGAAAAAGTACACACAATAGTTCGCCTGAATAGTGATTAAATATGTAAACACCGAGGGGAAAGCAAAAGAATTTATCAAACGTTACTTCTAATTTCCAAGAATGTAAAAATATAACTCTCGTTGTGATAAAACTGGATTTAATAATAATTAAAGCGTAAATAAAAAAGCTGATAACGTAGTTTAAATTGGTTGTTGAGGCGATACCAAAAAAAACAGGTATTAAGGTAAATATGTATACGACCTTCAAGATCCAGGTGTCCTGAGTACTCTTAGTACCAGCAACACAGCTCTGGGCTCGATAATCGACGGGGCGACTATTGCTTCCTTCCAGAACAGCAAATTTAAATTTGTAAACAAAAGCAAGGAACAAGCAGGAACGGTGATCGAAAGCAAAAACAAAAGGTACTACTAAAAGTAATACCGACGGCAGTCTAAAGCCAGTAGTACTAAAAGATGGTACAAAAAAAAGAAGACCAGTTGGACGGCCTTATCGCAAAAGCGAAGAGTCGGAGACGCAAATAAATTCCACAAACGGAAGTGGACAAACGCCACTAACTTCTGTCGTATAATTACAGGTCCTCCCCAAGGAGATGCTAAAACAAATGCTCAATACGCACTTATAAAATTATACAACAAAACCAAGAGCGTTCACTTTACTCTTTTACAGGCTTCAAACAAACAATGAATATCAAAATCATGCATACTACACCTGCTAGATAAGAATAATCGACCCATTCAGAAATAGAAATAGACAAAGAATTAAAGCGAGTTGGAAATTAATTTCGAGAACCGGATAAGATTTTGCAGGAAACACAGAATAACTTCAAAACTGGAAAGCTACACGTAACAACTTCATACCCCAAAACATACCATAAAATTTTACAATAGATTTGTCATACAGCATAAACATTATACTGAAGGTCACCCACCGCGAAATTTTAACTATAGCATGTGATGAGTCGCCTCATTATTTTTATACGTACCCTGAAAACATTCAGTTCAGTTTTGGTTTTTAAAAACTTTTTTTGCGAAAAACTAATATATGACCCATTCTTAAGCATCAGTTAAAATATTTCTATGAAGTTGTGAATCACCCTGTATGTAATAACAGAGTGCAATTGCTGTAAATAAATTTTCCAAATACAAAATACATTTACCATACCCATACTAAATGTTTGTTTCAAACATTTAACGACCAGGTTATTGGCAAATCAACTACCACAATAACAACCTACATGCATTTATTTACATATTTCTACATATATCATCTCTCTTTTGTAGGTTTAAACAAACACAAAATTTAAAACTAAAATAAAGTTAACACTGAAAAGCTGAATCTGTTTACAAGATTGACTCACATTGTTTGAAGCTAGTAAGTTAATCTTATAAAGAAAGAAAGCAATTAATTAGGTATACATGCTTTGGGATATTTCTGTTTGATTTTATTTTTGAAAACTCTCACATTTCCGTCGAGCTAGCCAGGCAAAGTTAGAAAGGAAGGTAAATGAATAATTTAAAATTTTACAATTTGCTGTATCTGTATCACAGCATACTTTTAGTGGCGCATCAAAACGAGGCATTGTCACAGCACTCTTTTAGTGACGCCTCAATGAACGGCGTTACAACACTCTTCTAGTGATGCTCCAACACGGGGCTTGCCACATCAATATATATATATATATATATATATATATATATATATATATAATATATATATTGTAGTAGAAAATAATTGTAAAGCTAAGATCATATTTAAAGGTTAAGTTAAGTTTGAATTTAGGCGGGAAGTAGGAAGGAAGATGGCGGATTATGTTGTTATCTGAAAGTGTGCTTTTGAAATTTTCATTAAATAATTTATAACCTGACTTATGTATTTGTTTAAAACGCCTGAACCCTCTTATTTATGTGCTCCTACAGTTTTATCAGGTGTGGGGTTTAACAGGTGTTTGCAAATAAATTAATTGTGAAATACAGAAGATTGTTAAGGTCATTGACTTGTGTCAAACTTTATTGTGAACACGTTTTCGAACATTGTAATTTTGTGTGATTTCACGTGAATAATGACTTCGGAAGAGCATTTTGAATCGTTTTGCACACAGGCAATGAGAGCTGGAACTACAAATGCGAATAAAAGTCATGAAAATGTAGCCCAGGTGAATACTGTTAATCTTGTTACAGAAGGAGCAGCGAGCTGTCCTACTTATAATAATGAACAAAATTCAAACCCTGCATTTATAGATACAGTTAATGCGTTACTACAACAGAATAGTCAAATGCTGCAACTTTTAATTCAAAATCAGGAAACGCGAAATCAACAGCAATTGAAAAGTGAAAGTTCAAATTCAGTAGCGAATTTTAATGTAATGCCAGACTTATCAAAATCTATCGAACTATTTGATGGTGAACAAGGGTCAAATGTTGCAAAATTGTGGCTTACACAGTTAGAGAATACATCTGTTTTAAATAGGTGGCCAGATGCATTTGCATATCAAACAGCCGTTTGTAACTTAAAGGGCGCCGCAAAGCATTGGTTTAATGGTCGCTAGAAAAATTAATAATTGGAAAGATTTTAAATTGCATTTAAACGGACTTTCATATTTGAACGAAGCATGACGGAATGCTGGCAACAAATGCAATCACATATGCAAGGCCGAAGGAAAATGTTAGTGTTTACTTCCACGAGAAAGTGGCTTTATGTCGCCAATTTGGATTGGATTTTACGGAAATTAAGGAGCAAGTAATTATTGGATTAGGATCTCGTGAATTAAGCAATTTTTTGTTGTCTGCGGTACATGGCGATGAAGATGCATTATACCAAGATATTATTGCTTATGAAAGAATATGCCAGGCTAGACGGGATAAAAGGAATGACAAGAGAGAGGTGCCAATATTAGCAGCTGGACCTTCACATCCGTGGTAAGGCAGTCTCGAGTTAATACAGAAAATACAAAACATGCAACTCGATTAAGATCCGTGCCACTGGTAAGTGTTTTAATTGTTATGACGTTGGGCATTATGTTGCTAATTGCCCCAAACCTATAAGGCAA
Organism: Platerodrilus igneus; assembly: GCA_036346225.1. Lineage (NCBI taxonomy): Eukaryota > Metazoa > Arthropoda > Insecta > Coleoptera > Lycidae > Platerodrilus > Platerodrilus igneus. The sequence continues at coordinate 1,773,893 of JARFIW010001131.1, forward strand.
CGAGGTAGTTGTTTCAATTGTGCATCACTAGAGCACAAAGCGAACGATTGTCCGCAGAAGTCTGTATCATCTACAATGCTGATCCAGGAACCACTTGATTTAGATCCACCTTACTTTTTGCGCATATTTTTTCCAAAAATTGGGGTATCATTTGATTCGGTAGTAGATTCGGGTAGCCCAATTTCACTGATTTTAGAAACTTATGTAGTAGCTGAATTTATTGAACCATGTAATGATAAGGTTATATTTTTGACAGGTATTAATAATTCTAAGTTGCAAATTTTAGGGTCTTATACTGATAAGGTTGAAATAAATGGGAATTTTTATGATATGACATTTTATGTTGTCAGTAAGAATACTATGTTATGCTCTTGTTTGTTAGGTAGAGATTTTATCAGTAACACAAATGTTACCTTGAAGTTTACAAAAAATGATGTTTCATTGGAACCTTCAACCGATTACCCAGAGTTTCGAAGTAATGAAGTACTTTTAATTAATGATGTTAATGTATGTAATAAGAAAGAATTAGATATTAATAGTAACTTATCACTGAATATTGTTGTTAAAGCACATGATATTCTTGATAGTCATTATTTTAATGCAATTAAACCAAAGGACCCTAAAACTAAATTTCGAATGCATTTAACGTTAGACAAACATGAACCATTTTATTCACGTCCAAGAAGATTGTCCTATTATGAAAAAACTGTTTTAGATAACATTTTAGATGATTTGCTGGCTAAAGGCATTATACGCGAAAGCCAATCCCCTTATTGTTCACCTATTGTGCTGGTAAAAAAGCGAACGGGGGATTACAGAATGTGTGTTGATTATAGAACACTTAATAAGTACCTTGTTAGGGATAAATTTCCATTACCATTGATTGATGACCATTTAGATAATTTGAGGGACAAGAAGTACTTTACCAAATTAGATTTGAAAAGTGCATTTTACCATGTAACTTTGGATGAAGAATCACGTCAATATCGCCTTCGTGACGCCTCAAGGACAATTTGAATTTTGCAAAATGCCGTTTGGGTTGAGTTCAAGCCCATCCACTTTCATGCGCTTTATCAATGAAATTTTTAGAGATTTAATTCGAGCTGAAAAGGTGCTGATATTTTTAGACGATATTATGATCGCTACGACAAGTATCGATGAAAATTTAGAAATTTTGAAAGAGGTTTTACTTATGTTAAATGAGAATTTGTTGGAGTTAAGACTTGACAAATGTTCATTCTTGAAGGAAAAAATTACTTTTTTGGGGTACGATATTAGTGGAAACGGAATTAGCCCAAATAAAGAAAATTTGGCAATTATTGATAATTATCCAATTCCTACTAATATTAAAGAAGTACATAGTTTTGTTGGAATGATGAGTTATTTCAGACGGTTTGTAAATAATTTTGCAATCATAGCCAAACCACTATACGATTTATTGAAGAAGGGTGCTAAGTACAAATTTGGGGAATCCGAATTGAATGCATTTGAAACGTTGAAAAACAAGTTGATTTCTAAGCCTATTTTGTCAATTTATTCCCCTATTCGTGAAACAGAATTACACTGTGATGGTAGTTCAATTGGGTATGGATCGATCTTGATGCAGAAACAGGATGATGGGAGATTCCATCCTGTATTCTATTTTAGTAAACGCACTACAGAACAAGAGGCAAAATATCACAGTTACGAGATTGAGTGCCTAGCAATAGTTTATTCTTTGAAACGATTTCATGTTTACTTGCAGGGTATTCCTTTTAAAATTGTTACGGATTGCGACAGCTTTAGACTTACCTTATCAAAACGTGATATAATCCCCAGAATTATGCGCTGGTGTTTATTAGTTCAAAATTATGATTTTGTAATTGAGCATAGACCGAATAATAGAATGAGACATGTTGATGCCCTCAGTAGGGTACAGAGTATATTTGTGCTGGAAGGAAATACTTTTGAGCAGGAATTGGCGATTAAGCAAAATCTAGACACAGCGATTGTTGCTATTCGTAACGAACTAGAAAAATCTGAACATGCTTTATATGAAATGCGTAATGGATTAATATATCGCAAATCAGGTAACAAAATTTTATTTTACGTCCCCAAGGATATGGAAGCTAATGTGTTACACACATATCACAATAATATGGGTCATGTAGGTGTTAGTAAAACATTAGAAATTATTACTCGTTCTTATTGGTTTCCTTACCTAAAAAACAAAGTTGAGAAACATATTCAAAACTGCTTGAAGTGCATCGAATATAATCCTAAGTCAGGAAGGGTCGAGGGATTTTTGCACAATATACCCAAACAGAATATACCCTTTGATTGCTTACATATTGACCATTATGGACCGTTAGAGACTACGAATTCAAAAAACAAATACATTTTTGCCATTGTTGACGGATTTACGAAGTTTATAAAATTTTACCCTTGTAAAACCACTAACACCAAGGAGGTGATTTTACACTTATGTTCTTATTTTTGCTGTTATAGTCGTCCTCGGCGAATTATTTCGGACCGTGCCACATGTTTTACTTCTGAAGCTTTCAAAAATTTTCTTAATATGCAAGATATCGGTCATGTACTTATTGCAACTGGAGCACCTAAGGCCAATGGCCAAATAGAGAGAATGAATCGGACGCTAACTCCAATGCTAGCCAAAATGGTAGATGAACGAAAATTATGTTGGGATAAAATTTTAGATGATATTGAGTTTTGTTTCAATAACACAGTGAGCCGTTCTACAGGTCAAACACCCTCAATGTTGTTATTTGGAAGGAATCAATTAGGAAAAATTGATGATCATTGTCGTTCTTTCTTGGAATCGTATGAAGAATCAGTGAGCGATTTAGCAGATTTACGTGAAAAGGCTGCTGAATCGATAGAATCACTGCAAGCCAAAACTAAGAAATATTATGATGATAGACACAAAGCTGCTAGTATTTATAAAGTAGGAGATTTTGTCATGGTATCTAATGTCGATACTACTCCCGGCGTTAATAAGAAATTAATCCCAAAATACAGAGGTCCTTATGAAATCGTTAAAATTCTTCCTAACGATAGGTATGTAGTGAATGACATTATTGGGTTCCAACAAACGCAAATTCCGTATGATGGCATTTTAGATGCCTCTAGACTTAAGTCTTACAGCAAACCTGAAAATAAAAATTCTGAAAATTGAAACTGATTATGATTTTACTTACCTTTTATGATAATGTAGGTTACTTAATTCTGAAATAAGGCTTATTTGGATTTGTTTATGATTTATGTGTGAACTTTTATGTTTTTGCTTACGTTTAGCAACATTATGGATTAGATACTATTTATGTTAAGTGTTGATTTTTCCTTATGCTTTTATGTAATTACTTTACGACATGTACTTTATGCTTAGAATATTTCTAGATTATGAAAATTATGCTTATTATGGTACATACTATCAACTTTATGACTTATGTTATTTATGCACCAATGTTTATGATGCGATACTTTATGATCATGATTTATGTTTAGGTAAGTTTTATGAAAGCTGGCTGTTATGTATCTAGCAAATGATCGGGACGATCAAATGTCAGGATTGGCCGAGTTGTAGTAGAAAATAATTGTAAAGCTAAGATCATATTTAAAGGTTAAGTTAAGTTTGAATTTAGGCGGGAAGTAGGAAGGAAGATGGCGGATTATGTTGTTATCTGAAAGTGTGCTTTTGAAATTTTCATTAAATAATTTATAACCTGACTTATGTATTTGTTTAAAACGCCTGAACCCTCTTATTTATGTGCTCCTACAATATATATATATATATATATATATATATATATATATAAACAACTGATTTAATTGCAATCTTGGGATACACTCGTTCTACCAGATAAAACTACAGCATCAAATTGTAATTTTTATTCAACGTTTCGGCATTAACTTTATGCCTTCTTCATAGACTGTAAAATTTAATGAAGATTATTACAATTACATTCAAACAGTATAGCTATGTACTTACATAAATTACTATGACTTAAACCTGATTTAAACTTAACAAACAACACTTATTCATGACATGCAACTTGGTTAAATTTTTAAAAAGTAATTACGGCAACACAATTAAAATGTAACATAGTCAATTGGATAAAATAAATAAATAAATAAATAAATTAACATTTAATAACATGCAACCTGACTTGTTTATCGCATGCGCCTATAAAAAATCAATAGGTAGGTTGTTTACAAAAATAAAAGATAGGACAGATAAGTCTCTGTGTAGCAACGTTATTTACAAAATACAATGAAGTTGCAAAAGAACGTACGTTGGTCAGACAAAACAGTGGCTAAAGAACCGCATCATACAACACAAAAGTGATGCCAAGATTGGAAAATCTAATTGTGCTCTTGCGTCGCATTTGTACAATACTAAACATACAGCGGATTTTGAGAATACCACTATATTAGATATAGAATCTAATTATTATAAGAGACTTTTCTTGGAATCTTTTTATATTCAGCAACAATCGAATCGACTGAATAACAAAGTGGATATGAACAACTTAAACACAGTCTACTCTGCGCTCTACAAGTTTAATAACTGTCATTTTCGCAAACAGTGTTGAAATGTTTAATTATGTATTCTGTGTCATGTGCTTCATTTATTAGTGTGTTGCATTTGTCCATTAAACTATTAAGATACAGGTTTTAGATTATGACTTACTATAATCACCAGGTGACAACATGATCGAGTATTAAATAGGATTAGTTTAGTTATGCTTGTTGCGTCGTATGATTAGGTTTAAATGCATGTTATTAAATGTTAAATTATTTATTTATTTTATCCAATTGACTGTTACATTTTAATTGTGTTGCCGTAATCACTTTTTAAAAATTTAACCAAGTTGCATGTCATGAATAAGTGTTGTTTGTTAAGTTTACATCAGGTTTAAGTCATAGTAATTTATGTAAGTACATAGCTATACTGTTTGAATGTAATTGTAATAATCTTCATTAAATTTTACAGTCTGTGAAAAAGGTATAAAGTCAATGCCAAAACGTTGAATAAAAATTACAATTTGATGCTGTAGTTTTATCTGGTAGAACGAGTGTATCCCAAGATTGCAATTAAATCAGTTGTTTACCTACTTTCGTTCGAGAAATAATACTAATTATATATATATATATATATATATATATATATATATATTGTTACGTGCAAACCGAATTTGCACTTTAACATTGTTTAGTTTAGTTTTCTTGATGTGCGGAAGTTTCCCGCCATAATTTTAAATACGCAAGACGCGGGAACATTTTTAAATAGACTGGGCGGTGCTTCCGGCGCGTCAGAGTAGTGAGTTTGCGCAAGTGTTTTTATCCTTAGAGGGTTAGGACAATACGCGAGAAAGAGTGGGGAGTTCCGCGTCTCTCGCCCTGAAACGGGGCTGTCTGCCTGGTGATGTGAAGTGAAACGGACCTTTCTTTTGGGTGTCGTACCGTAATGTATGCTATGTAGAATCCTTTTTTCTAATTACCTTTGTGTTGTCTACCTTTACCTTTTCCCGTCAGACCCTTACATAGGTACAATCTGCGCCACCGAAGGACCTACCGACCTCCACATCCGTAGATGGAGAGCTCCATGCCAACCAACCGCCGCTAGCCGAGGTGTCCCTTAAGAATTTGGTAGCGTCGACGCCATCTCTACTCCAGAAGGAGCTGGATGCGTGGTTACAGGCCTACTGAAGGGAAAATACCTGATGTGAGTACCTTTAATTAACTTGCATGCATTATTTTTGTGCTAGAGTTTGTTTAAATTTGCGTATTATTACGCAATATCTGACACGTATCAATAATTGGCCTCGCCCTAAATCTGTATAAGAGTTCGCGTTGCCAACCGTTGATAGTGTCTATTATATCACATTCACGTGAAATAAATATCGAACTTTAAATTGTAATTACCGTTTTATCTTAACGTTTATCTTATAAGAATATATATATATATATATATATATATATATATATATATATACTGTGATTAAAGATCATATTATAGCAAACAACAAAGAGAAAATGCAAAAAGAAGCAATTCTATTTAGCCATTTATTTACATATAGAATATTAGGAAATTCATAAAATTCTCTGTCTAAAGGGGTATGAGTTACATTTGACGCATAAAAGCGTAGATATAAAAGAATTTATTTATTAGTTTAAGGATCGTAATTTTCATATAATTTCGTTTAATGCATATTTTAAACATTCTAAAAGAATTAAATATAATATAATATAATATAAACATGGACAGTATTTGGCAGCTAATAATTATTTAAAATATATTAAAAATGCAAAATCGACAATTTAATACAAATTAAAAACAACTTCAAGACTGGAGTATAATCAAATATTGACGATTAATTATAATAAAATTGTACTACTTAAATGATTTGGTATTGATTTATAAAAGATGAATAGATTAAATTTGCATGAATATTAAACTTCTTAAAATGCTTTTCAAAGAGAATGGGGCATTGATATTAATTGATAAGAATTAGTAATCATTATCTTTGGTAGAGTAGACTTTGGTAATATGAAATCAATGATAGGATGCTTAGCAGTAAAAAAGTTCAGATATTTTAGCTACTGAGCGACTTCATAAAAGACTATTTTTAGACTAAGAATTTAAATTACATATATCTGTGTGCAAGTCATTTAAATAATTTTTGAGGTTTGCAAATCCACGTAAAGGATTTGTGGTTACATAAAGTATAATAAACATACCAAATTCAGTTACGTTTTACATAGTTAAGGGAAAGAATGTAATAGACTTACTGAAAATAATTAGTGCTGCATGTAGTAATGTAATATATGAATGAATAATTATCATATATTTAAAAATTTGCAGTAGTGTAGAGTATAATTTAGAACTGTATTTGTGAAAAAGTGATTTTGGACTTAATACATTTGTATTTAAAATACTGTTTGTTAGAAGAAAATTTTGGACTGATATTTGTAGTTAGAATATTATTTGTGAGAAGAATAATTGTGAAATATGTATTTAGAATATTGCATGTAGAAGGATAATTGTGAAATCATTATATTTGTGTTTGTCACATTGGTTTCATTAATTTGGAATATAGTTCAGAGAGCAGAGAGAGGAGCATCACAGCAATAAATGTGTGTGTGTGTGTGTGCGCGCGTACGTGCGTGCGTGCGTGTGCGCAAGCGTGTGCGTGCGTGCATGCATGTGTGTATGTCTGTGTGTGTCTGTGTGTGTCTGTGTGTGTCTGTGTGTGTGTGTGTCTGCGTGTGCGTGAGTGCGTGCGTGCATGTGCGTGCGTGTGTGCGTGTCTGTGCCTGTGTGTGCATACCTGCATGTGTGCGTGCGTGCGTGCATGCGTGCATGTGTGTGTGTGTAAAGCAAAAAAAATTACCTTTGTAAATATCAGATAACACATTGCACCATTATGTATCATAAACCCTTACCTGATATCACAAGGTCGAGAATTTCTTATTAACAATGAAAGCCCAAGGTAAAGTTGGATGGAAAACGGCTTAAGGAAAAGAAAAACTCTTTAGACATAAACGGCTAGTAGAGTGTTAGCTCTGGGTAGATCATGAGCTTGGGTCATGGGTTGTCAGATGACCAAAAATATAGATAAAAAGCCCCACCGTATTTTTCAATACAACAACCTACAAAAATTATCCGTGCTTGTATTAGGGGAATGCGGAAACCTTATATCTACACCACTAATATAGCCACAAAACCTGAATTTCACCTTCGTAAAGCACTTACCAAAATCTCAATTACTAGATGTCTTACAGATGTCTCGACTCAACCTGTGAACCAACAAATGCACAACATGGACACCGTTTGTGTCCTCAAAAATATTTACCAAAAATAATATAATAGAATTTAAGTTCCAAAAATATACACCCAGAGTATTTGTTAACATTACACACAATGTCTGATCATGAATGACCTATAAGTTTTACGTGTTTTGAATAATAAAAGAGATAGACAAAAATGGATTCTATTGGATTAAATTCCTTGATTTGTTTTAACATAATCTTTTTCAACTAAAAATTTTTATAGAACAGAAAATTAATAAGGTTTTGTATTCAAAAAACATAAAGATCTCTAAATTGAATATTTCATAATAAATTTTCTAAAAACTTTGAGCTCTCTTAATAATTCAGATTACATATTTTAATTTTTTAGCCATGAGTAGTACTACGTTGACTTCACAATAAAATTTTATTATTTAAGTTCTCATAAAATAGCCTGTTTCAACATAGAGTTAGTTTTACTTAATATGTATAAAAAGAATTCATCACGTTGTTTAAGAGTCAAAGTACATGACCTCAAAATTATTAAATATATTTTTAAATTAGCGTAAAATAAGATGTTATATTTAAATTGGACAGCTGAATATTTTTTGACATTATATGTCACTAACAACTTTTTCAGTTTAATTAGCGCTATCTGTTTGTGAAATAATTATGATAAGCAAACTGCATAGCCATCTTTAAAAATTATGCAAGGTTACAAATTTATTACGGAATCTTTCTTTTACTAAATAAATTTTAAGTTACTTTAATCAAGGTAAAAGTTCAACCTTCTACTTTTCGTATTACGTTTAAATAATTATAAATGTGATTCAAGACTACATATCACTCACGTGTCGAAGTACAGTACGACCAAAAGAAATTGAACTATGACATCAGATGTGGGATATTCCATAAACATCTGTGTTCTGCAATGCACAAACAGGTAACACATGATTACGAACGAATTTATCGCTGGAACTATGACAAATCTTCTGAACAAAACATTATTTAACCAAATCAATTCCTCCTAAAGTACATCCTATAAGTTCTTGTATTCCAAATTTCAAACTAAATATTCTTTTCAGCATTAAATACGGCAATTACGATACTAACGAAATCCGTGATATAGTTATATGATATTGCTTACTCCCTTCATATTTTATAGATCCAAGATATTGCATGTTTTAATGATGAGGGAGAGCTTCTATCTTCATTGGCCTGCAGGAATCAACTCAACTGCTCTAGGTGGAACACAAAATAAAACAATCACACTAAAGCCGCTAGGAACTACATTCAGACACGAAGATTCAATCAGTTAAACTTTCTTGCAGACCGTATTACAGGCCACGTGCCTGGATACCTTCATTTTGACCTTTCTATGCCGCTGATAGCAGCTTACCTGTTCAGACGCTGATAGAGAAGTGACTCAAAATGACAACTTGACGAAGCTTATATTAGGAAGTTAGACCTCTAGAGCAAAGGAGCGCATATGCATTGTAAATTTTATGAATTGTTTTTAGTGATCAAAAATTTATAAATTATATTTCTATATTATTACGGTATTATTATAGATTAATGGGCAAAATGTAACCGCGTAAAAAAATACGTTACAGTGTGTATATCCTTCTATTATTAGAGCGTCCCATACATTGTCCATTTGCATTCACTAGAGCATCCAACATCACTGAATGCCCGTAGACGAATGCTCCTTGCGTATGCCATACTAAAATTTGTTAAACTGTTTCTGATGTCAAATTAAGCTTTATGACATTTTTTCAGCAGACGCTTTTCTGATGTTGAAATGCTAAAAAAAATATGGCAACCGTATATTATTAGTTACTAAGTTTGATAGTTAGGAGTAGCACGAGTAGCTAGCATATATAACCCGTATACAGTTTGCCCATATACATTAATGCTTGTAGGACGTCCAGCAGCTTCGGGAATATTTCTTTTAGATTGTTTGCCGTTTAAATACATTCAAGTGTTCTCTTCAGATTTTACATGCGATTGTGATTGCAGGTATATGTTTACAAACGAGATTTTCCTGTTCTGCAGTTTTGGCTATTTCGGTTTGATAATTGAGAGTTTATGTACTTATCATAAGTGATGCGTCGTTCCCTTCAGTGAGTAAATTATTAAAAGGTACTTATTTTTTGCAATTCAAGGTTTGTGTTACAAGGTATTTGTTCTGAAAAATCTAGCAACCGACCATTATCACCGATTCAAATAAAAAATGTGTCATCCTTGGGTGATCCTTTTACACCGTCTGGTAACTTTACTGACGACCCAAGGACAAATCAAACGTACACGGAACTTACAGTTGCACAAGTTGAAATTAATACACGTATTCAGATAGAAACTACACATGCGGAATTTGGAAAAGCTCCTAGAAATTCAGGCCAGCTTGACCGACTTGGCTGGCTGGATGGCTTGAACGGCTTAGACAACTTAACCAAACCAGTCAAATTAGCCGGCTTAACCGACTAGGCCAATTTCACCGGTTTACCTGGCTTAACTGGCATGGCCGACTTAACTGATATAACCGATTTAGCCGGTTTAGCTTGCTTAACTGACCAAGCCGGCTTGACAGACAATTCCGACTTATCCGGCTTATCCGACTAGGCCGACTTGTTCGATTTAGCCGGCTTAACAGGCTTAATCAGCTTAACCGGCTAAACCGACTTAGCCTGATTAATCGACTTAACCGGCTTAGCCAACTTAGCCGATATATTTATTTATTTATCTAAGTACGCTACAGAGTTAACTCCAAATGGTACATAGAACATATTAGTAAATCAAACAACAGTCAACTCTGTTGTTTGACATTTAAAAATTATGAGATTTAAAAGTACTAATGCTATTGTGAAACACATCATATTCATTAAAATAACAATTGTAACATTTTAATAATCTGTCAATAAATGCCTTGGTTCCATAATTAGAACGATGATGACTAATGTGAAACAAGGTGTCGCATCGGGTTTTTCTAGATGCAACTCTTAGCATAATCCTTGCCAATAAACTCGCACAATCAATATAGGTATGCAGTACCTTATATTGTTACGTGCCAAATTGGCACTTAAACATTTTTTAGTTTAATTTGACGTGCGGAAGTTTCGCGCCACAAATTCAAAAGACTTGGCGTATATTTCCGTCACGTCAGAGTGCGTTTGCGCCAGATCGCGCGACGCGAGTGGCGGAGAAAAAGTAGGGGAAGTGTTTCCGTGAGACTCTGTAACGTGGCCGTTTGCCTTTGAACATCGAGAAGGGCGGTCGTGTCTGGTATCGTATCTTCATTTTTATTATGTAGATTTCCTTTTGCTTATCTTTGTTTGACCTTACCTGATTAACCTATTCCTTATCGTTCCGCTACATATAGGAATCTGATACGACCCTGGAGCAGTCCCACGACCCTAGAACGAGCCGGATGTCCATGCTACGCCAACAGCACCGGAGCAGTCGCCATCTTTAACTATCTTAAAGGGGGCTCCAGCCATTTGGAGGGCGTGCCCTCCGTTAATTGCCTTAAAGGGGCCATCAGTAGCCCTGATGGACGTCAACAGAAGCCAACTTTGACTCAGGGACATATTCATGTGAGTATTTCGCTGTTATGGACTATTGTTTCAAAATTGGCATATTTTCCGTCAATGGCGTATTTAATTTGTATATTGGTGACGTCATTGACAGATGGGCACACCAAAATCTGTACAAAGGTTAGCGTTACCAACTGCCCGTGGCGACGCTTATTCCGTGCTTGCGCGATGTAATTATGAACTTTTAAATTGTAAAAATATATAAAAACTGCCAAAGATACCAAACGCCTGCATTCAAGAGATTGAAGTCCCACCATTTGGAGCCTAACCTCTCTTGCAATATTAGCATGTGGAATACGGAATTTGAACAACAAGTATTTTACAAATTTAGCTTGAACATTTTCTAGTTTGAGAATTGCACATCTGTGAGTAGGAAACCAAATAATGCTGTTATACTCAAGAATGCTACGTACAAAGCTTCAATAAAGCGTAGTTATAGCTTTAGTGTCGTTCATATGTAATGTATGACGCTTTATAAAACACAACATTCTATAAGCTTTTAAACAAATGTTATCAACATGTTTCGTGAAAAACAAATGATTGTCAAAAATTACACCCAAGTCACTTATAGATTCAACACATTGCAACTGAGATTCGTTGATAACATATGACGAATTGATGGGACTTGGGCATTTATAAAAGTGTATTAGCTTACATTTACTAAAGTTGATGTTCAAAAAATTTCGTACACACCATGAAGAAAAGTTATTGATGCCCTGTTGTAGGTTGTTGCAATCATTGATGCACGTTATAGCACTAAAAAGCTTTACGTCGTCTACATACAATAAGCAAATAGAGAATGACATAAAAGTGGTCATATCGTTGATAAATAGTGTAAATAATACTGGTCCAAAGTGGAACCCCTGAGGTACTCCCGAAGTGACGCTGAATGTAGCAGACTTTGCACCTCTAAGTAGAACATATTATTTAAATAAAAATCAATCCATTCGAGATAGGTACCATGGATTCCTATGATATCAAGATGTTTATGCCATCTTCTATCTTTTCTATAAAGTTCAAATCTGGCACTAACAATGAATATTCTCCATTAAATGGATCATGTCAGTTTAAATTTGCTTTATGTGCAGAACTTCTTGCAATGCCCATCCTGAACATATTTTTTGCTAAATTCTTACAATCGCTTAGGTATATAATTTATTATATTCTCTTATACCATTGCTTGAGATCGGAATTTATATTAGCAATGATTTACAGTTGGAAATATATTTCACCAGTTAGAGGCTTAACAAAGTTAAATATGAATAGAAATTTAACATTCAACAATAATATAAAAAAAAACAGTAATCTTGCACTTAAAACCGATGCAAGTATATTTGTCATGTATGTGTGTCTGTGCATGTGCATGTGTGTGTGTGTGCATGTATTCATGTGCATGTGAATGTGTGTGCACACGTATATGCATGCAAACAGGTGAAAGGGCAGCCATGTATGTGTGCATGCATGCGTGTATGTGTGGTGTATGTATGTGTGTCTGTGTATATGTGTGTGATGATAGGGACACTAATATAGCTATTTGAAAACTGCTGGTTAAAAAAAAGGTTCCTAAAATCAAATGTTAAATTACCTGTATATTAATCACGCCTCTAGGTAACGGCAATATCTTTTAATATATCAGGGCTGAAAAGTATTACCTTTACATTATCTATAAAAACACAACTGTATGAAACTGTTTTCTCTATTGCACAATTAAAATTTAAGTACAAGTATATACAAACATTCTTAAGCTAAAGCCAAACATCAAAAATACGTATATTAGTTGAAAGAACTTTTGGCAAATAAAGTTATTTTCCAATTTCTTAAAAAATAATAATAAGAACGTACTATGTATATGTTTATAAGTATACACAGTTAAAAATAATAATTAATTGTAGGTGACTGCAGGTACTAGTTTCAAAAGTTGTATTAATAAATACATGAGGACTAACATAAGGTAGGATACCTTAGAAACGACTAAAATCAATTATCCCCTGGACTCAATTCAGTCGTTTTAACAAGATCCCACTGGAAATTCTGAGACTTTATTAAAAAGTTGCATGTTTCTCTTTTAATATGCTTTTCCAACATGAAGTCGTCACTACTTAAAGAACCAATGGATGATTTCACTTATATATGTCTCTGACAAAGGATTCAATAAGAATCCACTAAATACTACTTTTGCATTTTTATGATATTAACTTCTCAACCTGTTATTCTTATCCCATTGTTGAATTAAACAAAACACCATAACAATATCTCTGTAATTATACTGAAAACCTTTACAATAACTTGATTACAATTAACTTGTAAGACGGATGCAAATCTATCACTTTCAACTATAACACTGTTATCATAAATTTTAATATTTAATTTTTTTATCTCATGTAAATAATTCAATATAAACCTGATAGCTTCCACTTTTAATTGTTGATACTGCACTAATTGCTAATATACCTGTATTTATGTTCCTTTGTCCTCTATTACAACAAGATCCCATGGTCTGTTCTTTTCTCTCTTAGTCACTGAAAAGGACCCCACTAGTGTAAAGAGTCTTCCGTGATCCATCCTTCTATTAACTCTGTTAATCACATTCAATTCCTGGCCATATTTTACAATTATGGCTAGAGGTTTTGTCTTCAATTGCTGTAAAACCACATTTCATGGCAATTATTTCTGCATCAATTGTAATACAACCATAAGAGTTTCTTGAAAAATAAAACGAATAAATTTACAAAAATAGAGAATTATAAGGTAACCTGCTGCACATCAAAAACTATTTCCATCCCTGAGGAAGATTACAGAACTCTAATTGATGATTTAAATAAGTCTAAAGCTGAAAATGAAAACTTAAAATTAGAATGCAATAACTTAACTCGCCATATTGAACGGTTAATAGCCCAAGTTGACCTTTGTATAGAAGAAAGCATTTCTATGGAGGTCTCTCTCATTAAAGTTAATGAGGAAAACCAAAACCAGTTAAGGGACTACTCATCTAAAATGAAAATTTTAGAAAATGAAAAACACTTATCCCTCAAATATCAGCTTGTAACTCAAAATCAAAATAACAAACCTACTATTTGGATCAATAAAGAAATGCAAACTTCGACTGCCAAATCATTATTTTTAAATATCCCACCTAATTGGAGTAGTAAGTGACACAGTATGTACTCCCAAACTGGGACCTTTAATAGTATATATTCTCAAACCGAATCCATATTCAATAGTATGGTTGATGCTCATAACTAAACAGCAGGATTGTATAGCCAAAAGCAACATACAGTCTTCAGTTGCTAAATAAATTTTCTCGACTAGTGCTCAGAAGTTAGCATCAACTGTGAGCACGATCTACATAACTGATCCTTAAAATAATGTCTGTGTAAATAATTCTATATTTGAACCTATCAGAGGCACCCATGAAGAATCTGCTTCAAACAAAAGCATGAATGCAAACAACTGTACTCTTTTAAATAGGCATCCCTCCAAACCACAATTTAACAATGCAATATACCTAACATGATAGAGAAAATGAAGATATTTACATATGGAAGACAGCCAGGTGAAAATTTTCTACTAGATCCTAAGCTCCCTAATCTACCACAAGTATTTCCAATTTTTATTGACTGTAAGCCTAATGCAACCTTAGATGTAGTTACACTAACGTTTTTACCCATATCAACCACTTCACTAATGACGATTATGTTATTATTCTGAGTAGATCTAACAATGCTGTAAGACAAGAATATCTCAGGATACTAAAATAGTGTTAATTAACCTTGCTATTAATACAAACTTGGTTTTGGTATGTTCCCCTTTCTGGAGAAGTCGCCATGTACTAAATAATATAGTTCATACAATTAATAATGACCTGCATCCTCTGCTGGCTTCAGCTAAAGTTCTCTTTTTCTACGTTGATATTAATAGCATCCTATCTCCTAAACTCCTAAACACTTTGTCACATATGGAATACATTTGAAACACAGTGAAAAGAAACTTATATATATATATATATATATATATATTATAGTGGTTTTAAAAGATTAAAAATAAATATAAACGAAGCAATTTCAAAACACCCTGTATAAAGGAACAACCAGAATTTACAGGCAAAATTTATTCCAGTTAGTTCATTTTTAAGTAACAGGTATTAACAAAATTTTACTTAAAATAATGAATAAAATTTAGTAGGTTTGCAAAAGAAATAAAATGTTAGAAGCCAATGCCATTAACTTATTAATTTAATTGAATTTAATTGAACGGTTATTTACGTATAATATGCATAAAAGCGTGTAAAAATCAATAATACCAAGGTGACACGCGTTGCTAACAAACAAATATATCGGTGGGGTTGAAATACGTGGAAAATCCAACTCGTAGAAGTGTTATTTAAAACGCTCGTTAAGATTAAACACCTGCAGAATTTTAAATGTCAAGTTCCAATTATTTTTGTAGATAAAGCTACTAGTTTCGAAGAATATCAGTAAACCGTCGCATGTGTTCGCAGTAAATACTAACGAGGGGTGATTTAAAGCACGTAACAGTCCACGTGGGGTAGATAGCAGATGGTCCGGAATATCGATTTTCTACCACTCACACCAGGTTAGAAAGAGACGTAGAAAACGCATAAGCAAGGGACAGCGTGAGATAGGCGAGACTTGTAGGACGTCAGTGAATATACAATTGGGTCGATATTGTTAGTTCGACGCGACACAAATACGAGCATAGTGTATAGTAATTTTCAGAAAAATATCGTAACGACGTGCTGAAATTCGCGGACTTAGAAATCGGTTGAGCAAAATTTTAAGAACATGTTGTAGATGGGGATTTCGGACGAAAGGTGGCGGACTAAGTTGTATAAATGTTATTCGAAAACATGGTGAAGGCCCTTAATATTTCGATCGCTTCAGACGACGTATGCAAGTTATCACGAGTTGTAAGTAGAATAAAATTATTTTTAATTATATTGCATGGTGAATTGCTCATAATTTGTACGCGGTTTGTGTGCCGAAATTACAATTTTAATTGAGGTATCACCTATAAATTTTTAACAAGCTCGTGTCGAGACGTTAAGTAACGTGGATTAAAGTAAATAATTGTGAAAGACATAGAATTAATTTGGATTTGGAAATTGGAGACAACGTGAAGGCATTGCTAGCAGCTCACTTACATGGGGTTCTACTAATAGCAAGAAGCGGCCTGCAAAGCAGAGAAAAAAACAAATACCATCGTCCACGGAGCGGAGATCTTCTAGAAATTCCAGGTAACGCTTTGAAATTGTGTTGTTATAAACTATGAGTATTGAGTGACGTATGAGAGTGATTTTGAAGGTATTGTGCATTTTTTGTGTATTGAACATAATACATATAACTAACTTTATTATGGTATTTAAATAGAAATCTGAAGGTGAATATAAAGCGTATTAACGTTCCATCAGGAAGTTACAATTTGTGAAGAGTACATGGGTGTTTTTTTGTTTGTTATAAGAGTATGCAAAGTATAAGGGCATACACTATTCATAATTAACTGGGTTATCATGAGCTCACCATACTCCAGAGTTTACTTAGATTTAAAATAAATTAAATAAAAGGAATGAGAAATAAAATATTATTCAGGGCCCATTTACTCCGGGTACATTCTATGTGTTTCATAATTTAAATTAAAATCCTGGACATTACAAAATAGGATTTATTGAGGTGTAACTTGATCACTGAAATGTGGATAAAATTTAATTTTATTTGTCAATAGTAAAAAATAAAAGATTGTATGTTTGTTGTATTTTTTGGTTTTATTGGGAGTGTGCGTGAATGATAGAATATGAGAATGAATCTAGATATCCAAGAGGAGGTCCAACTGAGCTAGCCGGAAGCAGTTGAAGAAGGCAATTCAACCGAGGAAGAGAGGAAAACGGGTAAGAAATTATGTTTTTGAATTATTTAATCTTTGAGAAATTTTCTATTATGAACAATTTTCGAGTTTTGAAAATTTAAGAAAAGTTCGAATATAATTTTATTGGTGATGATTTTACCCGAGATCCACGGCAATATATATAAATATATATATATATATATATATATATATATATATATATATATATTTCTGTGTGATTCCCTATTAGAATCGAACTTCACGAATTGGGCGAAGATTCTGTAAAACCTACCAAAAAACTCACCAGAGTAAAAAAAAAACACTCGAGCCCCAACGTTGGGCCGTCCAGATTGCTGTGATTCTCTTCTGACAATCGCCTCTTTACTCTCTCCGCCTCGGCTGCTCACCTAGTTAAAACTTTCATCCTCATTCATAAAAAAAAACAAACACATTCCTACCACAAACATCAACGTTAACTCTATTTACATCAATATTCATAATACATTAAAATTTCAAAATTAAATTTCAGCATAAATTTCAGCATCATAAAATTTCAAGTTAAAATTTGTCATCATTTTAATTTGCATCCAGAATTAGAGTCCTTGTAGGATGCATACTAATTAAGTTAACAATATGTGCAGGCCTAAGTCTGAATAAAAGGGAGCATCTCCCACCCCTTTACATTAATTTAACAGGTTAGTCTAATTGAGCTCAAAGACAGACCCAAATTTTCATCATAATCCAAAACATAAACTTGATAAATACTCCTTTCTACTTAAACAAGAAAATTTTACCTTAAAATTCAAACTTTGTTGTTTACACAAATTTACTACTGTCCATCTTTATCAAACAAATTATAAAGATATTCAACACACACCAAAACATCAAAGATCGAACAACAAAGCATAAGTTGCCTGAAGGTTACTGCACTCGTGGCTCCAATGTACATCGTCCTTGCTAATTCCACCATTCCAGCTGGTTTATGTTTACGGCTTCAGATTCTGACCGCTTTTAAAATTTTTGTACACCACCATTCGTCTAAAAAGGTTTCAGGGCTTCTCAGGAATTCATCTACGTATATCTAAATCTTGTTTTGTGGATCCAATCACGTTTACGAATAACATTTGATTATTAACACCTCCGAAAAATAGCAAAGAAATTCATAATTCTTTCACGCTATACCCAAAACTGCCTACTTTTATTTATTTATTTATCGTTACTAATTTGGATAATTGGTACAGCAATACTCGCAAATATAACTAGACTTTATTACCTTGTATCTTCTCTAAGTGCACTAATAACTTTTATTGTAGCACGTAATCACCACGTATTCTACTTAAAGTATCAAATAATCAAAAAAATAAAAAGCAAAACTGTTTAAAGTATCAAATAAAATCAAAAATCTAAGAGAGCGAAACTCCTATTAACACGGGTTTATATATTGGCCCACTTGCAAGTCGAATTTGTCCCGCAACGGACAATTTTTAGAATTTCGCATTCTATTTTCCCTTTCGACGGCTCGGCACAGCGATTCTACTAAATTTGCACACGTCCAAGTTGAAAATCTAAGAAATTTCTACACGGCTCGCAACACGTCCGAGAACAACTAATTAATTTTTCACACCAACTGCTATGCTTTCCCCTCTCATGTTTGCATCTTATTTCAACCAATCGTAGCCCTAGTAAAGTTTCACAAATCACGCCTTTATTATCAGTGTCTCTGCTTTACGCGTTTTATCCATCCCTTTCTACCCTGGTCTGAGTGGTACAAATCGATATTCTTTACTATCTGCTATTTAAATCCACGTGGATTCCTATTTGAGTAAAATAACCCCTCATCTAGCATTTCCTGCTAAAACATCCAACCGTTTCCAATATACGTAGAAGCTGCATGTTTATCTATTCAAATTTATTAGAACTTTGACATTTAAAAGTTTGCAGGTGTGTGCTCCTAATGAACGTTTTAATATAATTCTTCGAGCTTTATTTCATGGTATTCTAACCAACCTTGGATTTTAACAAGCTTTTATGCTTATTATATATTACTAATGGTTCAATTAATTCCAATTAAAATAATAATGAATGGCATTGACTTCTACCCTTTAATTTTCCACACGGCTCGCAACACGTCCGAGAAGGACTAATTAATTTTACACACCAACTGATATGCTTTCCCCTCTCATGTTTGCATCTTATTTCAACCAATCGTAGCCCTAGTGAAGCTTCACAAATCACGCCTTCTATTATCAGTGTCTCTGCTTTACGCTTTTATCCATCCCTTTTTACCTTGGTCTGAGTGGTACAAATCAATATTCTTTACTATCTGCTATTTAAATCCACGTGGATTCCTATTTGAGTAAAATAACCCCTCATTAATTAATATAAATTTCGCACGTAATTTCTATTTGTTTCTTTATACAGGGTGATTAAAATTATTTAATGTCGTTAATTAATTTTCTACCCTGGTCTAAATTTGAGTAATATATATATATATATATATATATATATATATATATATATATATATACGTACTGACGTCCTATACGAAGCCCTAAACGACATAGTATGCAGATGATACAAAGCCCTCTGTAGTTTTACGAAGCCCGAAACGGGCTTCCTAAAAATGTGTGTGTATTAAATTTTATTTCGATAGATATGGCCATAAATAGCGTTTCTACAAAATTTACCTGGGCTTCGTAAGTCTGTATAGTATCGCAACTTATGCACCTTTAGTTGACGGCATTGTTCTTAAGAGGGCGCGTTAATTCTGTCATATATACACTGTATATACTGTACAGTCTTTACGAGCCTAATATGTTTGATGCATTATAAGAAGCCCGCAAGTCTGGCAACCTTCTGATGTTCAGATTAATGTGTGTTGCAGGCAAATACTTATTTCTTAATTAACAGATTACATTTTAAAGCTACAACCGGTGTTCATACAAAATATAGCATTAAAAGTTTATATTTTAACATTTGTTGTAACAGTAAAAGTTCGATACACATTCTTGATTTTTGAGATAAAGTTATTGCAAATTGTATTTGCAGTTATTCAAAAAACTCTTCAACAACTGAGCAGTAATTTGTACAAGTGTTTCAAGATGATGCATTTTCATTACATTAATTTCATTATAGTAATAAGCATTCTCTCCAGCTACGCAAAAGGATAAATTTCTCTAATAGTCCGAGGGGCAGGATCACCAAAACGTTGGTCATTTCATCATTGTTTAAATTATGTATTCACTATCTGTAGGCTAAAACAAAAAGACTGCTGTAAGTCTGCCGGTCTGACAGTGGTGGAGATGAGGGCTATGGGCGCCATGATTGTAGTAAAATCAAAATTTTTAAGTGGCTTTATCATGTGGGAGACCATGTGTAAATGAAAGTTTAAAATTATAATTAATGAAATATTGGTCTACCACCACTATAATTGTGGATTATAACTCTGCCGGGAGTGGTTTTGACTTGATATAGAAATTTTTTCAAGTCATTTCATCAAATGGTTGTTACGGTGCGTCGGCGACTCCTTTTGTATTTGCCATTTATTTTACTACAACTACATATTAAACTGTTAGCGCTTTCACTTTAGTGTACCCAATAAAAGCGCTCACTTCAATTTATACTGTTGCAATATCAACATGAAATAAGAAAGTCTTGTAGCTGAGAATCGGTCGCTCTTTGACTATGATACGTCATAAACCGATAGGATCAAGATTGAGGATCGAGTGGGAGACTGTCCCGTCAAGTATGACAAAAATAAGAATAAAAAAATTGGGTATGTTTTGTGCTGTATCTTGCTGCTTTTCCGTATTTCTATCTTGAAAAACAAGTAAGTTTGAACAAATATAGTATCGTACTGTAATTGTTAACGTAATTCGACCTTCCTTATTGATGCGCGGCAGAACTTCAAAATGGTTAAGTGGACAACTACCTGCGCAGCTTTGCTTGCAATGTCTCAATAATATCAATGATTTCTTGTCGTTTTACGTGCACTTCACTGTATCAAAAGTCTGTACTGCGTACGAACTAATTAATTAATTTCGTTTATGATTGCTTACAGTTACTATAAATGTCTTGCGTTTTGTTTAGTATCTAAGTTTTGTTTGTATTACGTCTAGACGTATAGAAGAACTATTGCCAATTTAATAGAATAAGTTTGTGGTCTTATGTGTTTTTGTACATATTATTGGAAAAGGTTTCTAGTAATTCAAACCTGTGTCTAACTTCCCTGGAGGAGATTTTGTTTCATGATACCCCTGAGCTATAATTTAATTTGTTTATGCTGCGGCATATGTAAAAGGATAATATTAATTGTTAAGGGAGGGGCTTTATATGGTAGAAATGGTTCAAATTGAAGGGTAATTATGCACAATTCGTTAGAAAGTCAGCCTGCCACTCTTCAGATAGTGGCCAAGCTTAAACTATACCAAAAATTAAACGATGCATGGCCAACTGGTATGACTGGAGACGCGTATTGACATTCTTTACAATTCATACTTCATGAAGTTTTATCATATAGGTACTATAGTAATAATCAAAGGATTTGTGAGGTCAAATAAATTGTTTTGCCCTACTTTAGGCATAGTTAACATTTACGACACTAAAACATGTTTGTGTAAATTGAATTTACTAGGATGGTTGTTAATTAGGGCGTAATAGCTATTTATGCACCAAGTGTGTCTATTAAGATGATAACGCCCGAAGGGCGACTCATCCAGCCCGAGGGCATATGGCTCGAGGAATGGATTGAGTCGCCCGATGGGCGTTATCATCTAGTAACACATGTTGTGCATACAAGGTGTTATATTTTACCTCATATATAAAATTAAAAATAGGTGATAAGTAGTTTTCTATTTTAGAATTTACCTCGGATTTTACTATATAACTATTAGATATACCTACATCTTGTTTTTCATTATGACAATAAACACTTTGACGTTCCTATATTTTGGACATTTGTCACATTTATTTAATATTAATAGTGCAAAATGGCTGATCAAGGGTTGCCAGCAATAATAGCAAAGGAAGCTCTAACAGCAACTGAAAGTTTGCTACCCATTAAATCTAAACAGAGCTATGAGAAAGCTTAATAACACACTTGGTACATAAACAGCTAAAAAATTGATTTGTTTCTGAGGGCATAATGAGCGGGCATTATGAAACCATTACGCCCCGGTTGTTATAAATATGTTTGCATATCTCGTATCCTAGGTGTTATAACTAAATTACAACGAGGTGAAATTTAAATTCTTATTGACTTCCCTAGGAAAGCAAATGATTGATTACTAATCAAAAACCATGGTTCCAAACCCACGGTTACGTGTCCAAGCCCATACTAAATAATTTTTTCACCTTTCTAATCTGTAAATCCAATATACCGCCTTTATATTAGATTGGTAAATTAGATTTACCGCCATTCGGTGGTAAATGTTTTCTTTATTCTGTATTTCTTTAAGAAAATATAAAAAAATAATAAGTTAGCTATTTTTTAGTTGTTATTTTATTCCAAAACTTTTCTTTGAGTCCCCTCAATCAGACTCGATCAAATTGCCATTAATAATCAAAAACTAAAGCTTTCGGGCATTAATCAGCAAATTGGAAATTTGGTATTGTCAGATTGACATGCATCACATTCAAGATAAATTGATCACAATAGCGGACTATTTATCAAGGTCTTATGATACTACCTATGATGATGTTGACTGTCTTTATCCAAACAGTGTTGGATATACCAAACACAAATTTTAAAATAACGGAGGAAGGAGATAGACAAAAAACATTCGTGAGCACCACGGCCGCTAAGGTACACATTGAAGCCCGTCTGCCAGCCGCCCTCGTTTCGCTCGGGTGGATAACATCAGCGGGTTTCAAAATGTAATGCAAATTTTAATGACACACAGATGGAAATAAAATAATGTACACATACAGTGGGGTAAGGGAGTTACGGAGCATCAAATTTTGCAGCCCTTGCTCCGAAAGAAAATTGCTCATTTTAATGAATGAGTTTTTAATCAATTCCTATTAATAAACAATTTACGTGCTGCTTCACAGCAGTCCTAGTCAAGTAAAATTCCGCACGAGCATTTTAATGGCGTAAATGGCAATTATGCCTAAACTAGGGTAAAAAATTGATATGAACCAACTTTTTTAGATAGCCAATACCCTTAACGTGAAATCAGCTGATTAATTTTTATTGGTTAATTTTATATAAATTTAATAATTTGAGGATTGGAACACATTTTTTAACATGTTTCTATTTATACAATTGAGAGGATGGTTTATTAAAGAAGTGTGCGATTAGGTTACCGTGTTAAAATCTACCAAAGAGGTAGCCTAAATCATAATGATTTTCCCCCCTCAAAATAAATATAAAAAAACGACTGCTTAAGCCTTACGGTAACCTAATCGCACACTTCTTTAATAACCATCTTCTCAATTGTATAAATAGAAACATGTTAAAAAATGTTTTCCAATTCTCAAATTATTAAATTTATATAAAATTCACCAATAAAAATTAATCAGCTGATTTCACGTTAAGCGTATTGGCTACCTAAAAAAGTCGGTCCCAGGCCACAACACAAATTGAAGGCAATCATTCTTTTAAACTTGAAAAATTTTTGCCTAATGTACTCAAACCAAATATTTCGAACATCAATAAATCAAAGTCACTTTCAATTTATGTCATAAATGTCAAACTTGAAGTTTTTATTATTTTGACAACGATCATAGGTCATGGATCGAAACGTAAATACAGACGATTTTAAAAACTATGAGTGGTTTAATTCCCAAAGAAGACTAAGAAAAAAAAACAACTTAATTGGTCGACTTCAAAAACCATGATGTAATTGTATATTTTATTTGTGACCTAGTCAACATTGCATTGATTTTAAAGAAATTTTAATAATTTTTGTGTGTCTATTTGTAGCTAAATTGTTTGCTTTAGACCCCAGGTTTATTAACAATTTTTGTTTGTCTTGATTGGTCTTTACACCCCCTTTAAATTAATGACATAAAACTTATGCCACCATGTATAACACAACATGGTAATACAGGGTGGCATTAGTTTTATGTCATTAAATTGAGGAGTTGGTAGATATTGATAAGCTAAACAAAAAAAACCTATAAAGCATTTTACTCTTAGACCGACTTTTGAGTGCTCGACCTAGGCCTATCTCAGCACAAGTTTAAGAACTGCTGTTTTATTATATGTTTATAAAAAATAATTCGCCTATGCTTGTGTTATCCTGAATCACATCATGCACATCAATCGATTTTAAAACTGTTCAATCATGCATTTCACTAAACTACATAACATTTCTAATTACCTAAAACCTCTAATTACAGTTACCTCACAACACTACATTTACGTATATTACCCAAGCAGGTGATGGAATTGCACCATCCGACGCTAGTAACAAAAGCAAACAGGAAAAACAAGTTTGCAAAATGTTTAATATGTTCAATGAAAAAGTACAATCGACTTAAAGTGAATTATTGCCGAATTGCTAGAATATCCAGACTACGGGGAGAGAAACCTAATACAGTCGATCAAATCAGCATAAAGAAATTTTATTTTTTGTGACTATCATCACAACTTCAGTTTTAATTGACTTTAGTAGCAGATAAGGTGCATGGGTTATTTCGTTTTACAGTTCACAGAATCATATTTCAATAAGTTATGTTTGCATAATGTCACTTTCTTGGTCGACTCTAAGGAATGATATTATTGTGTATTTGATTCATGGCATAGCTAAACATTGCAGAGGTTCCATAACAATTTAGATAATTTTTTTTGTGTGTCCGTTACTAGCTTATATACATTTAAGCCAATCTCTATTATAAAATTTTAAAATCTAAATAATACATACATGGATACCTACACAATGTTTCCAGCCCTAAATATACAAGAAGAAAATTAGACAATTGTATACAGCATTTTTACATGCTCTGTGAAGTACACTTCCTAAAAGAAATAATGTAACCCTAACTGATATAAACAAAGTGTTAACTTACTCTAATTATAATTTAATAAACAGGTTGTTGACTTTAGCATTTCGTAATATTAATTTTAAAACAAGTGAAAATCGTCCTAACATAAGCTTTGGTTTATATAAATGTGACTTGGAAAATAATTATGGTATCACTTGTGCACTGGGATGAGAAAGTCAATTTTAGCACGCAGTCTCTAATTTTTTGTGTCATAACCAGAAGTACGAAAACTACATCACTTACGTGGTTATCAACCAACAAAGGACGTAGCTTTCATAGCAGCACCAAGAAGAAAACTGAATAAATGTTCTTTAAAAAGTGTAGTTCTCTACTTCTGGTACTTTTGTAGTGGACTTACAAGTGTGTATTACACTTGCCAACGGATCGGATACTATATGAAGCAATTGCACTAGACAGCAACACCAAGTAAAACAACTTAACAAGAAGGCGTCTTAATTGGCAACATGACTTACAGGGCTTCTTTACGGAAAAGGGGCTCTGTTTAGAAACAGAGTGTCTTCAAAGTTCATTCTGTATTTATAAAATTTAAAAAATTAAAAACGCAAAGCAAAGGAGATTATTATAGAATAAATTCTACGTATTTAACGATGTACTAAGAATTATGAGGAAATTTTACAGGATGTTTAAATAAGTACTCGTTCAAATAAAAGGAGGTCGAGCTTGTTGATTGCTTAATATATATGTTTTGAAATAACATAAAAAATGTAAGGTAGTTTAATTTAGAAATTTTAGGGTGTTTTAAATAAATATAGTTTGAATTTAATATCCATCCAGAAACACATCCCTTGCAGGGATTTAACGTAACAACTTCGCTAGGAAAGTAAATGATTGATTACTACTCAAAAACCATGGTTACAAACCCACGGTAACGTGTCTAAGCTTACATTAAATAATTTTGTCGCCAGCCTAATCTGCAAATATAATAGTCTTCATATTTGGTTAGTAAATTAGATTTACCCCCTTCAGCGGTAAATGTTTTTCTTTATGCTTTATTTCCTTAAGTAAATACAAAAAATAACAATTTAGCTGTTTTTTTAGTTGTTTTTTTTTTTGATAAATTTTCTTCGAGTGCTCTGCAATCAGACTCGACAAAATTGCCATTAATAATCGAAGACTGAAGTGCTCGAGTATTAGTCAGAAAATGGCAATTTGGTATTGTCGGTTTGACAAACATCACATTCAAGATAAATTAATCACAATAAAATAGCCAACTATTTATCAAGTTCTTTCAATATTACCTATGTCGATTTCGACTGTCTTTTTTATCTAAACACATGTACCAAAACAAATTATTAAATAACCGAGAAGAGGAGACTCGGCGAAAAACAGCCATAAGCACCACGGGTGATGAAATACACATTGAAGCCCTTTTGAAGTCCTTTTGCATTTATATTAACACTTAATATATTGTAACTCATGTCATCGAACGCAGTTATTAACATGTAAGCTCTTTGTAGACATCACTCTAACTGAAGTACAAATTATTCGGTAAAATCTTTAAAAGTCAACAATTTTAGAAGTGATCTAGAATTGCATGGGTTCTAGTGTGCATCTACAAAATGATAGAAAGTTACAAAAAAAATTAGCTTGAAGTTAGGGTTATTAATTTTGATGAAGCACTTACCCAAAATTTAGACATTATATAGAATCAAAATACCGCCCTCTTTTCCTCTCGCAAGTTGGATATATTAGATTTATATATGGGAAACATTATTTTAAATAGAAAAGTTAATGTACAACAGACTATTATCCAAGATCTGCTTTATCTACTAATACTCTAGTCTTCTCTGCACACTAACTCTTACAAAAACTTTTAATCCATTTCAGGATTCCATGAACAAAAATGTGGATATATATTATAACCATAGCAACATCACATAGAACCACCACCATCTTAGTTATTTTAAAATCTAGACTGGGATTAAAATGATTATCAACTGATTTTAAACTGTAGTTATTTTTAACAATGTTGGCAAAAATTGCAGGCGGAACATTTATGTCATATAGGTATAAAAGATATTCACGACATTAAAAATGAAACGTTTGGTTCCGTTTCTATACTTTTGTTACGTGATACCAAGCTGAAAATTTGAAGATTGTATCGGAACAATATCTAGAATCTGTACAAAATATAGCGAAATTCATTCAACAGCATTAAAACTTGGTTTAGTATTAAAGCAAATATAAGCAGATGCCTCATTCGTAAGACAAACATGGCCTTTAGATATGAAATTTTAAAAATTGTAACTTTAACTGTAGCATTTCCTTTAGTGTCATAACTGAAACGGTCTGTGTAAAGTCTAAATATCCAAGATACTGGCTCCATCAACTTGGTCCCCCTCCAAACGATTTATTGAAATGTAGCATGTGCACCAGAAAGTACTAGCCTTGCACCAATTTGCACCACCAAAATAATAAATTGCACCATGCTGGAAAAATTTGGGGCTAGAATGATATGTGCACCAGTTAGAGAAAAGCTTGCACCACCTTACACCACTAAATTTAGGGCTTGCACCAGTTCAGAAAATTAGATACAGGGCCTTTTCTCGAGGGAGGCTAGAATGACGCTAGCCCCCCCTCCATTCGAATTTCAAAAAAATGATATGTGCACCAGTTAGAGGAAAGCTTTCACCACTAAATTTAGAGCTTGCGCCACCTTCAATAAGTCGTCACATTAATATTTTATATTATTTTACATAAAACACTGCCATACTCCAACGTTCTGAATTGCACTACCAAAAGAATTCTAGCAGATCCAATGCTAAAATGTTTTTCTTGCGTTTCCTTTATTTAAAATAGCGCAATTATATTTCATTTAATTATAGAAGTATTATCTAATAACGAGGTGACCAATAATACGGACTTTAGGACAGGATCAGGACCTTCCTACAAGAGGCTTACAAATGCACTTGCAAGGTATTACAGAACACGTAATATAACTGCATGATTTAAGAGTGTCAAATTTAAGTCAAATTACAACCAAATATAGCAGAATTAAGTTTTAAGCAGCATACAGAACCAAAGTCGTAGACAGATACTTCCGGAGAGGTCATGCACAAATTTTTTAATTTAATTACATTTCTATGGATGTATCTATCTACAACTAACTCCTCCGCTTAACTTTCTGAGTTTCACAAATGGTTTTCTTAGAAAAACGAATCCGGTTGTGCATAGAGCAAAGTGGAGGTCATTTTGAACATTTGTTATGGGTTTTTCTGTTTATCTTTACATTAGTAGTTGTTTTTAAGTTATTTTATTACCGTATTAATAAAACTAATCTGATTATTTAACTTTACATAGGTATTAGTGTTTAAATCCATTAATTGAACTCAAACTATCAATTAACCACAATCTTTATAATACTGATACTCGGTAAATATCAATTTTAAAGCAGTGAAACAAGAATACATTATTTACATAAAAGGCATTGCCAAATTCAAAATTTCAACCAAAATTGAAATTTGTGCAGTGCCGTGCAAAATAACGGAAGTTAAGGGATCACATACTGCTGCCGTATGCCACTGACAAAAGTGCATAAACTAATTTGTTTGCAGTTACGTGTATTTTATATCAATTAAACTGTCTGCTAAATTTAGTAAAAAAATTCGTACTGCTTTAAAAGTTATGGGAAATAATAATTTTTTAATTTTTAACTTTAACGCCATGTAACACAAAAATGGAGTGCCGTAGGACATATGTTTATTAAGCAAACTCTATTTATTTTTTAGAGTTCTGTATAGCTAATAAGTTATCACTAAACTTTGCTACCAACACCAGATTCTTAGGCTTAACTATTAATCATGGCTTGATATGGTCAGATTATATATCCTCACTTGCCACTAGATTAACCTCACTGTGTTATGCAGTGAGAACCACGTCCATGAAATTATCAAAAGCCGCTGTCCTTAAAGCTTATTATGCACTTTTTGAATCAAGGTTG
This sequence comes from Platerodrilus igneus, assembly GCA_036346225.1. Classification (NCBI taxonomy): domain Eukaryota; kingdom Metazoa; phylum Arthropoda; class Insecta; order Coleoptera; family Lycidae; genus Platerodrilus; species Platerodrilus igneus. Next base: position 1,803,086 of record JARFIW010001131.1, read on the forward strand.
CGAGGATATACCACATTAGAAAAGATGTTTTCCATCTTTAAATTGCAAAAACGTGCAATCCGTAGTTTTTGCCCCAAACAAAGAAATGAGAATTGCAAGCCACTTTTTAAACAACTAAATGATTCAACATATTCTCTTCATACTTTTTAAACACCTTGTCATTCTTCTATAAGAATATTCTTAAATACAATGACGCCAACACAGTTACTTTACATAATCTAAAAACGCAAGTGACTTTTATAAAGTTAGGCCTAATTCAACCTTGGTTTATAAATCCATTATTAATATGGCCCAACACTTAATAAACTTCCTGATAATATCAAGCGCTCTAAGAACACTCATAAATTCAAATTGACACTTTGGCCTTGCTGTGTGACCGTTGTTATTATGTAGTGAAGGATTTTTTAAATGATGAGTCTGTGAGGTAGAACCATTACTGTAATAACCTTATTAATCTTTTATTGTTAGTCATACCTTAAGTGTTCGTGGCTGTGATATTTTTCTATTGTACATTATTTTAAAAACCCTTATTAATAGGTCCAATACCAAGTACTTCTATTACCATATGTACATGGGTTGAAATAAATAAATCAAACCAAATCAAAAGTAAAATTTACCAACTTGATAGGATATAATTCTGAACTTCATTGATTAATCACTTTTATCAAGTTCGTTACCTAATTAGTCAAAGGTTAACTGTATCTACCAAAGCAAATGTATCTAAAAACAACTCAAAATCCTTTTTGGTAGAATTTGGAAAATAAATCGACTACAAATTGAAATTACTTTTATTGTTTTTATCTAACATATATAAATCTTTCATAAAACATTAGCTTGAACAAAGAACGAACTTAGCCATATCCTGAATCAGTATAGTTTAGCACGTGAACATTCTTTGTTCCATAACAATTATGTCATAGGCTCCAACTTTATGCATTATTAATCAAAATAACTGAATCATAAAACTGCAATAATTTGGAATATAAAGTAATGATGTTATCATGCCTAACCTTAAACCATCATAAAAAATTTGACAACCATTGGGTATGAATAATATGAGAATTACAGTGTAAATAAACTAAAATTATATTTCCTTAGCTCAAGAATACATGTAAACTAAAAATTATATTTCTTAAAAGCTATCACTGTAACCTTACTGGTGGGATTTACCCATACAGAAACTATTAAAATAAAATATGACTATAAATCTTGCAAAGAAATGTTACAATTTGATTAATAATAATTCTCCAACACTTTTTTTAAATTACAAAAAAAAAATTATAAACGACATTTTTTGTCTAATTGAAATACATGTTACAATTAAGTAAACAATAAAACAAATTATACATAATAATATACTACACTTCTTAGGAAAGAAATTTTTGCATTTAAAAATGTTCAATTATTCTACAAACTCTCATTTTGACAATTGAACCAGTCAATTCTTACTAATTATGCATATGAGTTTATTAGTACCACGGCTTATTCAATTATTTTACGCTATTTGCTGGAAGGTTTTCAAAATATCGCAATGGTAATATACCTTTAAACTCTCTATTTCCACTATTACTCTTTCTACAACTTCTGCCTTTACAGCTTCCGCTTTCAAAACCATAAACCTTGTATTTACTGTATGATCTTTTAAACTTATGTGTTACTTGTAACATTCCTTTGAAATGTTTATAATCATATTTCATTTTAATAGTTTCTGTATTGATAAATTCTGCCACTAGGGTTAGGACTATTTCTTTTAAGAAATACAATTTTGGTTTACATTCATTCATGATCTAAGGAAGGATTAATTTAGTTTATCCTGTTATTTATATTGTTCATATTCAAAGGTTGTTAAGTTCATTATGGTTGTGTTTTAAAGGTTAGAAATGATATCATGCTGCTTGGTATTCTAAATTATTGCAGTTTTATGATTCACTTGTTTTGATTAATAATGTATAAACTTGACGTCATTGTAATGAGATGAAGAATGTTTACACGCTAATCGTATCAACTCAAAATGGTGAAGCCCCTTTTTTGGTTCAGATTAATGTTTTATGAAGATAATTGTATATATGTTTAATGGAGAAACGCAACAAAAGTAATTTCAATTTGCAGTCCTAAGTCAACATGCAAAATTGAGTAGGTACAGTTTAAATAGCTAGGTATCAAACTTGCTTAATATGATTAGGCAATAGAATTCGGAATTACATCCTACCAGGTTGGTGAATTTTACTTTTAGGAAGAATGATTTCTTTGAGTATTAACAACTTAATATTGGAGAAACGTGTATTGATTTAGGAACACCCAAATTACTAACAAAATCCTAGAATTGCTATTAGAAACTGGTTAAAACAACTGAATTGATTACAGTAGACATTGATTTTAATTGTTTATAAGATAGCTACATTTAATTACTCATCAGGTATTTATACTACAATTTCAAAACTGTCACTTATCTTCAATTAATGAGCATTTTAACTTTGTAATTTGATAAATGTATCCAAAGTGCATTCTTGTTATTAGTTATTAAAAAATTAAAAAGTAATCTTATTCACTGAGAACGTTTTCAACAAACATAAGTAGTTTTTAAAATATTTAACAATTTTGTATGTATTTGTGTAGAGTAAAGAGTATCATACATTGGTGTTTTCTTACAACTAATGTAAGGGTAATAGTTTCCAGCCTGGTCACAATGAAAGATACTAGCATTACCTATAGGCGTGATAAATATACAGGTAATTTGGCATATGATTTTGGGAAGCCCTTTAACAGCTAGCAGTTTTAAATAGTTATATTAGTGCCCTTATCATTATCGTTATTTAAAAATTTTTAATTAGTGTAATCAATTATTCCTCATGTAAATTTTAAGCCAATCACTTTGCTGAGCTCTGGTTTTGGTATCCGATTGTTTTTCTTTTTGGAGTTCTTCCCTAGAAATTCCGTGCTTCAAGATTAAGTAACGTCCAAGATAATTTGCGATTGAGATTGGTATTTTCCACATGATGGTATTTCAGGACCCTCTATAAACACTTACACCACTCTTCCCGTTGAGTTAGTCAGCAACCGTATCTTCTTGGAACAGTCAAGGTTTTTGGTACTTTATCGAAACATAGGATTTTTAGCAAAGTACTTCACCGAGTTTCTATGTAAATTACCAGCTAGATTTTCTGAGCTAAAACTATATGTAACAGACTTGCAGAATGCAATTTTATTAAAAAGTTTAAAATGAGTATACTTTAATCATTTGTTCTCATCTAACGTGCATCTTCAACCTTTGACAAATTTATGTTAATATGATTATTAGTCTAACATTGCTGATATTACACAGGACCAACATTAATTACAAGCACTTCAATAGCTTATTGACCCACTTTTTCAATTTTTCACAAGAGTGAACATGCTTTGGTTTGAAATCAGTCTTAGATTATTTTGCAGCTAACCTATTTTTAACTTTTCTCTGACCTACTGTAGTTTCAACTTGGCTCAACTTTTTTACACAGCTCTAATTTTTTTAATGTATCATAATATCAAACAACATTTGAGTTTAAACCAGCTGAATCCCATTAGTCAGATGATCATTTGCCTATGTTTATGAAATATTTCATATAACCCCAATTAGTAATGCATTTATATCACCTTTTAACTGTTGGTTATCTACAACCACAATCTACCTCCAATTATAATAATGATATTGCAGTTGTAGAAAAAAAAGTAAATTATTGGCATATCCAACTGTCCAATATGACATGGATTATATATCTGTCTTATGGTATTAAAATATAAAAGAAATAGCTTACCTCCATGAGGAGAAGGACCATTGGTTTGTGAAGAAGGCCTCTGCGGTGAATTATAATCAGAATTACCTCCTGAAGGATAACCATAGCCTCCATAACCATCTAGCGATGCCCCACCTGAACCAGGGGTTGGAAACGAGTCTTGAGAATTTGAAGAACCAGGAGATGGAACTGATGCTGATTTCGAACCTTTCTTTTTTGAACTAGCTTCAACTTGATTAATGATTGGTTGTGGATCAATTCCTCCTCTATCAAATTGACATTCATAAGCTAGCAAATTTTTGGTGTAATGTTTTCTTAATGTATAAGCTGCACTAGAAGAAGCACCTATTCCTAACATTCCAGCTATATCCTTCCAGGTTTTGTTTTTTGTAACCTATAAAAACAACTATTTCACGCTTTTTCAAACTAAATTTCATCAACTTACTTCCATAAAACCCCCTCTATCTTTAACAAATACATATAAACGAAATAAATCCAATGGATTCTTGGAAATAGTAGGACAAGTAGTTATAGGTGTCCGCCGTTCCTCCATAAAACCTAGTAATTTATCTAGCCATGCTCTCCGGTCTGGATTATCATCCATTTCATAAAGCTTACTCAAACTGTCGGTTTTCTAGAAATTAAATACAAAATAAAACATGATAAAAATTTAAAAACCTATCTAACAAGCGCTAAAGAATATTAGTATTACACAAACATGCCAGACATGCCATAAGAAGCTTTATACAACATTAAATAATTTTATATATATATAACCTTTGAACGATATGTATCCGACGGAGGCACATGACTGTTAAACACCTGTAAATACCGTGTGGTTTTAGTTTAAAAACAAATATGCTGATGTACATAATTAATATTAGAGATGTAATAACCCATATTTAAAACACTCAAGGAATGTAAGAGATCTACAAATATTACAAAAAGCATACATTATACACAATATTAAAGATTTATATTAATTATACTATGCTCTTTCGCTTTATACTTGAATGTGCTAAAATCTATAACAAATGAAAACTGATTGTTTATTTGCAATTACTCTATCGAAATAACATGCTATTTAACAAAATATTTTCATTAAAACTTTATTACTACAAAAGTGCTTTAATTTCTAACTGGATTTATCGAAGTCAACAAAATACTTAGATCATTGTATGTAATAAAATGCTATTTTATTAAAACTATTATAAATTATTATTTTTAATGACAAAAATTTTAAATATTACTCAAAGTGCTTTATAAAGGAAACCTATATATGATAATAGATGATTCAATAAAAGGAAAAAAAATTAGGACATGATCAAGTTTCCACACAGAAATTAAAATTTCAATAGTAACTTAAATAACATGCATATACTCAATACTCTTGATATGAATAGATAACGAAAGTTATCTACCACACCTAGAAATAAGAAATACATGTACATACTTTCTATTTTCAAGAAATACTAATTGCTTATAACTTTATTTTATATCTTCATTTCCTTGTTATTGAAAAACCATTTCTCTCAAATCCTTTTTCCAAAAATTTTTAATAAGCAATAATCACAACATGCAATAACAGAACTAAGTGGATGATTTATTTGTTTAAATCTATTTTATCACAAAATATGTCCAGGAGGATAGGTGCTACAGACTAATGCAGTGCAGTGAAGAAGTAACATGTCTTTAAATGGTTTGCCTTTCTTTTCTTTAATTTATGTCAATAATTAACTGGAAACAAATTAGTATACTAAATTGCATTCTTATAGACGGTATACATTGGTATATTAGTTTTACACTTTCCATAGACAAGAATACTCTTTCCATCAGCTTTTCTTATCATTCTTATTTCTATTATTTGTTAAGATATTAGAAACCACTTGTAGTTTCACATTTATTCTTTATGGTCTAACAAAAGCATTATCAATTTTGGCGCATTTTTTATCTCCAATCAACAATCATCAATTTGTTTTCTTTATGGAACTAATACATTCTTTGGGTAATCCTAAAAAGGTTTACCAAACAACAACAAATTTTGTAGTATACTTTGAAATTACCACGTTGTGCAGCTTCATAAAACAATGACGAGAAACCAAAAAGCACTTATCTCTGCCACTGCTAGCTACATACTACCCAAATACCAGTTCAAAGTTGAGAGCTGTGAGTACTCTTGGTCAGAAAGGTTCATCGGCCTTTGGTCCCACTATCCAACAAGACTGGTAAATAAAACATCTATTGAAACGTTGCCTAACTGGTTCAATACTAGTTGATTTTTGGAGCATATAATAACAATAAATAAACAATTTCACCAAATGCATTCAATTAGATTATATATATATATATATATATATATATATATAAATATTTTATATAGTTAATTACACAAGGTAAGTTGATAAATACTATCGTATTATAGTGAATAAGATGAAATAATAACTTAGACTTTTATGCAAAGCCCAAATAATCATTTCAAATCGGGCTAGTAATTGAAAGATGGAAAATATAAGGTCTTGAACAGGACTTGAATCTGTATTCTGGTTTTGCCGGAACCATGCGTTTACCAATTACGCCACCGAGACCGATGACACAATTGGGAAATTTACAAATGTAAATCGTGTACACAACTATACATAAACCTAACTTTCAATTACGTTTGGCATTTTTGTCAATCATATCCGACATTGTCAAGTTTTGACTTATGTCAGTTATAGACAGGAAGCTACGCTCAAAATTACGGCTATAAGCCGAGTATTAAATATATAAATATTTTAGATAGTTGTGTATCTGTCAGACACGTGGTCTAAAGATAAGGCAATTAATTATAATTTAAGTTGGTCTTAAAATACTTATGTTTGGAAAAGTTTATCAATTTAGAGTTTCTCCTTTTTGTTGGCTAACTTAGCTTTCGGTGAAGTACTAAATTTGTTATTCTTGTATGACACAGGAAAACGGATAACAAAAATCTTTCAAGCTTTCAAATAAAACTTTGCTTACATGTAAAGACAAATAGTTACATAAATTTCCAGCAAAAATGCCGATTATCAAAGTAATTACACATAGTGGCATAATTGGATCCTTTTTAACTAAATACCAACACACCTATTAGATGACTCATTAACGAAATATACATAGATAAATTAGGAGAGTCGGTACCTATAGCCTTAACTCTTTGAAGATCAAAATTTAAAAAAAAAATTCAAAATCAGCCGTTACCTATGAATTGTTAATCAAAATTTCAATTTGCCCAATTTAAAACATTCATAGGCAGAACATTATTGGTATTAATGCTCAAACATGAAAACAAATTTTTACTAATATAAATACACAACTCTGAAAATGGAACAAGCATATACTCATAAAATAATAAGATATGCAATAAATACTCACATAAATCAATCTTCAAGGATTGATTAAATGTATGAACCTAATATGAAAACGGACTACTTTGGTGAAGCAAAACGCCACTGGTTGTTTTCTGCAAGAATTCAACTTGACCATATTGCATATGATTGAGCAGCTGCCAAACTGATGTTTACTTTCATTTGTAAATGAAAAATTAATCTTGAATGTGAACAAATCATCAATAATTAAATACAGGAAATAAAATTTAAATTCTAATATTTCGCAAGCTTTTGTTAAGCTTCAAAAGACATATTTACATAAAAATAGAATTTGAATGTGAGTATTGAAACTTTAGGTGGGCTATGGCATTGTGCGCCAGTATAACAATTGTGACTGTTCCACATGTGTGGCTCCAATGAAACAAAAATTGGACACGAGGTATATTACCTGCCTACCTACTGAAACGACTAACTTGGGGTTCAATTCATGAGAGAGCATGAGTTTGGGCATGGATTAAATATGATAACTCAAATTCAGAAGAGAACAGGCGCTGCTGCATCTTGAAACACGAATAAAAATTAATTTGACTAGGGAAAGATGCAGAAATCCTCTAACAATTAACTCAGGATCTATAAATAAATTATCAACAATTTACTACAAATATTTTCCAAATCTGTCTGATTACCAAGATACCACAACTTGTCAGCACTGGCTCTGAAAAGAAAATCACATAATTAAATTTATCATTGGAGACATTATTTGTGTTCCTTCAAAAATACAAAAGTTATAAATTCTAAATACACCTCCCATAACATAAAGTATAAAATGTTGCCTTTTAACCTTATTACTATTACCCTTTTAATTAAATTATGAGCTTCTCAAAAATATTTCTTGTATCCTTTTCAGATATAAATAAAAGATTAATCTAATTGAACGTTATAATGATATAGTCAAAATTCTTATTTACAAGTTAACAGTTTAATTAATCAAGCGCACTTCTTAATTCTAAGAACAAAGTTCATTTAAAATCTACTTTCACATAAAAACAATTTCAAAAATATAATCATATGGAATTAAATAAAGGCCAAACATCAGTACTGGTATATATTCACATGTATTCGCTTTCTCAGAAATATGTTAACCAAGAAACAAATGTTTCATGTATAAATTATTGATATAGACTTATAATAAACAATTTATACTATAAAAAAGTAACAAGTGTTGGAATTATTATTTGAACTTCAAGTGTGTTTCTGAACAAACAACATATAGGTTTTCCACTTGACAATTCAAAATAAATTGTGTTTGCATTATTCTAATAAAAAAGAATTTCTATTACAACAAAAAAATTACTAAAAATCGTGTCTTAGAAACAAAACAATGTGAACTACCTACATTTAAAAATAAAGAAGCTGCTTTGAGCTTATTGCACGTAATATTTTACTACAAAGACTCAAAATGAGAGGAGATTGCAGCTTAAAATAGTGCTTATTCAAGAAAAAGGTTATACCACTCCCCCGTATTGTAAATTTATATTTTGATAAAAATATATAAGAACTTACCTATTCGAAACACGATATTAAAGTTATTGCATAATCTACTGACCACAAAAATAGAATTGTTACAAATTAATTCATGTTTAATACTTCTAAAACGTCTCATTTTATGTTCTTCCTTAAACTCAAGACAAAACTGAAAAAATTAAAAGTGAATTTGTCTGAACTACTGCTTGTCGAAGGTTTCGTCCTAAAAAACTAGATACTGTTCCTGATATTTCTGTAACCTATATTTATCTGTAGAAGATTAAGATGTTTGTAAATCAGTACCTGTATACAAATGGAATTCAACTTATTCAGGGTGTAACTTAAAAGTTTCTTTGACTTCCTTTCTCGAAAGAATTGATGATTTAAAAATCTCTAGAAATTGTGCATATAAACAGTGATAGTGATAGTGATTTACTTTGGTTCCTTAATATAAGATACCAAATTCATTGTGGAACGAAGCTAGTACACCATTTAGAAAAAAGATTTTGCAATGTTTGATAATGACAATGAAATTTTATCTCAAATTCATGTACGTTTCAAAGCTCCAAATGAAAACGTATTATCTTATATTATAGAAGTACAATAGATCGTAATAAATTTAAAATTATCTAATCCACATTTTTAGTCCAGTCTAGTTAGCACAAACTCATTCAACTGCTTGTACAGGATGTCAAACTTAACATATCTACCATTGGCAGCTTGCTTATTTTAAGAGATAGAAACTAGGTTAAATGGAGAAAGAGTCAGTGTTTTTCATTGTCTTTTTAAGTTACAAACTTCATTGGTTTTATCACTTCTGGTTTAACCAGAAATACTGCCTACTTTGTATTTTCACATGAAACACCCTGTATATTGTTAATTTTTGGATAGAAAACAACTATAGCTTAATTAATGTATAACATTATGTATGCAGTCCTATTTAGTTAAATAAAAAATAACAAAACTTACTATAATAACAGGTTGTAAATAGTTAAAGCTTATACCTATTTACTACATATACTGTTCAAAATTGTTCCCCTGTTTTTATATACACAATTGTGCTTGTCACTGGATGTTCCTGCATAGGCAACATAATGTCCTTCCATCAATTTCACTTAATAGTTGTTCAATATTGTTTTGTAAAACTTCAACAGATCTACACGTTTGCTTATAAATTATGTCTTTTAAATAATCCCATAGAAAAAATCCATAGGGGTTAAGTGAGGAAATCGCCGTGGAAGTTTAGTAGGACAATGAGTTCATATCCACTTACTACCAAACATTTGAGTTAGGTAGTGTCGTACTAAAATGGCATTATGAAGAATTGGATCACCGACTGAGGCAACTCTTTCTCGATTTTTGTAAAATCCGCGGACATGCTCGCTTCCACATGCGGTCAAAACAAAACGAGTCCGCTTCGGCTAAAATTTCGACAGTAGCCGTCTACTAGAACATACTACATGATAGTAAATTTCTATTGCGATAGTGGCGCCACCGAACGGTGAGGCTAAGTACTCATCGGACCACCCTTGTATAATGCATATACTTTTATGAAGCTAAGGTTACTCTCTACCCTAAAAATTTAACAATATACATGGTGTTCCGTTTAGAAATGTAAAGTTGGTAGCATTTCTTGTTAAACCGAAGCAATAGAAACAATGTATTTTGTTACTTAAAAAGACAATGAAAAACACCGACTCTTTCTCCATTTAACCTAGTTTCTATCTCTAAAAATAAGCAAGTTAACAATGGTAGACGTGTTAGGTTTGGCACTCTATATATTGTGTTAACCTCAAACATATCCTGTATAGAGGAAAATTCGTTTCCAAGTTGATGTAATCCACCCAGAGGGCTATTTAGTCCATAAGAGGTGTGGTAAAAAGCTATCGAGAAGGCAATTGGATCTCTTGTTAGCCTACTGGGGTCTCGTAGATTAATCAGGTTTAATAACTCGGGGCAATTAATAGTGTAAATAAAAAATTTAAATAATGTGATTATATCGTATTTACCTCTACAACTCTCTAAACAATGGAGATTTAACTGGGAAAGGCAAATGCCCAAGGGCCAATTGAAATGCACAAACATGTAAGAATCTATTTTGAACACTTTCCAGACTGTCAATGTGAACACGATAGTATGGAGAACAGATCAAGGAAGCATAGGACAAAATACTATGAACAAATTATTTCACCTTCCTAATGTGAGGAATTAAAGTTAAGAGGCTGTCAAAAATAACACCCAGGTCCTTAATTTCAGTTACCCTCGTTAGGCCGGAACTATTTATCTGCTAGTTGAATTCGATAGTACGCTTTGATCTTGAAGATATAATAAAGCATTAGCTAGATTTGAGAAATAAGTAATTAGAAAATGACCAATCATTAAGAGAATCCAAGTCATATTGCAGTTTAAAACAATCATGTGAATAAGCGATCTCAATGTAGTCTCAGGTCGTCAGCAAACAAGAGAAAGCGACTGAACTTCAATATTTTATCCAAGTAATTTATAAATAGGTTAAACAACAAGGGTCCCAGATGCAACCTCTGAGGAACCCCTAAGGTTGCAGTGATGGGGTCCGGGATGTCTTGATCTTAACAAATTGGGTTCGATCACGTAGATAGCTTTCTAACTAAGCAAGAAGATCAGGAAATCCATAATTTCTCAGTTTGAAGATGAGTACAGTATGATAGACAGTGTCAGATGCTTTAGAAAAGTCAGTGTAGACCGTGTCAACCTGACAACCATTCTCAAAGGCAGAAATGATAAAGTTCTCATATAAAAAAAGATTTTAGGAGTAGTGGATTTACTTTTAGAGAAACTATGCTGCTCAGTAATCGGTAACTTAGTACAATACCAAGTTAAGTGTTTACATAGTAACAGTTGGAATAACTTAGCAATTGAGAAGAGCAATACAATAGGGTGATGATTTCTGACTTCCTTTTTTTCCACTCTTAAACGCTGGGGTAACAAAATCCTACCGCCATTGTGCTGGAAAATAATGTAACTTTAGTGATAAGTTGAATAATGGTTGCAAGGGTGCAGACAAAGTGTAGGTATTTGGTATATTATCCGAACCATAGCTGTTTTTACATGTAAGTGTGGTAATTGTTTCAAACACCTCAGAGAGGGTAAACTGAATAAATGGGATATCCAAGGTGCCAAGTTTCAACATATTACAGCTTGAAAGATTTACTTGATCATCACGATATACAGTAGCAAAGTATTGTGCAAATAAATTTGCTATTGTTGGATCATTTTTAGCTTCCACATTATCAAACAACATTGTGTTAGGCAGACCACAATAATATTTTTGAAAGTTGACATATTGCCAAAAGTGCTTAGAATTCGAGACTATCTGTGAGCCTATAGAAAAATACAGTTATTGTAACATTGCCTAGATTAGAAGTTGCAGTCACAATGTAGTTCTGTAAATAATGCATTGTCAGCCGGTAAGGTTTCTTTAAATCTAGCATGAGTTGTTTTCTTAGCTATCACAAGCCGCTTAAGATAAGTTGCAAAACCACTTCTGAAATTGGGATGAAGTATAAGTTTTAAAAGGTACATAGGCTGACAATGCATTATCTACACGATGTCATAAAATTGAGAAATGCTAACAGTGATATCATTATTGACTAGAAGTTCTTCCCAGTTGAACATAGCAAGGTAGTTGTTGAGACCAGTATAGTTGGCATTTTTGAAATCTTGTGTTAGTAATTCACAAGTAATTCCATTGTGATGACGACTATTACAAAGCAGCAAGTCAGTTGCCATATTTAAGCTGAATTTACTAGCAATGTTAGTGCTAACAAAAACTAAATCCAAGTAAATACTATGACAATTCAGAATTTGGCATACCTGAATTAGCTTAAGCTAAGATAAGCACCCATTAATCAGTTCAGCAGGATAACCATTCGGACAAGCAATAAAAAGACCAATGCCTTCAGAAAAAGACCATTTTGCGCGAGGGAGATTGAAATCACAACAAATAATAAGTGGAACATTAAGATAACTATCATTAATCTTCTCTACAGCTGAGCAGTAACCTTGATACAGGTCAAACCTCAAAATTGGTGGTAAACTACACTTAGAATAAATGAAGTGCTAGCAATAGTGAATAACACAAATAAATTCTCAATGTTGTTACAGCCAGCTAGCAGACGCTTAGTGCACCTTATCTTGCTAACAAGTATTAAGACACCCCCACCTGATACTTGTGTGTATATTACTATCAAGGCGGAACGCAATATAAGTACTACTGCAAAGTTCACTGTCAAATATGTCATGTAAGCCATGTTTCTAAGAACACAATAACTTGGTAGTCACACTGAGCAATAGCTAGGTTTAGATCTGCAAGTTTAGTCCTTAAGCCCCCAACATTATAAATTTGTAAGCAATGTAGGTGATTTAGTTATTTGTGTGAAATGTAGCTATGATTTTAGGTACACTTTGGATATATCTCAGGGAAAAATTAGTTTCTCCATTGTTTCTTCTAGTATTTAATTCGCCAATAACCTTAGGGATTTGTTCCTGTTGAGTTTTAGTTTTATCAAATCCAATTTTCATTCCATCGGGGAGGAGAGTATATTTCTTGACATATGCATTATATACTATGTGAGGGGAGCTGGTAATAATTTTAACTGGTCCAGGCTTTCATATTCTGACTTTTATAATATATTATATGACTAAGAATAGTTTTTAGATTATTAACTAGTAGTAAAATCTGAATACTTTAAAATATTTTGTAAATATTTCTTGGTTTGATACTATACTGTATACTTGGGTATAAATAAATACATACATACATACATTTGCTGTCGATTTCCAGGGCGGATGGAAAATCATAATACCATCTGAACAGATGACTCATCTGATGTCACTTCACCATGATCTTCCTACTTCTGGTCACTGTAACATGACAAAAACTTCTGCTCGTCTCCTCCACACCTATTACTAGTAACATAAATAACTTTTTAAGATATGTAATTTAACATCATCCAGTATTTAATTTAGAATTGCAAGTTTTATCATCGAAAATTATAGAATTTACGTCCTTGTACTTATAAATAGAGTACACTTTACAAATACCAAGTTTTATGTGATAATCTTACATGCTTGCAAATGAAATGAGCAGAGTTTATTCATGAAAACATAGGTTGTTTAGAGTCGTGTAAATTTCACTTGCGGCTCGAATGCCTTTTTTGCGTCATCAGTCTCATATAAACCATCTAATTTGGACGCTTTCACGCAATTTGTTGAAGAAGTAGAATGGATTATGGCCAAAAATTTGCATGGAAACGCCGTAAGGCCAGATCTTCTTGCATGATGGCCAATAGATAGACACCCTATATCTGGGTTTCAATGTGCAACAATTAAGAATTTAATTAACCTACTATCACTTATAGTATTCACTAAATTTCTTGCGTTGGAATTAACTCCAAATAAAATTAATAAATTTTGCAAATTAAAATGTCATAAGTAAAGCGATGTTATATAACCATACATTGTCATTAGATAAAGTTAGAAGAGTAAACACTTGGTTGGAGATTAGCATTGTTCCTAAGGTCAACCATTCGGGAGCAGCAACAGGTTGTTACAATATTTCACGCAAATTTCACACAAAAGAAAACAGTAAAAATCAGTAAAGAAATCGTTTACGCCCCACATCGCAACAAAACAGGGACAGAATGGTAGAATTTTGCTAACTCAAAAACGTCGTAAAGGGGCGTGGGTGAAATAGAAAGAACACATTGGAAACCTCCGTGAAACTATATTTTCAACTTACAATCTCGAAAGGCTATTTACAAAAACAAAGAATTCAATAATTTGCGTAATTGTTTGCTACAGCGTGATGGTAACAAAGCATCATAACATAAGAATATAAAATTGATAAGCAAATATAACATCTTATAATCTAGATACTTACTTAATGCTTCACCTTAAATATATACATACAAAAGAAAATAAAACATAAACTATACAGTACTTCTAGGAAAAGAAATATACTTAAGTTATATAGACATGCTGCATTGTGAAGTGCACCTTCTCAAGAAATATTGTAACATTAAACTTATACACCCTAACGTAATCAAAGGTCAACTACTTTTAAATTTATAAGTTTTTTTACGTTAAAAAGACAAAAGAAACGATTAAAAACGGATTCTAACATACACTTTGATTAACTAATTTTTAATTTATAGAATGAATACATAGTCGTTCGTGCATTGTGCATGTAAGTTTTGTAACGTGGTGGTGCCAATTTATTGGACAATCATAAGTAATAACAGAAAATGGAAAGTCTATTCTTCACAGCAGCATAAAAAAAATATATAACGATACAGAAAACTGTACCTTGAGCTATCGGCTTCGTGTTGGTATCATCTTGGGACTGGGAAAATGGGGCTGCATTTCCCTATTGGGTGGATGCTGGAACCACCAACTTAACTCATACTAGCACAGAAAGCATTTTTAGTAACGCAACTTTTACAACATGTATCTTCGGTAAGATGTATTCAATTGTTCCTTTCAAAGCACGGACTCTATTTTATAAGAACAGAATCATGTATGGGGGTAGGTATTTGGCTTTCAAAGATATCGCCAAATAATCAAGTATGCAAAATTCCCAGACAGCTGCCGAAATATAAACTGTAACAGCTTGCCAACAAGCAGATAACACAATTATCAAAGGATTTTTAGACACAAGAAAGCAATTTTATTACTTTTCAGAGCTGCAGAATAACAGTATACCTATAGATAACAAACCCATTGTAAGCAGATGTAGGCAGGTGATAAGTGGCCTTATCTTTTAGAAGAAAGCTGTGCATTTACGTGCAGCTTTTAATTAAAATGTAGTCACTGCAGGTGGTAGGAAATATTGCAACTACTTTGTAACCTAATGTTTCCTAAGCAGCTGTTTGCTTTTATAAAGCAAAATTTTATAGAATTACTTAAATTTTATTAAATAATACTAATTTCAAATGGTACAAAATCGAGCTTGTTGAGAAATTTTAGGGTATTTTAAATATGAATACAGAAAAATTATTTGCAGGGTTTTGAATGTAACAAATTCCCCCATAGTAAAATTAAAAGGTCGGGGTAGGAAGTAGAAGCAACGGAATGGGCAGTATATTAATAAAACAAAGCAAAAGAAAATTCGTCTAATAAAAACTACATGAATAAATTAAAAACCAACAAAAGAATTTTTATCCGACTTGAAGGACCAGTACACACTAATAGGAAAAATAAAAAAAATCTTACAAAACTACAAGAAAAACTAGTACACATTAATAGGATAAATAAAAAATATATCTTACAAAACCACAAGAAAAACTCAAAAACTAACACAAAAGAATTTTTATCAGGCTTGAACGACCAGTACACCGGACCAAGTCAAGAAGTGTAAAAGATATAGAAAAAGGAAAGGTATAAGGTAACAATCACCTAGGACAAAGATGGAATGGCGTAATGCTGCAAAAAGTCGTCAAAGGATGGATATCTCTAGTAAAGAAACAGTAAAGTTTTCCACCTTACGAAAAGAAATTGGTTTCTCGCAAAAAAACCTAAAAAGTAAGAAAAGGAAAGAGGAAGAAAACCAACAGTACAAGCTAATATGAGACAATAAATGTCAAGCCTCAAAGTATGCAAGGGAACAACAAGAATGCTGGATCGAAAAGTTGAGATACTTCAAGCTGTGGTAAAAAAGAATCGTATTAAACAAACAACCAAAAAAAAGAATAGCTAACTAGACCTAAAAGTCGACTAAGTCGTGGTTTCCGAAGAAAAAAAAAGATCTAGAAAGCATCTATCACAGGAAGCAGATCGAAAAAATTTAACTAAGTTCATATGAGAACTAGCAGTAAGAAAATCAGCAGAGGGATAGAGAAAGGAAGATGGACCAAAAGGAATGGAGAAGATAAACTAAAAAATAAAAAAAAACTCTAACCTAAACATAAAACTATAAGTAGTACCAAAACTAAAGAAAAGAAAAAAACAACTATAAAATATGTATGTGTGCGAGGGAGAGCATGTGTGTGTGTGTGTGTGTGTGCGCGCGTGTGTGTGTGTGTATGTGTTGGACCGCTTTAGTCGCCTCTTACGACAGGTAGATCGTACCGTGGGATTATTCTAATCCCAGACCCACATGGGGTTGGGTAAATACGAAGAGCAAAAACAAAAGGAAAGAAATAAAACCACTCAGAACAATAAAATCATTAGAAAAAAGAACTCTTAAAGTCCAATCAAGTCTTAAGGAAGGGTGGAGTCAGCATAGAAATTGGGGACGTAGAAGACTAGTAATGGGGCTTAAGACGTTTGCATCGCCAGAAGGAAAATGAAGCACGATCAAGAACATTAGGGTTTTGCCAACCTACATTTTCGGATTCTGAATCAACATAGGAGATTTTTTTCTCTTATTTCTTTTGTTAACCGGTTTTGATGGTTAAGATACCAAAGCAGGGGGTAGCATTGGTTGGGAGGTTCTCTGCAAAACAGGATTAATAGGGGGTGTAGTAGTTGTAGCATGGGGTTGAGAAGGTGGTGGCGATGGTGGAGGTAGTTTAGAAAACTTAGTACACGTTATGGAAGAAATCGTTTGTTTATAGTATTGGTTTTAAGAGTATCAACATTAGAAAAAGGGACAGAATTGGCTGTAAAAGTATCAACCTTAGGAAAGGGAACAGGATCAAATAGAAGTTCATCAACATTAGATAAAGGAATAGAATCAAGTAGGACTTCATCAACATTTGTTAAAGGAGGAAAATCAAGTAAAATTTCATAAACGTCAGATAAAAGAATAGAAGCAGGCAAAACTTCAGCCATAATAGGAACTCATTTTTCGCCAACAGCAGATAAAGAAACAGGATCAGGTAAAACTTAGACAACAACAGCAACAGGCATCATAGATACGGATTCACTAACTTCAACAGGAACTCCTTTATCCTATTAGAAATTATCGTCACTTCAGCTACATCTGTTATTGCAGACATGACAGAAATTTCTGTGGTAGAATCGTTTAAGAAAGCAGGAACAAACTCTTGAGTTGCTACCTATAAGTCACTATATTGAAGCATGGGCTCAATTCGTGAAGAAGGTACAGAAGAAAACAGAATTAGAAACAGAAGAAATTTGGTTGCCATTAGTAGTAGGATGACAGTTCAGACAAATGCGTCGAGTAACTCCCTTTTGTCCACAACCATAGCAATGTAATAGTTGAGGACGAGTACAACGTGTCAAAACATGACCAGGTTTGTAGCAATTAAAGCATATGATCTGAAGAGTAGAAGTAGACAAAGGAATAGGAACAGCAGAAATCACAGAAAAAGTATTTGATCTACCCGTAGTCATCGAAGAAATCTTAACAGTTGGTCAGTAAAAGTATTTTTCTCAATCAAAGCGGATTTGTAAGCAAAATCCGGTTCAGCAGTAAAAGTATATTGGTTTTGACCATGGGGTACTTAATTATCGGCCCGAATCTTTTTCAGTTCTAACTTCAGACATTCGTTTTCTAATTCTTGTAAGGAGAGGATGGTTGGCAAGTGGATTGCATATAATGGAGCAAGGTTACGGTGCACAATATCCGACTGAAGATCCTCGGATATAGCAGTGTGTCGAAAAAACAGGGAAGTCATATATTAAATAGTCAACGAAACTTTCCGACAGACCTTGCGTCCTACGTAAGATATCATCAAATAGTCTTCGTTTGTAATCAGGTGGTTCAAAATGGCATACCGGTAAATCAGCTAAAGTCCGCCAATTAGAAAATCGATGACGATTACTCTGGTATCATATTTAGGCTTTCGACTTGAAGAGCTCAACTGCTTGTTCAAGTAATTGGGGATCAGACACGTTATGAGCTAATCTAAGCTCTTCAACCCTGTAAAGAAAGTCATGTACAGTAAGAACGGTAGGGTCCCCACTAAATTTGAGATTCCATTTTACTACAAGTTGCGAACAGGATTTACCAAGTGAGCTAGGAACCATAGAGTGTGAGCTTTCTGATTGAAGGGTGGCCAACATATCAGGAGGGTTTACGTCGAAAGCTATGGCTGCATGATACAATGCTGCAACCCTGGCCTTCAGATTATGGGTTCGAAAGGGAGTTGCTCCAAACTATTCAGTAAAGTAAGAAGTCTTGTTTGTAAGTCGTCACAAAAAACTCGCTGTTCGGACGGTAATCTTACAGAGGAAAGGAACCGGATACGTCCTAATACGTGTAGGAGTCGTGAGCGGATGGTAGCGATGGGTGAATCTGAATTCGCAAAGTTACCACTCAATTTTTCCAATTTGGTCTCAATGGTTGTCAATTCGACCTCAGGGTTTATCTCATAAAGTGGATCAATAAAGGATTTATTGACTGATTCGATCTTGATCAGAATGCAAAGGCGCGCTCTTAGATGTACAACGGTATGTGGCCAAAACAGATGTTCTCCTAATCAAAAGTTCAAAAGTAAGTTCGTCTTTGCGTAATCGATTTATGTCCAAGTCTGCCATTTAAATACGATCAATAAATATTACAGCCAACAGAATACATTAAAATATACGCGAATGAGGAAATTGCAATCCTAATGCATTGAATTGAAAGAAATAGAATCTAGGAATAGAAATAGGGCGCTAATGCTTTCAAAAAAATAATAAACCAAATCACCAGTGAAAACACAATTCTGGTAATTTGACAAATCAAAAGTCTATAGTAATTTCAGTGGTAACATAATCTCTTCAAGGAAGATGTGTTAGCTTTCATCACACTATAAATTAACGTGCAAGCATTTGTGATTATTAATTTGTATGCGTGCTTAGAGACAGCTGCGAAAAAGAAATTTAATCACGTTGAATAAGCAAAAGATAATTACTTAGATCCTTTTAGAAGTGTAATGCTTATTGCTAACCAGTTATGGCAAAGTATCATTGTAGTATCCTTAAAGTATTGAATTACGATGTCGGGTTTGAGCTTTGTATATTTTTAGTTGAAAGTGCAGCATACAAGATTTTTAATCACAGAAAAGTCTACAGATAAATCCCGCTTAACCAACAATAGTTAATTAGTCGAACAAGTTTTTAGAAGTGTAGACATATGTAATAAACACCGTTGTTTTAATTTCCTTTTTCAAAGAGCATTATTTTGCATATTCAGAAAGCTTTATATATAAGTCGGATTACGTGACATAGCTACAAGTATTGAATAACAGTTGACGCGTTAAACAAATGCTCGCTGAATTATGCGTTAGTTTAAAAGTGCAGTGCGGATCAAACACGGTGGTGTTTTTTGTGTCGTTCAAAATTTCAGCAATGAAAGAAATTCTGTAATTAATTGTAGTGCAATTGTTAGATATTGTTAGAAATTTGGTTAAGAATCTCGCCAGTCAACGTATCATTTGTTGTTCGCGCCATTTTGCTCTCCCAATGTGGTATTCTTTATCAAGCCAGACTAGATAAGGAATAGCATAATTAAAAGAGTCGATTAACAACCATCCGAGAACGCGAACGTGTTTCAATCAATTATTCAATATTAACTTTCTATAATGTCTTCCTACCATAATCATTTCCTTACTCCGTTCCTATTTACCTCTGACCAGAAACAGTACTGAAAGGTGCCGCGTTAGTGTTCCAGATGTTGTGCTTCAGTAAGTGCTTTTAAGTATTTATGTAACTTTGTATTCAAAATCTATGTTTACTTCCTTTTACTCTATACAGTCCACGCTCTACCTTACAAACCCTGGTTTACTGCCTACTGCACTCCAGGCAATTTCTATTTGCGTCCCTTGTCGTTCTAAGAGGTGCATACATTTGTGTAGAAGCAAATATAAAAATATTGCATTGTGTTTAAATATTTAGTCACAATTTGTCTTGCTTATATCCCGTATATGTATCAAGGACGTTTATAATTATCATTGAAAGATAACCAGCATGTGTTTGACTTTGTTATTTCAATTACATAAACCCTGAATAATTCAGGTATATGTACAGAAAATTCCAGACAAAAAGTTCAGTACGAATAGAGGTTTCTAAAAAGCTGATACGAATTTTTAAGTAAGGAAGAACAGTTTCAGAAATTGAGCAAATTTTAAGTAAATAAAGAAAGGTTTCGAAATCGGGACCGCGTTGGGGGCCAAAAATTTATTTTACGGTATTCCATGCAACCCAAAGGAAAACAGTAAAAATCAGTAAAGAAATCGTTTATGCCAAATACCGCAACAAAACAGGGACAGAATGGTAGAATTTGGGCTAGCTCAAAAACGTCGTAGAGCGGCGTGGGTGAAATAGAAAGAACACATTGGAAATCTCCGTGAAACTATAATTTCAACTTACAATCTCGAAAGGCTATTTGCAAAAACAAAGAATCCAATAATTTGCGTAATTGTTTGCTACAGGGTGATGGTAACAAAGCATCATAACATAAGAATATAAAATTGATAGACAAATATAACATCTTATAATCTAGATACTTACTTAATACTTCATCTTAAATATATACATACAAAAGAAAATAAAACAAACTATACAGTACTTCTAGGAAAAGAAATATACTTAAGAAATATTGTAACATTAAACTTATACAACCTAACTTAATCAAAGGTCAGCTACTTTTAAATTTATAAGTAAGTTGTTTACTTTAAAAAGACAAAAGAAACGGTTAAAAACGGATTCTAACATAAACTTTGATTAACTAATTTTTAATTTATAGAATGATTACATAGTCGTTCCTGCATTGTGTATGTAAGTTTTGTAACGTGATGGTGCCAATTTATTGGACAATCATAAGCAATAACAGCAAATGAAAAGTCTACTCTTCACAGCAGCAACAAAAAAAATAATATAACGAAACAAAACTGTACCTTGAGCTATCTATCGGCTTTGTGTTGGTATCATCTTGGGACTGGGAAAATGGGGTTGCATTTCTCTATTGACTGGATGCTGGGACCACCAACTTAACTCATACTAGTACAGAAAGCATTTTTAGTAACGCGACTTTACAACATGTATCTTCGGTAAAAAGGTGTTGTATTCAATCGTTCCTTTCAAAGTATGGTCTCTATTTTATAAAGACAGAATCATGTATGGGGATAGCTATTTGGCTTTCAAAGATATCACCGAAAAATCAAGTGTGCAAAATTCCCAGACAACAGCCGCTGAAATACAAACTGTAACAGCATGCTAACAAGCAGATAGCACAAATATCAAATAACATCTTAACGGCTGCAGAATAACAGTATACTTATAGATAACAAACCCATTGTAAGCAGATGGTAAGTGGCCTCATCTTTTAGAAGAAAGCTGTGCATTTACGTGAAGCTTTTAATTAAAATGTAGTCACTGCAGGTGGTAGAAAATATTGCAACTACTTTATAACGTAACGTTTCCTAAGCAGCTGTTTGCTTTTATAAAGCAAAATTTTATAGAATAATTACTTAAATTTTATTAAATAATACTAATTTGAAATGGTACAAAATCGAGCTTGTTGAGAAATTTTAGGGTGTTTTAAATATGAATGCAGAAAAAATTATTTGCAGGGTTTTGAACATAACAAATTCCCCCATTACAAAATTAAAAAGCCGGGGTAGGTCGTCCACTTCTGAGAAGTCGAATTCACGCTATATTGAATGTATAAAAAGGGATAAGCGATTTAGTTTCTTTTATGTTATCGGATGTCATGAAGTTACATCTCGTTTCTTGGATCGAAACATTTTCATAAGAGCAACTTCTTTTCTAATGTGATATGCCAATTTTTATAGAGTAAAAAAAACAGTTATTTTTCAATTTTGTTGTAAACTGAATAAATATAAAATTTCTTGAGTGATTGTGAACACCGAATTAAAATATTTATTAACAAGAATCTAACCTTTAGTAGTTGGATTTTCTTTTGGATTGAA
Organism: Platerodrilus igneus; assembly: GCA_036346225.1. Classification (NCBI taxonomy): domain Eukaryota; kingdom Metazoa; phylum Arthropoda; class Insecta; order Coleoptera; family Lycidae; genus Platerodrilus; species Platerodrilus igneus. Next base: position 1,825,586 of record JARFIW010001131.1, read on the forward strand.
ACTATAATACGTTTCTTAGCTTATTAATATCGTAAATGTGAAATCAAATTGAACTAAATGGAAGGAATACAACAATTTTGTAATATTATATTTCATTAATACTGTCTGAGAGTTAACTCAGTTTGATAATTTATAAACAAGAAATTTATAAAAAAAACTGGAGCATACCAACCATTTGGTTGGTTGCATAATGCGTAATTGAAATTTTGACAGTTACTAACTTATGGAATGAAATATTCGAATACACATTTATCGAATTGCAAAATCCTAAAATTTTACAGTAACACTTTTACTTTAAAACCATATTATTTAGTTTAATACTACAAACATTGGTGAACTAAGCACTAAGAAATGAACAAATTAAATTTGCTTTAACAACAAAAATATCCTACATTAACTGTAGCAAACTTTACTACACAAAACGCCCTAATTAACTGCAGCAACTTAATACACATATTATCCCTTATGTAACTGTAGCAAACTTAATACATAATCCATACTTAAATTAACTGTTGCAATGGAATGCACAATTTTAGAAATAATTAACTCCAGCAAAGTGTCACAGTTCGTTCAGAAGGTCAATTGTATAGCATCACAAAAACTGAGTGTAAGTGAATAACGGCAAGTAATCCAGTTTCGTAATATAATTCTTGGTTCCCAATTTGTGGTTACAAGAATATTGCCAGAATTAGGTATTATTCATGCATCACAATTAAATTCATACACATGTATGCATGTGTGTATTGTGTATGTATGTGTGTATTGTGTATGTATGTATGTGTGTGTGTGTGTGTGTGTGTGTGTGTGTGTGTGTATGCACATGCAAACATGTGCACACGTGCATGCATGCATACGTACATGTATGTATGCATGCTTGCATGCATGTGGGTGTATGCATGCATGCATGTGAGAAAAGTGCACACATGTGCATGCATGCACTTGCATGTATGTATGTATAAGTGCATGCATGTGTGTGTGTGGGTGGGTGCATGTGTGCGCACATGTATGCATGCATTCATTCATGCATGCATGAATTTATGGATAAGTGCATGTATGCATGGATGTGTATGCATGTGCATGCATGCATGTGTCAGTGTGTGAGTACATTCATGCAGGCATGCATATGCTAGCACTTACCTCGTCTTTATCCTAATTCTGACACGACTTTAATTTCGAGGTAGCATCCAGATGTCTTCTTGTTTGGTTGGCGGTAGCTCTCTATCAACGAAGCGCCGATATTTTGTAGAATGGTAGAGGAATTAGGAACGAAAGGGATGGGACCACTTTGCTGACTGTCGGAACTCTATTAATACACGTATATACTCGAGGAAGGCAGGTAGTAAAGTCTGCTCATTAAGACGCATTGGCTCCCACAAGACCTCATCCCCCCTGCAAGATAGGTTAATGTTCTAACGCAAATTAGTGGGCACAGCTGCCCATTAAGCATGATAAATACAATCCCTGTGACTTCAGAAGCCACAAATCATAAATCAATGTCTGGACCAAAGCTTTTTGTGATTTTCACGTATCGCTTATATTAAACATAATATTACTGGAGAATTCCCATGTGGGGGTTTAAAAAATCCCTGAACCTAACTAATACAATAAAATATGAAGCATTTTTGAGAAAAAGGCAACAATCGCCTTAAAGCTGCAAAAAAAAATACAAATAAAAAGAAAAAAGTCTCTTCGCATCAGAGCTCACATAATTACAGAAAACTTAAATTAAATTTGTCTATAGGTGCGCTACTTGGTTTTTTAAACCCTAGCAATAATTGTGATACCAAGTAACGGAGCAGCCACTCAATTTTAAGGATTACCGAACTCAGCACGCACGAGTCTTGTTTGCCACAACACGAACCGCACAAATTTAATCATGAGCATGAGATTCGCATACTTATTACTAACACTTCACTATAAATCTAAATACAAAGTTATTTTCACATTCACATATGAATGCGTATAAATTTACATTTATCTCTTTAAAGATATTCTCTTAAGCTGAACAAATTTTTTTCTAGCTGACGAGATAAGGCAAAATATGATGCAGCAGCAAAAACGTTAAGCTAACAAATTAGCCAGCACTACTGCATTTACGATACACAATTTTCTTAATCCTACTCTATCAAATACAACACTATGAGGCAAGTTTAACTTTTTCACCATGCAATAACAAATTCTACCATTAGTCATTAATACCAATTCAGAACAATAAACAGATAAAGCAGTTTCCTAAAGCATTGCATAACGAGAAAGATATAAATAATTTCTTTACTTTAAGGTCAAGGCAAGAGAAGAATAACATCTCAGAAATAATTGCGTAGAGAAAGATAAATATCTCACCACATTGGGGGTAGAGTATTATTTAAGGTATGATAGGATCCCTAAGATTTTTTCAGAAAAAGATAATTAACCAGTTATGGTCACATATTAATTAGACAAAATAAAAATCCTAAGATAGCTTTGTAGAAATAGATAAACACAACATTTATGATTCAACTTAAATATTAAGATAAGGTGATGCATTAAGAAACAATTTTTTTTTAAAAATAACGTAAAACCTAATTTAGGTTCACGGACTTTATATTTATCAAGGCATACCGCTCCCGAGGGAGTAGAATGATACCGTAGAAACTTGAAATGGTGCTTACTCATGCCATCCAAAAGAGAAGTTTTGTGAAGCAGCACTCATTCATACGAACATGAGAAACCAAATAAAAAGGGAAATGCAATCCCTGCATCCCAGCGTCGATTAAGAGAGGATCGATCGGCCACACAGGTCAAATCAATAACAAATTCATTGTTGGCAGCTTTAACATACATTAGCGGAAGACAGTGGCGATACACATCTAGAAGGAAGTTCCCCATGCCCACGGCCCAATGTCATGAAATAACAACCCTCTAATTATGAAGCAACTTCAAATAAATAAAAAAGTAGAAAATAAAGAAAAGATAAAAGAAAGAGGTGGGAGGTTTGGAGCTTTATAGCAACCTAGGTAGAAGAGAGAAGAGGAAAGGCTCTCATTGAGCAAGATCGATAGAAAAAATGGGGAATAGTGAAGTATTGCTCGACAAGCCAAAGTGTCGTCAGTAGCCCGGTGTGAGGGAACACCACACTTATATGATGGACGGTTGTTTCAGGACTAACACAGGCCCACCAGAAAAAAGATTACGGTTGAAAATGGAGATAGAAGGGTAAGAAAAAATAGAGATTTAGGATAAGTAGCCTACAGGAAAAAGTTCAGAGTAGAGAATGTCCCTACTAAGACAGACTGATCTAAAAAACTACTTTCAATATTGTCTGGATGTTGCATGATAGCTGTTGGCACAATAGGGTCTTTATGGTTGTTAGCCCTACTAGGGGTTTACGCATCAACGACTTTCCAACCTGCTTGATTCAAAGATGGTGTGGAAGTAAGCGGATTTAGTAAATTACTTGCCAAAATAGTTCAACCAGGGGAAGTCTTATCAGAACAAATGTTCAATGCCCATATGCCTCATGCATGAAACAAGTTGAAACCATGAAGTATTTATTGAACAATAAGGGGTTTACACAGACGTTTGGAAGATTAAATTGCTATTTGTGACTTTCAAACCAGGTTTCAAAACAGCTGAATTGTTATCTACATGATTGTAGGTATAAAATGTTGAACTTAGCCTGTAACTGCGCCAAATTAAAAAATAACAACTCGCATGTTGTTTTCTATATGGGATCAACGACTTATTAAAAATTGAGAATCTACTTAATTTTGCAAATGAATATCCCTGGAAAATTTTTTTCAATTTTTTCCTTTTCTATTACCTTTATACTTCTAGTTTGTTTCAACTAGTAATTTTTTCCTTTACTAACAAAAAAGATTGTTACAGTATTAAGCATGAGAACCACAATCCTACCATTTTCCCAGACCACATATGATAAGTCAATGTCTGGATTTAATGGGCAAACCAAATCTTTATGTGGTTATCAGGTAACACTTACATTAAAACACAAAAATACTGGGAGTTTCCCTGTGTGTGGTTTAAAAATCTTCCAAACCTAACTAATATATTACATGTGATTTTCCAAAGCTCCACCCGAAGATACTACATTGGCCAGGAAGTTTTTTTTTACCTGGAAAATTTGGAATTTTGCCAAACCCTTGCTGTTCTTTAATGTGCGTGACAACACTCACACACGGGACCTCCATTTTACCTCTCATCCAAACGAGGGTGTATTTTTGTGAAAAATGCTCGCCTAACATTTTTCAAGCGGACCGTGTCAGGATTCAAACCCGTGACCTTGGGCGTAGTAGTCACACACATACCACTATGCCACGGAGCCGCCTCCTAACTAATACAATAAAAGATACAGCTTTTCAAACAAAGAAATCATGCTTTATGCTGGGTGTCAAAGTTGAAATTATACCCTAAAGGATTAATTTATAGAATATTATACGTAAACATTCTTATTTTACTGAATGGACGTTTGTTCGGTTATTGGTATAAGAAAATTTTCGATATCTGTTTGAAATGTTTATCGCAATGATAGTTTAGGCATGAGAGTTCTTCTTTTATATTGGCACATCTGTGTACATATTCTATAGTACGGGAGTTTATAATTGCTGCATAAGAACCCTTTTTAATAAAAGGTTTTTCTTATGAGCTATTCTTTTATGGGTTTGTAAGGTAGTTACATAGTATTCATGGAAGCTACCATATTTGGAGTTCGAGTATCTACATCTTGAATCTTCTGTTGATAACAGGATCCAAACAATTTAAACCGTACTTCAAGTTCAGCATCATATGGGATCTGTTTTGGTCCTACCGGGTAGTTAGTTGATTTTGCAGTGCATATTTATGAAGCTATTTTCATTACTTTAAAATATTACTTATTATTTAATTATCATTAAAAATACTTAATTTTGTGGAAGGTTTATACTTTACAACTAACTGTTATTATAAACTTTTATCCAAATTTCTACAACTGATATTAGTATGAACACAATATGCGCACATTGTGGGATGGAAATATTTTTACTAACCTAAAGTACACATTTGTATTTGAACTTATGCCTTTAATTACTGATTACTGGTAGAGCATTGAAACTGGTTCACAGCATTCAATTCAAGTAGGAAGTTGTCTGTATATTATATTTATTTAATAAAAGTTTATATAATTGTATGCAAACAAGGAGATTATTATTATTTTGGCTGACGGCTGTTATTGGAGTAAGTTGTGTCTAGAATAGTAACCTGGAACTTAGTCTTCCTATTGGGCAAGATGTGGTTCACTTAGTGTCTGAGTTGTTTTCTGTGGCAAAGCCAAAACCTGGTGTCCATATTAATTTTTTTATATTACTTAGCATACCTACAACCCTTTCTGTGCTTTTTTACTAGCCGCAGTAACAGAAAGCAACAAATCTATTTTCCAGGGTTCAAGTCACCTCTATCAGTTCAAAGAACGTATTGCCTTAAATTTATTTCTAGTACGTTTTCAGTAGAACACTATATTATGTTCCTCGCTTAAGGGGTGACCTATAAATTAAGATAATGTATTACGAAAAAAATTTTTAAAACAACGTAAAACCTAATTTTTATTCTGAGGCCTTATACACGTATCAAGGCACACCGCTCCTCCTATAAATGTAATAACAAAAAAAGGACCTCCCAAGGGAGTAGAATAATCATGTAGAAACTAAAAATGGGATTTTTTACTCGTGCCTTTCAAAATGGGAAGTTCCGTGAAGCGACGCTAAATGCCATGAGGGACCAGCTACAAAGAGAAATACAATCCTACATCTCGATGTCGATTAAGAGGATCAGCAAACAGGCCAAATCAAATAACAAGTTCACTATCAACTCCTATAATATACTGCAGCAGAAGATAGTGGCAATACGCAGCTAGAAAGAGGTTTCCCATGCCTACAATCCAATGTCGTGAAGTTACAACCCTCTAACTAGTAGAAAAGTAGAAAATAAAGAAAAGATAAAAAAGAAAGATGAAAGGTTTGGAGCTTTATAGTAACCCAGGTAGAAGAGAGAAAAGAAAGGGCTCGCATTGAGCAATAGCGATAGAAAAAAAACAGTAGATAGCAAAGCACTCGACCAGCCAAAGTGTAGTCAGTAGCCTAGAGTGACGGAACACTACTCTTATGTGATGGACGGTTGTCTCAGGACTAAGACAAGCCCATCAGAAGAAAAATTAAGGTTTAAAATGAAGATAGAGAGATAAGAAAAGGTAGAGTTTTACAATAAGCATTCTTAGAGAAGAAGTAGAGAGTAGAGGATGTCCTTATTAAGACAGATTGATCTAAAGAACCACCTCTGAGTTAATGATAAGATAAAACCTAAACCACCACATAGATATTTAAAAATAACTAGGCTCTAAGTGAGACCTACCAAGCACATCCACTGCGATAAGAAAATCAAACAAAAGTAATGTGAACAACTTAAATATACTCCACAATAATTTCAAAGACATAATTGCCATGTACACAACAGCAATTATACGATAGACAGTCAATTAAAGATAAAAAGAGGAAATTTCAATACAGCAACAACATAAGGAATAACATTTGAAATGGCAAGGCAATAGTCCCTCACCAACACGTTCAAGAAAAAATGAATTAGCAATCCTCTAAAATAAAATGATTGATAATGGAAATTATAAATAAATAAATAATTGAAATATATGCGTAAAAAATACATCAAATTAAAATTTCTTGTATCACAACTGTGGAAACTGACTTTCTACTAGAAGCACATGTCATGATCCTATATGTAGCCAAAGAGTACAGTGTCAACCCGGACATCAGCTAGCACAAGTCCTAAAGAGTTGCTGAGTTATTCAGATGAAAAATATGTTAACCACGATCATGACTATGGGAGATTGTAGAATAATAACAAAATAGAAGATGAAAATTAAAAAAAAAATTGGATTTATTTGCATGGAATGACCACTGAAAAAATTATAACAGGAAATGTGAGGTCTATCTTTTAAAATAAAAAACTATATATGGCAAGACAATGTGTGAAACATTTGTCGATAAAGGGATTAATCATTTAGATGTACGATAGGATCCATCAAAGGTTAAAAACTAAATTTAAGAAAAATAAATGATATGAGAACTTGATAATTAGATATTTGGGTACAGAAGTTAAAGCTAAAAGAAAAAATTGGTCAAAATGGAAAAAGAGAAATATGTATAGATGCAGCAACGAATAGAAACGAAAGTAAATACTACTCGTTAATGGTAGACGAAAATGGTTTTAGGTCTTTAATATGCTAACGTCCTTGAGGTTTGCCATTTGAATTTTGTAGTTCATATATCAATGGAGAAATTGCACGAGACATTGTAATTAAATGAATTTAGGAGCTAGTTTAACAGAAACCTTTTAGTGGCACCAAATAAAACATGATTTTTTTCCATACTTGTTCATCCAAGGCAAATGAAATGTCTCTTTTACCGAAGTTGTAATAATTTTTGCTTTTTTCGTAAGCTGTAAATAAATTTTTCCTGATATCAGTAAAGATAGAAGGTAATAGCTGTTGATCTTTGTCCCAACATATTTTTTCATCAAATTCAATTACATCGGCATTGTCAGAAACAGAACTATAATAACTACCGTCAATTGGAGTATAATGGTTAAAACTAAGAATGAAGGTGAGAAGAAAGTTGATTTATGCCTATAGGTCCGCAATGCTTGTGCAGTTTGAAATATATTTTTGTCCCATTTAGTATGGTTGGATTTGATATAGGAAAAGATATCAGTAATGATTACACGGTTGACACGTTCAGATGGGTTTACTTATGGATGATACCTGACATTAAACCACATTTTCTAAACTTCATAATCTTTTATAAAATTTTGAAATTCTTTTAAAATGATCCGTGTACCATTGTCACAAAGACTAATTTGAGACACACCATAAAAACGGAAAACTTGTCTTAAAAATGTTATATGGCTGAAGAAGTAGCTTTTGGTAAGGGGTGAAAGAAAACAAACTTGGAAAACCAATCAGTTACAACCAATAGATATTAGTTATCTTTCTTAGATCAATGAAGAGGTCCTAATAAATCGTAAGAAATTAACTGAAAAGAATAAGATACATTTTTAAATGCACCCATCGAACCAGGTCGATCTCTTGTGAATTTATCTATGGATCACAGATTTCACAGTTTTTAATATAACGGCAAACGTACTGCCTTAGATTGCGCCAGTAATAAAAATCAGATATTTTTGCTATGGTTTCTGGGATGCCTAAATGTGCGGAAGTAGGATCATCATGAAACATTTTCAAAACTCCAGGTTGATTAGAGATAGGTATTACTAATTTCCTTTCCATTCAGGTATATTTGCAACTTTAATTGGGGAAGAGGTAACAAATTTATATGAACGATCTCCTATAATGCGAAAGGATGGGAAGTTTTTTGAATGTTCGGTAACTTTTTCTACTATATTATAATACCAGGTACCAGGAGTTAAATTAGTAAGATTTAAACCAGCTACATCACGAGAGAGAGCATCAGGTATGATATTTAGTTTTCCAGATCTATGGCAAATGGTGAAACTAAATTGAGAGATACATAAACTCCATCTGGCTAAACGTCCAATGAGTTATTTCAAATAGTTTAACCAGATAAGGGCAGCACAATCAATAATGACTATGAATTGGGTTCCTTTGACATAATTCCTAAATTTATCAATTCCAAAGATTACTCCGAGAAGTTCCCTTTCTGAGATGGAATATTTTTTAGCAGTGGTTACAGTAGGACTTACATAAGCAATACTGTGTATTGCTTATTATATTCATTTGTACCCATAAAAATGGTAGTATAAGAGATTTTACAAATATATATCACTAATGTGAATTAAAGAATAAACTTATAATCTAAGTACAGTATTGCCCGAAATAAACAGTACTGAAACTAAGTTGGCGGTGTTTTTATGCGTGCGCTGTCACACTCAAGTTAGCTAGTATAGACCTGTCAAGTAAACCTCAAACAAGTAATTAGTAGGGCCTAATTGTTAAAAATGGTGTTAAGTACAGAGGAGAAAGTGTTTCTGGTAGAGCATTATTTTCGTTCATACGGAATCGGCCGACGTAATGGTGCAAGTTTGCTATACGTGTCTGATCAATTCACACAAAGGTTTAATAAACGTTCTCCAAGTAATGCTGTAATTTTGAAGGTTATTGAAAAGTTTAGAAATACAGGTAGTGTATTGTGCCAACAAAAGGAAACTCGGGCGTCCCAGGACAGTTAACAACAACAATAACCATGAACGTGTTTTTGAGCAAATCTTAGAAAATCCGAAAGTCAGCCAGGCAAGGACAGCGTTACAACTTGATTTAAAAAGAACTTCCTTTCAAAGAATCCTGAAGGAGCTGGGTACATTTTCGTATGTGATTCAGGTACATCAACAACTACATCCTCGGGATTATCGCAGTAGAGTGGAATATTGCGCCAGAATTCTCGCGTTACAGTATGAAAATCCTGAATTTTGAAAATGTTTGGTTTTCAGGCGAAGCACATTTTCACTTGTCAGGCTATGTGAATCGTCGCACAAATCGATTTCTGGGCTTTGCCAGACCCGATGAGGTTCAAGAGGTTCCTTTACATAGTGAAAAAGTGAGTGTCTGGTGTGCTGTTTCCGGACACGGAATCATTGGTCCGTACTTTATCGAAGAGAATGGTAGGCAAGTCACACTTAATCAACAGAGGTACAGACAAATTTTAACACGATTTATTCCTGATCTACGTCCAATTCTGTCGTGCACGTAACTTGGCATTTCGAAACCAATTTTTCAGCAGGACGGGCAACTTGCCATACTGCTGCCGCAATTCGTCAATTTCTTCAAGAACATTTTCCAAGCAAATTCATATCACGATTTACTGACTTCCCTTATCCTTCACATTCTCCAGACCTCACACCTCCAGACGCATACATTTGGGGCATGGCTAAAATGCCGTTTTCAAACGGGCACCACAAACCATCGATGAATTAAAGGATGCCGTTAGAGTCTTCTTCGCAGCCCTGAGACAACCCTTATTCAATAACATGACCAGAAACTTAGAACATCGTTATGAAGTCTGTCTCGAACGAGGAGGTGCACATTTAGAACATATAATAAAGTGTCAATAATATGTATTTTTAAATATACAAAACAATTACAATTTCAGTACTGTTTATTTCGGGCAATACTGTATATATATTACTCATATTTAGACCAGGGTAGAAAATTAAATAATCACATCAAATAATTTTAATCACCGTGTAGAAGCTTTGGGAAAAGGTAGCGTTATTAAAAACCGTGAAGCATAAAAATTCATTCGTTTCATTAAAAATAAGGAGTTAAATTATGTACAAGACGCTTGCTATAAAAAAAAGGAAGCAGTATTAAAAGCTCTGCGTGTAATTTAATTATTCCTAGTAAAGAAACAAATAGAAAATTACGTGCAAAATTTATATTAATTAACTCAATTTTAAGTAACCGGTATTAAACAAAATGTACAGATAATAATTAATATTTGATTAGGAGTCACTAAAAATTAAAGGGTATTATTTTAATTGGAGTTAATTGAACCATTAGTAACATATAATATCTATAAAAACTTGTAAAAACCCAATAAAATGCAAATCGTAGAAGTGTTATTTAGAAGTATTATGTTTGAACACCTGCGTATTTTAAAAGGCTCATTCTGTAAATTTGGCAGATAACAAATGGTTACAGAGAATCTTAGAGAAACCGTAGCTTAATAGTTACGAGAAATGCTAAAGGTGGGTTATTTCACAGTCCACATGGACTGAAATAATCGATAATAAAGAATATCAATTTGCACCAATAAGAACAGGGTAGATAGAGACAGATAATATGCGCAAGACCGAGACACATATAGTAAAAGGCGTGAGTGGAGCAACGTCACTGGGTTGCGATTGGTTGAAAGTAAAAGGCAAACTTGAGAGGTAGAAATAACATTTCTGTATAAAAATTAATTAGTTATTTCCAGACGTTGCGAGCCGTGTCGAAATTTCTGAGATTTAACTGATGCGAGTGCAAATTTCGTAAAAATCGCATGCCGGGCTGCGGAATGGGAACCTAGCATGCGAAATTCTGAAGAATTGTCCGTTTTGGGGACAAGACCGACAGACGGGCTAACCACTATATATACCCAGGTTAATATGAACAAGCTCTCTTAGATTTTCGACTTGATTCAATGCGTTAAACAGTGCTTTTTAGTTTTCCGAGTTTGATAGATAAACAGTTTGCTCGTATATTTTGGTGATTTAAAAACAGTTTGTTCTTTACGTGCTACAATGAATGTACTTTAGTGCACTTAGAAAAGAAGATACAAGGTAATAAAGTTAGTATCACTGTACTAATTAGTCAAAATTTGCAACGACAAATGAATACACAAAAGTAGGCAGTTTTGGCGTATATTGGTGAAAGAAGCATGAATTTCTTTGCTATTTTTCGGGGGTGTTAATAATTAAATGGTTCATAAACGTGTCTGGATCCACAAAACAAGGGTCAGATATACACAGATGAGTTCCGGAAAAGCCCTGAAACAACTTTAGATGAATGGTGGTGGAGAAATTTTAAAAGCGTTGAGAATCAGAAGCCGTAAATATAACCCAGTTGGAATGGTGTGATTAACAAAAGGGACGATGTACATTGAAGCTGCGAGTGCAGTAACCTTCGGGTAAATTATACTATTTTGTTTGAACTTTGATGTTTTCGTGTGTGTTGAATAACTTTATAATTTATTTACTTAAAATGGACAGTAATGAAGTTGTACTAACAACAAAATTTTAATTTTAAGGTGAAATTTTCTTGTTTAAGTCGAAAGGAGTATTTAGTATTTATGTTCTTGATGAAAATTTGGGTATGTCTTTGAGCTCAATTAGACGAACCTGGTTAATTAACGTAAAGGGTGGTAGATGCTCCTTTGTACTCAGACTCAGGTCTGCATATATTGTTATATTAATTAGGAGGCATCCTACAAGGACTTTAATTTTGGATGCACATTAAAATGATAACAAATTTAAATCTTGAAATTTTCTGATACTGAAATTTATGCTGAATTTTTAATTTTGAAATTTTAATGTATTGTGAATATTGATGTAAATAGAGTTAACGTTGATGTTTGTGGTAGGAATGTGTTTGTTTTTTTTATGAATGAGAATGAAGGTTTAACTAGGTGAGCAGCCGAGGCGGAAAAGAGTAAAGAGGCGATTAACAGAAGAAAGTCAACGGACCAGTTAATTTAGGAGGTTTCACAGCATTCTTGGCGACCCAAAAGTGAGGCTCGAGTTCCAAATAAAATTTTTGTGATTTTATTCCAGGAAACTGGCGATCTGAGAGAGAGAGTTTCTGTGTGTGTATAAATTTAAGAGTAGTTTAGAGTGTGTGTGAGTGAGTAGAACGTATGCAGAGAAAAGAGTGGTTAAGGAGTCAAGGAGTGGAAATTGGAAGTGACGATAGTGCATTGTGTGGAAAAAATTCGAAAATGGAAGAAGCTGGAGGCAGTAGAGATCAGTCGAGGACGGAATCAGGGGATCAAGGAAACGAGATGATAATGAGAATGCTAGAGAGGATGAACGAAGAGTCTAACCGAAAATTAGAGAAGATAAGCGGGAAAATTGAGCAATCGACTAAAGAATTTACAGAATTTAAAAATAGTCTTACCGTAAAAATGGGGAAAGTTGAAAATAGGGTTGATAAAAATGAGCGTGATATTACAGGTCTTCGACAGGAAATGGAAAATTTAAGGTCCGAAGTACGCATTTTCTGTGAAGAAGAGATTAATATAAAAATGACTGAAGTAGCGGACTCATGTAGAGATCAGTTAGGCAGGGTAGAACGCGAAGTTAGTAGTATCAAATAAAACATGTCAAGTTTAACGGGAGATGGTCCCAGATTTTATACAGGTGGAGTATCATTGGACCAACACATGAAGTTTTATGGTGATAACAGGGTAAATCCACAAATTTTTATTAATAGTGTAAGAAATCTAGTGGGAAATTTATTTGACGAACAGACTAAACTGAATACGATAAAGGCTTTATTGAAAGACAACGCGGAAGCATGGTACAATTTAGTAGGACAGGACATAGACACCTACACGGACTTTGAAAACAGATTTTTAAAGCACTACTGGAGTGACCACAGACAAGACCAGGTACGAGACGACTTAATCACGGGGAAATTTAAGGGAGAATTTTCAGGAAGTAGGGAGCAATATGCTATATGCAAGTATAGCATAGCAAAGCAACTGAACCAACCACTGACAGACCGACAAAATATCAAGTATTTATCACGACACTTCGAGGTAGAAGTAAGACAACACGTAGCACTACAGAACATAGTGGACAGACAAATGTTTTTAGAATACCTGCAGAGGTACGACGACGTAAGTAGTGGACGACCTCGGGATAATAGGGAAAGACAGATCAACACAGTTAGGTTTGACAATAGACGGGACAACTATGCTAGAAGGGGGAATAGTTACGGATACCAGCGAAAGAATTGGGAACAGAGACGACCATACTTTAGAAGTAATAGTTTAGGAAGGGGACCTGCACCGAGACCGGAACCTACCAGAAGGAATAGTTCACCGGACATGAGGGGGACTGCTAATACAGACACGGAACGAGTGGAAACGCCCAGGACATACGCTGAGGTGACGGCTAGACCAGGACCAAGTAGGGAAAACGGACCTGGACAGGATTTTTAGAACGTGACAGACCACTAGATTTCAGTGTAAATGTATATGAACATCCACGTGAATTTTTCAAAATTGAGGAGGAAGTAGAGCCAGAAACTGAGGAAAAATTATGTTTGCCAATTATTAATATAGAGATTTTTGAGAATAATGTAGAAGTATTACTTGATACAGGGGCAGAGGCGAGTTTAATATCGGAGGAATTCGTCAGCAAAATTAGGGATAAGGTTTGTGATAGAATTATGCCTATAAAGCGTAGCCATTTAGTAGCTCCAAATAAAAAGAAGTTTGCTGTAGTAAATAGTGTTGTGGTGCTTAGGATAAATATAGGAGGTTTAAGCTGTGAACAGGAGTTTGTAATTGTACCTGGACTGAAGTTTCAGAGCATTTTAGGTGTTGACTGTATGATGCAGTTAAGGGTTTTGATAGATATGGAAAGGAAGGTAGTAAGGATTAAGGATAGGGTAGTGCCATGGAAGGGCAGTTATGAAGTCACAGAGGATGATCCGGGGTTGAGTATTAATGAAGTAGAGGTAGAGGATGATGAAGTTAAACAGATCAACACAACAAGATGTCCAGAGGATAGGATAGTAGAGGTTCAAGCTTTAGTACAAAAACATGCAGAATTAGTGGGGGTAGAAGCAACAGCAGCATATCGGGAGCAAGTGAAGGCAGAATTAATTAAAGATGCATGTAAAATTAATCAACGGACCAAACCGCAATTCCATTGTCCACCATCCATGGACACACTTTTGACGACATTAAGTGGCAAGTTTGTTTTTAATAAAGTAGATTCAAGGAATGTATTCTGGCTGATTCCAGTACACAAGAATTCTAGAAGGTACATAGGATTTTCCGTAGAGAGAAAAATCGAGAATTTTAAAGTAGTATCGTTTGGTTTGTCGGCAGAAAGGGAAACAACAATAAATGAGAAACAGACAAGTGTAGGGACTAAAGAAGAAGCAATATTTAAGAGTCCGGATAATAGGGATGATAAGTTTATTGTATGTGAGATAATAGGGAGGATAAGTATAGATATAGAAAGAGGAGAAATAGGGATGAAGAGTATTAGGATGGTGAGAAGAAAGACTTGGATAGTCAAGAAGAGAGTTAGATTTAAATAACTTGATGAACAAAGGATGGAGATAGGTAAATTTTAGTATAGATATAGAATAGAGAGTAGATAGGTGTACAATAGAGTAAAATTTAAATAGGATAGGTATAGAATAGGTGTATATAGAAGAGTAGAAGTAGGTGTTGATAGAAAATAAAGCTAGGTATAGGATAAATATGGGAGATAATTAGAAATAGGTTTAGGATGAGAATAAAGAGTAAATGTAGGAAGAAAATAAGATAGGTTAAGTATAGATATTTCATATAAGATTAGTGGAGAGTTAGGAATAGAATAAGAATAAGATAGGTATATAGGATTAGGTAGGGAGAAGTGAGTATAGTTAAAAGTTAAGAATAGGATAGGTAGATAGGAGGTATATAGGATGTTTATAAAATTAGGTGAGAGTTAGGAATAAGATAGGGATATAGAATAGGTGTAAATTTTTTTTTTTGGATTGGAGGTAAGGTAGGTAAGTTAGATAGATAAGGGTAGAGAGAGATAGGCAATTTTTTTTGTAAATGTTTTTGGCAGTCTAAATGCTTTATATTTGCATTCAAATAAGTGGGATTATTTGTATTCAAATAGGGGGAAAATACTCATATTTAGACCAGGGTAGAAAATTAAATAATCACATCAAATAATTTTAATCACCGTGTAGAAGCTTTGGGAAAAGGTACGCGTTATTAAAAAACCGTGAAGCATAAAAATTCATTCGTTTCATTAAAAATAAGGAGTTAAATTATGTACAAGACGCTTGCTATAAAAAAGGAAGCAGTATTAAAAAGCTCTGCGTGTAATTTAATTATTCCTAGTAAAGAAACAAATAGAAAATTACGTGCAAAATTTATATTAATTAACTCAATTTTAAGTAACCGGTATTAAACAAAATGTACAGATAATAATTAATATTTGATTAGGAGTCACTAAAAATTAAAGGGTATTATTTTAATTGGAGTTAATTGAACCATTAGTAACATATAATATCTATAAAAACTTGTAAAAACCCAATAAAATGCAAATCGTAGAAGTGTTATTTAGAAGTATTATGTTTGAACACCTGCGTATTTCTAAAAGGCTCATTCTGCGTAAATTTGGCAGATAACAAATGGTTACAGAGAATCTTGGAGAAACCGTAGCTTAATAGTTACGAGAAATGCTAAAGGTGGGTTATTTCACAGTCCACATGGACTGAAATAATCGATAATAAAGAATATCAATTTGCACCAATAAGAACAGGGTAGATAGAGACAGATAATATGTGCAAGACCGAGACACATATAGTAAAAGGCGTGAGTGGAGCAACGTCACTGGGTTGCGATTGGTTGAAAGTAAAAGGCAAACTTGAGAGGTAGAAATAACATTTCTGTATAAAAATTAATTAGTTATTTCCAGACGTTGCGAGCCGTGTCGAAATTTCTGAGATTTAACTGATGCGAGTGCAAATTTCGTAAAAATCGCATGCCGGGCTGCGGAATGGGAACCTAGCATGCGAAATTCTGAAGAATTGTCCGTTTTGGGGACAAGACCGACAGACGAGCTAACTGCTATATATACCCAGGTTAATATGAACAAGCTCTCTTAGATTTTCGACTTGATTCAATGCGTTAAACAGTGCTTTATAGTTTTCCGAGTTTGATAGATAAACAGTTTGCTCGTATATTTTGGTGATTTAAAAACAGTTTGTTCTTTACGTGCTACAATGAATGTACTTTAGTGCACTTAGAAAAGAAGATACAAGGTAATAAAGTTAGTATCACTGTACTAATTAGTCAAAATTTGCAACGACAAATGAATACACAAAAGTAGGCAGTTTTGGTGAAAGAAGCATGAATTTCTTTGCTATTTTTCGGGGGTGTTAATAATTAAATGGTTCATAAACGTGTCTGGATCCACAAAACAAGGGTCAGATATACACAGATGAGTTCCGGAAAAGCCCTGAAACAACTTTAGATGAATGGTGGTGGAGAAATTTTAAAAGCGTTGAGAATCAGAAGCCGTAAATATAACCCAGTTGGAATGGTGTGATTAACAAAAGGGACGATGTACATTGAAGCTACGAGTGCAGTAACCTTCAGGTAAATTATACTATTTTGTTAGAACTATGATGTTTTCGTGTGTGTTGAATAACTTTATAATTTATTTACTTAAAATGGACAGTAATGAAGTTGTACTAACAACAAATTTTTAATTTTAAGGTGAAATTTTCTTGTTTAAGTCGAAAGGAGTATTTAGTATTTATGTTCTTGATGAAAATTTAGGTATGTCTTTGAGCTCAATTAGACGAACCTGGTTAATTAACGTAAAGGGGTGGTAGATGCTCCCTTTGTACTCAGACTCAGGTCTGCATATATTGTTATATTAATTAGGAGGCATCCTACAAGGACTTTAATTTTGGATGCACATTAAAATGATAACAAATTTAAATCTTGAAATTTTCTGATACTGAAATTTATGCTGAATTTTTAATTTTGAAATTTTAATGTATTGTGAATATTGATGTAAATAGAGTTAACGTTGATGTTTGTGGTAGGAATGTGTTTGTTTTTCTTATGAATGAGGATGAAGGTTTAACTAGGTGAGCAGCCGAGGCGGAAAAGAGTAAAGAGGCGATTAACAGAAGAAAGTCAACGGACCAGTTAATTTAGGAGGTTTCACAGCAATATATATATATATGTATATATATATATATATATATATATATAAAGAATAAGTAAATTTAATAAGTCTTAAAATATCAAAGAGTGAAATTTAATGACAAGTGACTCAATATTAGCCACAAGGGCATCCTGTCGAAGCGTTTCGCCCCTATTGGGGCTCATCAGGACAGGAGTAGCGAAGATGTAATATTTAACACTAACACATTATGGGAAGTACAGCATTACCTAGCCCACAATTTGTGCCTTCGTGCTGTTTCACATGACTTTGCAGGTTTTATCAACAGTCGGCATGGAGGAGTCTTAAGACTCATTAAATTTACTATTCTTTATAATTATATTTACTTTACCGTTTTGCGGTTCCTTTTCAAAACGGACTTAAGTCATAAGAACAAAACTCGAGTTTTCAAATGTGTGTCCTACAAAGATAACAATTGTATGAAGTTTACGTGCATAAAAATTACAAATAACCTTCCTTCGAACTTCTATAAAATTCTCAAAAGAGCAGAGCAAATATAAAATTTTCACTAATAATTCGCTCTTAAATAACGGATCATCAATTCCCCAAAATTAAAATAATAAGGGCAGAACTACAAATTAGTTCACAATAAGATGCACGTTACCAAGCATCGAGGATCAAATTCAGAATAGAACAAATAATCACGATTCGTATTGAAGTGATAAGGATTAGTTTTATGCACGTTATCAACATACAAGAATTAAAACTTGAATTTATGAACGAAACTTGATAAACTACAATAAGGAAATAAAACATAGGCGTCGTATTTGGGAACAAAGTACGTATAAAAATTGGAAAACGCGTTATGTAAAATTGAATCGTAACAAAAGTTACTTGATCATTTGTTTTAATAATTGATGTTTCGGTTGACCTTTGCAACCTTAATCATAATTCTGAAACATGCCACATGTAATTGACTGTTTACATGTGGCATGTTTCAGAATTATGATTAAGGTTGCAAAGGTCAACCAAACATCAATTATTAAAACAAATGATCAAGTAACTTTGTATGTTTTTAGCAAATAATATCCCAAAATAACTAACCTTTTATTATATTATTACTTGTTACTGAAGTGTGTGTTTATATATATATATATATATATATATATATATATATATATATAAATATATATATATATATACAGGGTGAGTTTTTAGTGTGGCAACGGTCGATAACTCCGTTATTATAAAAGCTACGTAAACCAAATTTGGAGGCATATTAGGCATGCCTAAAGTGCACATTTTAAAAATATTTGGAAACATACAGGGTGTTTCATAATTCCAGGGCATATTAAACTTATATTTTTTTAAATGGAACACCCTATATATTATTACATTTTTGAAAAGCACATAAAAAGAGCTTTAATTTGATATTAAATTATATCTGTCTATTCCTTTTAGTTTTCGAGATATTCAATTGTTTTTAGAAAAAATGACCCCGATTAGATACATTGCCACTGCACTAATACACAACTTATGCTAATTTTCAAGATGCAGAAAATTTTACCATATACCATAGTATATTTGTAAATATTACTTTTTTGAAATTTCTTCCCAGTATACAGGGTGTGTCAGGTTTCAAAAATGCAATTTTAAAATTTTTTAAATGGCACCCTACCAATTTTATTGCTACAATGGATAGTTCATTAAGTGTCCTTTCATTTTTGTTAAGCATTCCCTATACCTAAATCCATTACTTTCTGAGATATTTTTGATTTTCTTCATATTTTATGAATGTTTTTAATTTACATAACTAAAGATAACTTACTATTGGAGAATATTATAAAAAAATTAATACATTTTGATTAACAATCACCTACAGTTATCCAATAACAATTTTCACTAAAGATATAACAACCTACAATAATACGCTATCAACAGAATTCTGCCAGATCAACAATATGCATTTTATAGAAAATGTTCAAGCAGGAAATCAGGCAGGCTTTGAAAAAAATAACTATTACATGTAAAGTGTCATTTAGGTTTATTAATTGTAGTGTGTTGTCATTTAACAAGATATCTCTCTTGGTATATTCTTGATGCAAGTAGGAAATTTTTTAAACTTGCTCCCAATACCCAAATCATATTTATTTGTTCTTCGACTGTAAAATTCATTTTGTAAACTCCTTTAAAGATTACATTTAAAACAGAACTGATGTGTTAAATGACAACACACTACAATTAATAAACCTAAATGACATTTTGATTGTAATTCTTATTTTTTTCAAAGCCTGCCTGATTTCTAGCTTGAACATTTTCTATAAAATGCATATTGATGATCTGGCAGAATTCTGTTGATAGCGTATTATTGTAAGTTGTTATATCTTTAGTGAAAATTGTTATTGGATAAGTGTAGTTGATTGTTGATCAATATGTATTAATTGTTTTAAAATATTCTCCAATAGTAAGTTATTTTTAGTTATGTAAATTAAAAACATTCATAAAATTTGAAGAAAATCAAAAATATCTCAGAAAATAATGGATTTAGGTATAGGGAATGCTTAACAAAAATGAAAGGAGACTTAATGAACTATCCATCGTAGCAATAAAATTGGTAGGGTGCCATTTAAAAAAAATTTTAAAAATTGCATTTTGCGAAACCTGACACACCCTGTATACTATGAAGAAATTTCAAAAAAGTGATATTTACAAATATACTATGGTATATGATAAAATTTTCACTATCTTGAAAATTAACATAAGTTGTGTATTAGTGCAGTGGCAATGTATCTAATCAGGGTCATTTTTTCTAAAAACAGTTGAATATCTCAAAAACTAAAAGGAATAGACAGATACAATTTGATATCAAATTAAAGCTCTTTTATGGGCTTTTCAAAATGTAATATATAGGGTGTTCCATTTAAAAATATAAGTTTAATATGCCCTGGAATTATGAAACACCCTGTATGCTTCCAAATATTTTTAAAATGTGTCCTTTAGGCATGTCTAATATGCCTCCAAATTTGGGTTACGTAGCTTAATAATAACGGAGTTATCGACGTTGCCACACTAAAACTCACCCTGTATATATACAGGGTGAGTTTTAGTGTGGCAACGGTCGATAACTCCGTTATTATAAGAGCTACGTAAACCAAATTTGGAGGCATATTAGGCATGCCTAAATTGCACATTTTAAATATATTTGAAAGCATACAGGGTGTTTCATAATTCCAGGGCATATTAAACTTATATTTTTTTAAATGGAACACCCTATATATTATTACATTTTTGAAAAGCCCATAAAAAGAGCTTTAATTTGATATCAAATTGTATCTGTCTATTCCTTTTAGTTTTTGAGATATTCAACTGTTTTTAGAAAAAATGACCTTCATTAGATACATTGCCACTGCACTAATACACAACTTATGTTAATTTTCAAGATGCAGAAAATTTTACTATATACCATAGTATATTTGTAAATATCACTTTTTTGAAATTTCTTCAAAGTATACAAGGTGTGTCAGGTTTCGCAAAATGCAATTTTTAAAATTTTTTTTAAATGGCACCCTACCAATTTTATTGCTACAATGGATAGTCCATTAAGTGTCCTTTCATTTTTGTTAAGCATTCCCTATACCTAAATCCATTACTTTCTGAGATATTTTTGATTTTCTTCAAATTTCACTAAAGATATAGCAACCTACAATAATACGCTATCAACAGAATTCTGCCAGATCAACAATATGCATTTTATAGAAAATGTTCAAGCAGGAAATCAGGCAGACTTTGAAAAAAATAACAATTACAATTAAAATGTCATTTAGGGGTATTAATTGTAGTGTGTTGTCATTTAACAGGATATCTCTCGGTATATTCTTGATGCAAGTAGGCAATTTCTTAAACTTTCTCCCAATATCCAAATCATCTCTATTTGTTCTTCCACGGTAAAATTTATTTTGAAAACTCCTTCAAAGATTACATTTAAAACAGAACTGATAATGTGTTAAATGACAACACACTACAATTAATAAACCTAAATGACATTTTGATTATAATTGTTATTTTTTTCAAAGCCTGCCTGATTTCCTGTTTGAACATTTTCTATAAAATGCATATTGTTGATCTGGCAGAATTCTGTTGATAGCATATTATTGTAGGTTGTTATATCTTTAGTGAAAATTGTTATTGGATAAGTGTAGTTGATTGTTAATCAATATGTATTAATTGTTTTATAATATTCTCCAATAGTAAGTTATTTTTAGTTATGTAAATTAAAAACATTCTTAAAATTTGAAGAAAATCAAAAATATCTCAGAAAGTAATGGATTTAGGTATAGAAAATGCTTAACAAAAATGAAAGGACACTTAATGGACTATCCATTGTAGCAATAAAATTGGTGCCATTTAAAAAATTTTTTAAAAATTGCATTTTGCGAAACCTGACACACCCTGTATACTTTGAAGAAATTTCAAAAAAGTGATATTTACAAATATACTATGGTATATAGTAAAATTTTCTGCATCTTGAAAATTAACATAAGTTGTGTATTAGTGCAGTGGCAATGTATCTAATCAAGGTCATTTTTTCTAAAAACAGTTGAATATTTCAAAAACTAAAAGGAATAGACAGAAACAATTTGATATCAAATTAAAGCTCTTTTTATGGGCTTTTCAAAAATGTAATAATATATAGGGTGTTCCATTTAAAAAAATATAGGTTTAATATGCCCTGGAATTATGAAACGCCCTGTATGCTTTCAAATATTTTTAAAATGTGCATTTTAGGCATGCCTAATATGCCTCCAAATTTGGTTTACGTAGCTTTTATAATAACGGAGTTATCGACCGTTGCCACACTAAAAACTCACCTTGTATATATATATATATATATATATATATATATATATATATATTTATAGATCTGTTGGTTTCTTGGGATGCATTCGTTCGTAAAGTAAAAACTATTATGTCAAATTGTAACTTTTATTCTCAAATTGTAATTTTTATTCTGACGTTTCGGCATTAATATTTATGCCTTAATCATAGACTAAAATTTAATGAATTTAGTGCTATAAGGTTTAAAAACAGTTTAGCTAATCTACTTACATAATTTCTATGACATAAAGAACTTTTACATATAAAAACTAATACAAAAATTACAGTTATGACTTGACAAATATTAAAACAACAACAAATATTTACAAAAGCTAACTATGTGTAAATTACTAATTTTAGCAAAATAAGAAATTACAGAAGAAAAATGTAGAAAGAACTTAAATTAACTAATACGAGGATGTCAATTTTATTAAATTATTAGTTAGTGATAAGTATAGTGATTGGAAAGTGACTTAAAAATAGAAAAATAAGAAAGAAACATAAAAAAAAATGTAAGATTTCAGGAACGGAATGTTTGTTTATTAATGAAATCTAAATTAATGGTCTGTGAAAGTGGATATTATTAAATTTATATAGTGAAGAATATACTATGTTTAAGTTGTTTGTATCTTGTTTGTTGTTGAGTGGATTAGGTTGTTGTAAAATGTGAAAAGATTCCAGGAATAGTCTTTTGTAGTAGTTGTCTTCAATGTCTAAAATCTTGATGTCTTCGAATTTAGCAGTGTGTTTTGTTGCATGTAAATGTGATGACAAAGCACAACTTAGTTTACCTAGTCTGGCATCACTTTTATGTTGTGTTATTCGATTCTTTAACCATTGTTTAGACTGACCTACATAAGTTCTATTGCAAATACATTCTATTTTATAAATAATATTACTGCATAATGATTTCTCGGTTTTATCTTTTAATTTAGTGAATAACCTGTCTATTGATTTTCATAGGTATAAGCTATTAGAATATCAGGTTGCTTCAGAATTTTAGTTAATTGAGGGTTAAATTTTGAATAAAAGGTAATTTTCTGAATTTTGTAATTAGTGGTCGGTCTATTGATGAAGTTTGCAGGCTATTGGAGTACAAAAACTTTTTTAAAAGTGGTTTTGGATATGAATTGTTTAATAAAATATTTTCTAATTCTTTTAAGTTGTTGGTAAGTAAATTTGGTTCGCTAATTTTTTGAATACGGTGTTTTAAAGCTAATATGGTATTGAGTTTATGAATAAAAGCATGGTTAGAATGATAGTTTAAGTATCTACCAGAGTCGGTAGGTTTTTTATAAATGTCAAAATATAAAGTATTAATGGGAGATCTAAGGACTAATGTATCTAGAAAAGGAATACTAAAATTAATTTCTTTTTCGTAAGTGAATACCAAATTAGTATTGAAGCTATTGAAAATATACAAAGTATATTCGATCAAGTGTTCTGGAATGGAACATAAAATGTCATCTACATATTTGACTATAAAGGGCATGTCAAAAGGTAGTAAACTTATGACAGAATCTAACAGATAATCCATTACAATTTGGGCAATAATGGGGATAGAGGTGAACCCATCGAGTGCCAAAGGTCTGTTGATAAAACTTAGAATTAAAGGTAAAATAAGTGTTATTAAAAATCAAATCAATAGTTGATAATAAAGAACTCAAGTTAAGGTTGCAATGTAATTGAATAACATTCCATTTTTCAGAAATAATTTTAACAAATAACTCTTTGGGGATATTGGTGAACAAAGAACGGACATCTAAAGATATAAGAATATGGTCAGTGGGTAGTTGAAAATGTCTATATCTATCGACGAAAGTAAATGTGTCTTTAACGTTATAGCCTTCGAGAGGAAAAGAATTTTGTAAAATTTTGAGTAAAAAGGTTGCAATATTGTAGGTTGGAGTGTTTATACAAGAGATGATGGGTCTTAAGGGTAAATTTATTTTATGGATTTTTGGTAAACCATAATATTTGCCTGAAATGCAATTATTTTTGATTAAATTATTCTTTTCAATTTTGGTTATCATAGAATGTTCGTATAAGAATTTAATGTGATCATTAACTTTATTTTGAATAGTAAAAGTAGGGTCTTTGTGAGTTTTTATAGGTAGTTACATCGTCAAGTAATTGATTGGATTTGGTCAGATAATCTTGTTTGTCTAGTATAACGGTGACAGAACCTTTGTCAGCATTTGTTACATAAATATTCGGGTTGTCTTTCAAAAATTTTTTGGTCTTGTTGTAGATGCGAATGTTGGTGTTATTTTTTTGTTATATACAGGATTTGTGTAAAATTGGTAATTAAATTGGTAATTCTAGTTCTCAATATTGTTTTTCTTCTGTAGGTTTTTCAATGGTTTCAAGAATTGATTCGATATTAGCTAGTAATTTACCAATATTGATGTCTGTAGTGGACATATCAATATTAAAATTGGGACCTAACGATAAGAAGTCTTTAATGTCATCGGGTATGAATGAGTTACTGTGGTTGACTAACCATTTGCTGTTATCTGTAAATAATTGTTTGTTGTAGAGTTGCGTTTACCCGATGACATTAAAGACTTCTTATCGTTAGGTCCCAATTTTAATATTGATATGTCCACTACAGACATCAATATTGGTAAATTACTAGCTAATATCGAATCAATTCTTGAAACCATTGAAAACCTACAGAAGAAAAACAATATTGAGAACTAGAATTACCAATTTAATTACCAATTTTACACAAATCCTGTATATAAAAAAAAAATAACACCAACATTCTAGATCTACAACAAGACCAAAAATTTTGAAAGACAACCCGAATATTTATGTAACAAATGCTGACAAAGGTTCTGTCACCGTTATACTAGACAAACAAGATTATCTGACCAAATCCAATCAATTACTTGACGATGTAACTACCTATAAAAACTCACAAAAGACCCTACTTTCACTATTCAAAATAAAGTTAATGATCACATTAAATTCTTATACGAACATTCTATGATAACCAAAATTGAAAAGAATAATTTAATCAAAATAATTGCATTTCAGGCAAATATTATGGTTTACCAAAATCCATAAAATAAATTTACCCTTAAGACCCATCATCTCTTGTATAAACACTCCAACCTACAATATTGCAACCTTTACTCAAAATTTTACAAAATTCTTTTCCTCTCAAGGCTATAACGTTAAAGACACATTTACTTTGTCGATAGATATAGACATTTTCAACTACCCACTGACCATATTCTTATATCTTTAGATGTCCGTTTTGTTCACCAATATCCCCAAAGAGTTATTTGTTAAAATTATTTCTGAAAATGGAATGTTATTCAATTACATTGCAACCTTAACTTGAGTTCTTTATTATCAACTATTGATTTGATTTTAATAACACTTATTTTACCTTTAATTCTAAGTTTTATCAACAGACCTTTGGCACTCGATGGGTTCACCTCTATCCCCATTATTGCCCAAATTGTAATGGATTATCTGTTAGATTCTGTCATAAGTTTACTACCTTGACATGCCCTTTATAGTCAAATATGTAGATGACATTTTATGTTCCATTCCAGAACACTTGATCGAATATACTTTGTATATTTTCAATAGCTTCAATACTAATTTGGTATTCACTTACGAAAAGAAATTAATTTTAGTATTCCTTTTCTAGATACATTAGTCCTTAGATCTCCCATTAATACTTTATATTTTGACATTTATAAAAACCCACCGACTCTGGTAGATACTTAAACTATCATTCTAACCATGCTTTTATTCATAAACTCAATACCATATTAGCTTTAAAACACCGTATTCAAAAAATTAGCGAACCAAATTTACTTACCAACAACTTAAAAGAATTAGAAAATATTTTATTAAACAATTCATATCCAAAACCACTTTTAAAAAGTTTTGTACTCCAATAGCCTGCAAACTTCATCAATAGACCGACCACTAATTACAAAATTCAGAAAATTACCTTTATTCAAAATTTAACCCCTCAATTAACTAAAATTCTGAAGCAACCTGATATTCTAATAGCTTATACCTATGAAAATCAATAGACAGGTTATTCACTAAATTAAAAGATAAAACCGAGAAATCATTATGCAGTAATATTATTTATAAAATAGAATGTATTTGCAATAGAACTTATGTAGGTCAGTCTAAACAATGGTTAAAGAATCGAATAACACAACATAAAAGTGATGCCAGACTAGGTAAACTAAGTTGTGCTTTGTCATCACATTTACATGCAACAAAACACACTGCTAAATTCAAGACACCAAGATTTTAGACATTGAAGACAACTACTACAAAAGACTATTCCTGGAATCTTTTCACATTTTACAACAACCTAATCCACTCAACAACAAACAAGATACAAACAACTTAAACATAGTATATTCTTCACTATATAAATTTAATAATATCCACTTTCACAGACCATTAATTTAGATTTCATTAATAAACAAACATTCCGCTCCTGAAATCTTACATTTTTTTACGTCTTTCATATTTTTCTATTTTAAGTCACTTTCCAATCACTATACTTATCACTAACTAATAATTTAATAAAATTGACATCCTCGATTAGTTAATTTAAGTTCTTTCTACATTTTTCTTCTGTAATTTCTTATTTTGCTAAAATTAGTAATTTACACATAGTTAGCTTTTGTAAATATTTGTTGTTGTTTTAATATTTGTCAAGTCATAACTGTAATTTTTGTATTAGTTTTATATGTAAAAGTTCTTTATGTCATAGTAATTATGTAAGTAGATTAGCTAAACTGTTTTTAAACCTTATAGCACTAAATTCATTAAATTTTAGTCTATGATTAAGGCATAAATATTAATGCCGAAACGTCAGAATAAAAATTACAATTTGAGAATAAAAGTTACAATTTGACATAATAGTTTTTACTTTACAAACGAATGCATCCCAAGAAACCAACAGATCTATAAATATTATTACCGTTCGAAAAACTACCTATATTATATATATATATATATATATATATATATATATATAATACTGTGAAGCTTTACCTCGGCTGCTCCTCCACTCGACTCCTAAATCCACCAAAACCTTTTAAAACCAACATAGATGCTTACCTTTTGTTTCCCCCTCTAAAATAAGTTTGTTCGTCGTTTTCCTCCTATACTATATCCATAATTAAATGTTTTTCACTTGTGTTTATACGTTTCTGCCCTGTCCTTGTTCCTCCATGACAGTTGTTTCTAGCTTCCCTCCAATACTAGCTTTATAATTAAAAATCGATATCTTAACAAACATACTGCTTCTTTGTCCTACTTATGTGTTTTCTGTTCTGTCCTCGTTGTATATTGACTACGCTAACTCCCAACAGTCTTTTCCTTCTTGTAACATATTAAAGCTTGTTTATCGTACGTGTTATCTTGAAATATCTCCCCCTTTTGCTATGCTTTGAAACGTTTCCTGGTTTTATCCTTGAAAATAATAATCCTATTATAACAAATATGCAAAGCTTTTATGTATTCGTATGATACACTAAATAAAAATTAAAAATGGCATTTTTACTCGTTTTTAATAAATATTATGCTATCTTACAATAAATATTATGCTACGTCATTCCTAAATAAATAGAACTAAAATTAAATTAACCCTATAACATTATATGTTGACTAAGCTCTAAATTAATTATTTAAAATACCTTAATTATCTAAATTGCCTAATAGATTTTCTAATAAGTTGTTACTCTAACCCCAAGCTTGATTTATGTATTTACGATTAGTTACTAATTAGACGATATTATCCCCTATTTTAATAGAAAGAATAAAACTTACTTTACTAACTTGCATGTACACCTATTATTATTTCCTATTATGTAAATTTATCACTATTATTTTATTTACACCGATTAACTATTCAAACCTAACTCTCTTCTTAATCCTAAATATTATGCTTTGTACATATTTTACAACCTTAACTCCAACAGTTTCTCCCATCTCTATCACTATATGTGTCCTTAAATCACGGACATCTAACTTATCTTTTACACAATGAACAGAAAATTGCTCAAACGCCTCTAAATTTATTTGTTTAACTTCATATCCTACTAAATTTGACTCAGACAAACCACACAGTACTACTTCCAAATTCTCAACTTTTCTCTCTACACATACTCCTATGTACCTTCTATTATTTTGCCTCTGTACTCCTGGTCTTGGAATAGCTCCCCTCGTACTGCTATTACTCCTAAAATAATTTCCTCATGGTCCCGTTATTCCCTATGGTTATACACATTTTCCTTTCTACTCACAAATCGTATTGAATTTATATTCTTGTTCCTGCTCTCCCGACATCTTCCCGAAGCTACGTCATCATACTTCTGCAGTATTCCAAAAATGTCTCCCTATCCACTATATTTTGTAAAGCAATGTGTTGCTCAACCGCAACCTCAAAGTGTTTTGACAAGTATTTGATAATTTGACGATCTGTCAATGGTGAACTTAATTGTTTAACAATACTGTATTTCCTAATCGCGTATTGTTCACAGGATCCTCCAAACTCTCCCTTATACTTCCCTGAAATTAGATCATCTCTAATCCGATCCTGCCTATGTTCACTCCAATAATGTTTAAAGAATTTTTCCTCGAAATCTAAGTGTGAATTTATCTCTGGCCTTACCAAATTATACCAGGCCTCTGCGTTATCCTTCAATAAGGCCTTTACCACATTTACCTTAGCCTGTTCAGCGTACAAATTACACACTAATGTTCTGATATTATTTATAATGATTTGCGGGTTCACCCTATTGTCTCCATAAAATTTCATCTGTTCCTCTACTGAAATATTACTAGAAAAAATCCTTGGGCTCTCCCCAGTTAAAGCACTTATATTTTGTTTAATTCCTGTCACCTATCTCTCAAACCTATCTATCTGATCTCTACATGACTCACTCACCTCGGACATTTTCCCATTTATCTCCTCTTCACAAAAAATTCAGACTTCCGTTTTTAATTGTCCAATTTCACTCCGAATACCAATTATACTCCTCTCATTCCTCTCAACTGTTATTTCAACCTCTCAACTCTCATTTCAACCTTTCCCATTTTTACTGTTAAACTATTTTTGAAATCAGAAAATTCCTTGGTTGATTTATCTATTTTCTCGCTTAAGGTTTCGTTCATCTGCTCCATTTTTCTTCTTGATTCTTCACCCATTTCCCTAATTTCCTCAAATTACCGGTTTGATTCGGCACTCATCTGCTCCAATTTCCGATTTGATTCTGCATTCATCCTCACTAGCATTCTTATTATCTTCTCATTTTCTTAGTCTCCCGATTCTGTCTTTGATTGATCCTTACTATCTCCTGCTTCCTCCATGTTTCCTGATTTTTCAAACAAAGCACTATCATCACTTCCAATTTCCACTTCTTCACTCCTAAGCCTAAAATTATTTACAAAACAATCCACCCTTTCCTCTCAATTCGCCAGTTTCCTGAAATAAATTTATTTATCTGAAATCGTGCCCCTCACGTTCGGGTCGCCATAATACTGTAAAGCTTTACCTCGACTGTTCCTCCACTCGACTCCTAAATCCACCAAAACCATTTAAAACCAACACAGACGCTTACCTGTTAATGGTGGATCTAAAAACTCCCACTCACTGCCTCTATGCTGAAACCTAATAAAAATTCACACCCTAAAATCACACACTCAAAATAATGCAATTCGCAAAATACATCACACTCTAATTACGTGAAATAAATATTACAATTTCAAAATACCTTTCCTTATGCACATTCGTATTATTAGTAATGTCAACAATTTCATTTTCAAAAGTATTTCAAATAGATAGCCTTATTCAAACAAATATTTTATTAAAGTAAGAGAGTGTTTCTCATACCTTACATTGACCCCTTTGTCATATCATGAGGTCATAGTAAAACTCGTTAAATGTGAGTGCAAATTTATCGCACTATAAAAATAAAATAAGCCCCTATACTTCTTTACAACATAGCCTGGTTATCTGTAAATTAATTATCCTTGACTACCTAAATAAATTTCATTTTCATTTTAAGTCCCATAAATTTTCAGTTCATTAAATATGTCAAGTACGAAACACTCAAAAGCACAGAATAAAATTAAAAAAAAAAACAGAAAATATTCACCACACCATATTTTTATATAATGGCATACCTGGTAACTATCTTCCAAACGTTATCTTCCAACCAGCCCTTGAAGATGATGCCGTCCAGTATGGCACTAGTCCATAAAACAGCTCCCCGATTGAATCACCATCATTCTACGCCTGCTGCTACCCCAAAATCGCTTCATTTACAATAAAACCATAAGCATCCAATTTCCAAAATTTACTCTTCGTATTCCCAAAAATATTAATCAAAAATCGCCGCTTCACCATCAAATACTTCCAAATTTTACTAACTTTTGTGCATTCCAAAGCCACAATAATTAATCGTTTGTACTTACATACAAAATTTACTCTTCATATAAAATGCTTTATTCGCCTTTCAATTTACTTTACTTGTCATCATACTAACTTAGATTAATTTTACATAAATTCATTAACTAAAAGTAATTTGACGAAGCATGAAGAACTGTTGAAGAATTAAGAGAGCGACATCCCCTTTGAAAGTGATTTATATGGCCATTGCTACATCTCACATATTTTTCAATTCGCACGTAGAAATGTTAACGTACAAGAATTAATCCGTGTAAAAGCAGCAACCTTTCTTCATTCCTTAAAATTGTTTGTTTAACCGACTCGATATTCTCGCGAAAAGCTCTAACGACTCTTTGTTTAACTTGAATTGTGATAACAAACACACTAAAATGCTTGGTAAAACATTTACAACTGCCAACTTACACTTCAATTTTGTGAAACTAGCCTCAACCGCCAAGTCAATTCCCACTACTTTCACGCTTTCAAACTCTAACAAACATCTTTTGCCTCCCTTGTTCATATAACCCCATTTCACACATGTTTCCACCAGCTGAATATTTGCCCTGCCTAATACAAACTTGTCGCATGTATACCTGCATCATCCAATCATCTCGCTTAATTCCTTTCCCTTGCTTTCAATCGATGCGCGTCTGCTTCTAATATTCCTAGAAATTATTGATTTTGTTTCCCCCTCTAAAATAAGTTTCTTCGTCGTTTCCCTACTATACTATATCCATAATTAAATCTCTGTTTCTCACTCGTGTTTATACGTTTCTGCTCCGTCCTTGTTCCTCCATGACAGTTGTTTCTAGCTTCCCTCCAATACTAGCTTTATAATTAAAAATCGATATCTTAACAAACATACTGCTTTTTTGTCCTACTTATGTGTTTTCTATTCTGTCCTCGTTGTATACTGACTACGCTAACTTCCAACGGTCTTTTCCTTCTTGTAACATATTAAAGCTTGTTTATCGTACGTGTTATCTTGAAATATCTCCCCTTTTGCTATGCTTTGAAACGTTTCCTGGTTTTACCCTTGAAAATAATCCTATTATAACGAATATGCAAAGCTTTTGTATTCGTATGCTACACTAAATAAAAATTAAAAATGGTATTTTTACCTCTGTGTTTTTAATAAATATTATGCTATCTTACAATAAATATGCTGCCATTCCTAAATAAATATAACTAAAATTAAATTAACCCTACATATACGTTGACTAAGCTCTAAATTAATTATTTAAAATACCTTAATTATCTAAATTGCCTAATCGATTTTCTAATAAGTTGTTACTCTAACCCTCAAGCTTGATTTATGTATTTACGATTAGTTACTAATCACACAATATATATATATATATATATATATATATATATATATATATATAAACACACATACACACACACACACACACACACAAAGTAAAAAAGAATTAATAGCAAGTGACTCAATATATATTTATCAACTTACCTTGTGTAATAACTACCTAATATATATATATATATATATATATATATATTCGATTGGTATTTCTAGACCTTCTTTTATATAATAATACTTGAAATTTTGTTTCTTAGGAAAAAGGTCTAAATAAATTTAAAAAATTTTTTTTTTACATTATATGTGTTAATCAGACGTTTCGACTGTCGCTAGATGGTCTTTATCAATGATGTTTTTCCCTCTAGAATACGATACATGTACATTATATCTTAACAAATATCTAATCTATGGGTAATCTATGGGTAAGCATACTTTAGATTATTATAGAGGAAAAACATCATTGATAAAGACTATCTAGCGACGGTCGAAATGTCTGATTAACACACATATAATGTAAAAATTTTTTTTTATTTATTTAGACCTTTTTCCTAAGAAACAAAGTTTCAAGTATTATTATTATATATATATATATATATATATATATATATATATATATATATCACAGTCAATACACACATATATACATGCATAAATACACATACACATGTAAAAAAGGTAACAAAATAAACAAAGATAATTTTATAAAAATAGAATATAATAATAAGGATGATATAAAAAAATAAATATCATGTCACTACATTTGCAAGTCATTTAGGAACTCATCCAATGAGTAGAAGCAACGTTCGTGTAACAAGGCCAACAATGCTGATATGAATTTATAATCATTTTCTAATGATTTAATGGAGTGAG
Organism: Platerodrilus igneus; assembly: GCA_036346225.1. Taxonomy (NCBI): domain Eukaryota; kingdom Metazoa; phylum Arthropoda; class Insecta; order Coleoptera; family Lycidae; genus Platerodrilus; species Platerodrilus igneus. Next base: position 1,858,531 of record JARFIW010001131.1, read on the forward strand.
AAAGCCTAACGTTCGTGCAACAAGGCCAACAATGCTAATTTGAATTTATAATCATTTTCTAATGATTTAACGGAGTGAGAAAGCCTATTGTATAATGTAGGGCCCATAAAAACGTGAGATTTAAACACTAGTGCCGACGAGGGTGTAATTTTACAATAATCTCTTGCATATCTAGTGTTATGTGAGTGAATAGAGTTAGCAGCATTGTACGTATGCAGATTATTTTTGGAAAAGAATTATTGAATCAAAATAGAGAAAAATAAGTTAAAACTTTTAAGTGCTTAAAAAGCTGCCTAGAATGCTCATTTATACTTTTGTGGCAAATAATACGAATTGCACGTTTTTGAAGTCTAAAGATGAGAAACATCTTATCTAAGGTTTTATATCCCCAAATGGAAATACCATAGCAGAGTCTGGTTTCAAATAAAGCATAATATACTTTAAGTGCAGTCTTCAGACAATTTCGTGGATACAGTTCGTAATGCATAACAAACAAATGCTAATTTTGCAGCTATTGCCGATATATGCCCTGATCATGATAAACACTGATCAATCCATAAACCTAGGAACTTAGTATTAGCGACAAAGTTTAACGAGTAATTGTTCTTAACAGTTTCAACATCATCATGCGGCCTGAAAATAAGGCAACACAGAAGTTTACTAAGAATTTATTTAAGCTTAACAAATTTTTAGCAGTTTCAATATCAGTTGAAATATGATCTAATAATGACAGTGACGAACAGTCCCAGTACAAAGTAATATCTTCGGCAAAAAAAGTGCACTTAGCAAAAGCTATAGATGATGAAAAATCATTAATATAAAATAAAAATAATATAGGGCCCAAAACAGACCCTTAGGGCACCCCAAGATTAAAATGTAAGGTATCAGACATGATAGTTCTGTATCTAGTAGACAGTCTAACAGACTGAGTTCGGTCCACTAAATATGATTCAAATCAACGATTAATCACACCTTTAATACCATAATGTTCAAGTTTATTTAAAAGAATATTATGATGGACATAATCAAATGCTTTACTAATATCAATGAAAGCAGCAGCTGATACTGTATTTCTTTTATTGAGTGAGGAATACAGACTAAATAAAAATTTTTGTATAGCATCTGTAGTAGATCTGTCAACGTGAAAATCACACAGACAATCGTCAAAAAGTTTAAATTTGATAGCAAAATTAATAAGCCTATCCTTTATAGGAGTTTCTAATAACTTTGAGATGGTAGATAATAGAGATATAGGTCTAAAATTATTCATCAAGAGGTATCTTCCCTTGCGCAAAGGAATAGGATGTTCTAGGCCATGTTTTTCTTGAAATAAAATGGCACCTAAACCAGTAAGTGAGACATCAGTTTGAATGAGATAGATAGACAAGTTAGGTAAGGTGATACGATAATAAGATATCATTCTAATTAAACTTTTCATATCAATGATATTTTTCGGTGTTTTAAAATTGGTGTTGGTATTTACTTAATCGGGATCACCTTGTAAGCCATTTTCATCCACAATGAACCCTAAAAAGGAAAGAGAAAACAACAAAAGTTACGTTTTTCCCTGTTAACTTCAAAACCAGAATTACTTAAGCAATCAGCTACTTCATTTAAAATAGGATATGTTCTTCTAAGTTTTAGTGATGTCTAAAATATCATCAAGATAAACAAATTTGACCCAGTGTTTTAGCCATAGTGCGTTGATGTGTTGGGAGGAATTAGATACACTAGAAAAGGTAAGAAGTTAAATTCATATAAGCCTTTCACAAGTACACAAAATGCAGTTTCTTAATGGGAGAATTGGTCCAAAAGTATTTGAAAAAAAAACTTGTTTAAGATTTATGGAAGAAATTATTTAGCACTACGTAAATGGCTTAAAACCGAATCGGTACGTGGTAGAAGTTAACTATGTGCAATTGTAACAGAGTTTAACTTTCGATTGTCGAAGCAGACACTGTAATCTCTGTTCTTTTTTCAACTAAAAAAAAGGGCTACTCCAAGAAGAAGAACGCAGTAAATAACATCAGACTGAATCAATTTATCAATTTCGGCATGTAGGTGTTTTTGTAACACATGGGGCAGGAGATATTGAAGTTGTTTAAATGGTTTAGCATCTACAGTTAAAATTTCACAAGATACAGTTGTAACACAACCTAGCTCAGAAGTGGATTGTTCACGAAATTTATTCATTTTTTTGTTAACAAGATGGTTAGTTGTTTGGTAAGAGTAATTTTATTTGCAATTCCCAAGGAGGCAAAATCGTTTTTCTTAAGGCTAGCCTGCCAAGTGAAATCTAAGAAGTTTAGCGGTAAGTTAAAAATGTGACAAAAATCAACTCCTAAAAAAATAATACGGTTGAGTTGGTAAGATTAAAAATTTAACTTCACGTTCAAAAGATTTGACGTACAGATTTTTAATTTAATAGATCCAATTACCTGAACCTGCACAGAATCAGCAATAATAATAGAGGCATTACTCTAAAATCAATGTTTAGTTTTCTTAATTGTAAGCCTATAGAATTAATTAAAGAGGAGTTACAACCAGTGTCCAACAATGCATCGACAGAGGAGATAGGTATGTGTGGGCGGTTATCAAAAGGTTAAGTTTTAAGTTTTGCGGATGCAGAAATAAAGTGATGAAACGTATACAGTTTTGAATCAGTTTGACCATTCAAGTGGTGTGGTAGGGCACATTTCAGTTAAAGGAATAAAAGTCATTATTGTAGATACGTTGGTAGAAACATAATTGGTATTTTTTCGTAATGAAAGTAACGGTATGGTAGATTTTTAGTTTAGTTCATGCAGTTACTGTAATTTCGTCGTATTGGTGGATAATTTAGAACAAAGGAATGCACACACCCTGAGCAAAAGCGTCACTTAGATAGTTTTCCGAAACATTACAGTGTGTACATTTATATTTATATACATTGGAATTTCCACAGCCATAGCAAAAATATTTCAACGTTCGGTACAATTAGTGTAAGTGTGATCACCTTTTGACAATTCCAATAAAATAGGGGATTAGTTTCTTTGGTATTCAATATTGGGGATGAAAAGTTATTGGAATTGTGAAAAGAATCATTGCGGTAAAGGACATTTTGCTGGGAAGGAATTGGTTGTAATTTTACTGATGGGTGATATTTTTTAAACAAAATTTTACTTCTTGCAATGAATGGTAGAGATCTTTAAGTTGAGTGATCGAATTCATCTTTTAGAGAGCTAAATTCTCAGAATAGTACGCATTTAAATTGCGAAATAACTGGGTTAAAGCTTTCTGTTTCATTAGGATTTGTATCCAATTGATTAAATAATGTCTGTACTTCAATAATACAAAATAAAACATTTTCGTTACAGGCTTGAAAACGAACACAAACTTGAGATCGTTTCTACAGGTAATTATAGATAATTTGAATTGGAGGTAACTACTAGAAGGTTTGGGATAATATCTAGCTTTTCTAGCACAAGGTCTTCAAATAGGAATAATTTGGACATAAGTTCACTTTTAATTTCTTCAGTTTCGTCAAGGCTTCAGGCAGCAAATAGATCAGGACGTTGGTTTACATAGATTAAATGCCAAGTAGGTAAATAATAGAGATAGTTCGATATGGTTATGTACCGATATATACGGGATTAAACATCTTATTTTAAATTTTTAAATAACATTTTTAAATATGAATAATTAACACAAAATGACACCATATAGAAAAATTGATACATACTAGGGAAAACAACGTTAGGTTTTTACTGTTAATTGAATCTCACAAATCCACCAAAAGAAAAGGTAATTTTTATTTAAGGCTATGCACACACAAAGTAGATTGATGTTTGTAAATAGGTCATAAAAATCAATTGAAAAACATTTTGTAATTAAGAAAGGTTTTATAAATACACGAAATTTAAAGTTAATTCCTATTTTTAAAAGATTTTATTTTTTATTAAATTAAGAAACTGAACGCAAAAGATATGTTAAATACAAAGATTTGGGTAGGCGGTTAAAACAAAAGTGTGAAACAAATTGTTTAACAAAGGGGTAGATAAATTATAATTTTTAAAAAACGAAATTTTTATTTACAAGACACTCGGGTTTACATAAGTTTAAGTTATATTGCTTACTTTTATTGATTGTTTTTTCAAGGAATATAGAAATTTAGGGCATACGACATACTAAGCATGATAAACAATAATAAAATAATAATTAGGATTACCTTAGATTTTGTCAATTAATCAGAAATAATTTAATGTGAGTAGGAACTGTTGCATACAACTGAAAAATTAACCACAACACAATTATTTAAATATTTTTAAAAATTACTCACTGAATACAATAAAATCCTTTTAATATTAACTGGAATATGTAATTCGCCAAATGAAAGTTAATTTAGAGCATGAAGTGACATATCTGCCATCTTTAATATTCTGTTTACAGCGCTGCCGGCCAAATAATCGTAAGTTACTGACAATATTACTAGGGATAATATTTTAAATCAATAATTAAAGGTTTTTATCAAATTTTTAGAATGTTTTCAGGTTTGAACATAACAATTTTTTTATGTCCTCCAGTCCGATATTAAAAACGAGCAAACAAGAAAATTTAATAGATAATGTAAGTTAAAAAGATTAATTTAAATGTAAAAAATCTAACTTTTTTACAAACATAAATTTAAAAAGCAAAACATGTATTAACAAGTTTACACAGGGTTTTTCCCAGGACTGCAAATTATAAGAACAGAACTTACCCTGTGGTGTCCTAATCCCAATACGGCATTTTCAATATCTCAGAGGTGACGTCAGGATGTCCCCTAGTTGTTTGGCTGTAGCTCTCTTCAATGAAGCGATGATAATTTGTCTAACGATACAGGAAAGGAACAAAAGGAAATGGACCACTTTGCCAAACTGTCATAGCACTACCAAAACATGTCTCCTGGAAGGTCAGTAGTTAGAGTCCCTGTGCTTTGACACATCTGCTCCCACAAAACCTCTCTCCAAGAGAGGTTAAAGTTTTCTGATGTGCATTGGTGGCCACAGCTGTGTTAAGCATAAGAACCGCAATCCTAGTGTTTTCCCAGACCACAAACAACAAGTCAATATATGAACTTACATGAGAACCAAATCTTTGTGTGGCTTTCATGTAATACTTATATTAAAATATAATAATACTGGAAATTTCTCTGTGCGGGTCTAAAAATCCCCTGAACCTAACTAATACGATAAACGATTAAGCTTTTCAAAAAAAAATGTATCTTGTAAATGAAAATGGATTACAAGCTAATCCTGATATAGTAAATGCCAACACTAATTCTAAAATGCCAAAAATGTCACTGAAATTAAACATTTAATTGCAATGGTATCTTATTATCGCATCTTCTTATCTAACTTATCTACTATTTCTGCTCCTATTACTGCTCTATTTAAGAATAAAAAGAAAGGACAATCTATTGATTGGACTTCCGATATCTAAAAAGCTTTCGAAGAAATAAAACCTTTAATTACCTCTGTCAAAATCCTAATTTCCCAAATCGAGGCAACATTATATATTCAAACTAATGCCCTCACTTACTGGCTTAGGTGCAATTTTATTGCTTATGCTAGCCATACTTTAATTATTGCTGAACAAAAATATTCCGTTACAGAACGGGAATTCATCGGAGTGTTCTTTGGAGTTAAAATTTTAGAGGTTATGTAGAAAGAACCCAGTTCAGTCACTACCGATTGAGCTACCATTACCTGGTTAAACAAGTTGAAAAAATGGGCTGGTCACGTAGACAGATGGAGTTTATATATCTCACAAAATACAATTTCACCGTTCGTCACATACCTGGAAAATTAAATATCATACCTAATGCTCTCTCTCATGATGCAGCTGCTTTAAATCTTCAAAATTTAACTCCCGATGACTGGTATTTTACTATGGTGAAAAACGTTATCAAATATTCCAAAAACTACCCACCATTTCGTGTAATATTTATATAAATTTGTTACCTTTTCCTCATCTGAAGTTGCAAATATACCTAAATGGAAATTAGTAATGCCTGCTTCTAATTGACCTGAAGTTTTGAAAATGTTTCATGATGACCCTACCTCCGCGCATTTAAGCGTTACAAAAACTATAGCAAAGATGTCTGATTTTTATTACTGGCCCAATCTAAGTTTGCCGTTATATTAAAAATTGTAAATTCTGTGGTGTAAAGAAAAGTTCACGAGAACATCGACCTAGTTTGATGGATGCGTTTAAAAAAGTATCTTATCCTTTTCAATTAGTTTCTCTCCATTTATTAAGACTTCTTCCTCAATCTAAGAAAGGTTACCAATATCCATTGCTTGTAACTGATTGATTTTCCAAATTTACTTTCGTTCGCCCCTGAGGTAAAAACTACCTCTTCGACGATTCTGAAATTTTTACAGCAACAATTTTTTCTTATTTTTGGCATACCTCAAATTATTATTTGTGACAATGGTAAACGATTTATTTAAAAAGACTTTAAAAATGTTGTAAAAAGTTATATGGTTCAGAAAATCTGGTTTAATGCCGGATATCATCTACAAGTGAATCCAACAGAACTTGACAATCATGTAAATATTACTGCTATCTCTTCCTATATCGAATCCAACCATACTAAATGGGACCAAAATATGTTTAACATTGCACAAGCATTGCAGTCTTCTAAGCATGTAGCTACTCTCTTCTCGCCTTTTTAATTTTTGGCCATTATACTACAATTGATGGTAGTTATTATGGTTCTGTTCCTGGCAATACAAATGTTATTGAATTTGATGAGATAATGTTGCGACAAAGATCAACAGCTATTACCTTCTAACTTTACCGATGTCAGAAAAAATTTATTCAAAGATTATGAAAAGAGCAAAAATTATTTCAACCTTCATTAAAGAGACATTTTCTTTGCCTTTTCCATTGATCTATGAACTATAGGATTCAAATGGTAAACCTCAAGGAGATTGGCATATTAAAAACCTAAAAACATTTTCGTCTGTCCATAACGAGTAGTATTTACTTACGGTTGTGTTCATACCTTTATCTAAACATATCTCTCCTTTTCCGTTAATATCTTGACCAATTTTTTCTTGTAGTAGTACCTCACCTGTACGGATATTCCATATTATCAAATTTTTATCGTTACTCACTTTTATGTAAAATTTAGTTTATTACCTTGGACTTACCGTATCGTTCATCTAAATGGATATAATCCCTCAATCTACAAGTGTTTTAAACCTTGTTATGCCATATATAGTTTCAGATTTTAAAAGAAAATTTTTTTTCTAATGGTCATTATACACAAATAAATCGAATTTCTTTTAAATTTTCATCTTGTTCTTCCACAATCTAATACAGTCATTTATCGTGGTCGACATATTTTTCGTCTAAACAACCCAGCAAATCTTCAGGAGTTGTACTAGCTGATGTCAGGTTTTGCTTTACTCTTTGACTGTATATAGGATTACGACCTACGCCTCTGTAGTAAAAAAGTCAGTTTCCACAGTAGCGAATACAAGAAATTTCTTTCTGAAGTGTTTTCTTACGCATATACTTCAATCCTTTTTTTATAATTTCCATTATCAATCATTTTATATCATAGGAACATTAATGCATTTTTTCTGTTTTTTTCTGAACGTGTTGGTGAGAGACTATTGTTTTTGTCGTTTCAAATATTATCCCTTACGTTGAGGTTGTATTGAAAATTTTCCTATTTTTAACTTCAATTAACTGCCTATCATACAATTACTGCTCTGACCATGGAAACTATATCTTTGAAATTGTTATTTGGGTATACTTAAGTTAAGTATACTACCTTTATATTATTTTCTTATCACGGTGGATGCACCTGATAGGAGGCTGATTTGTCTGGGTCTCATTCAGAGCCTAGTAGTTTTAAGTATTTATGTAGTGGTTTAGGTTTTATCTTATCATTAACATTGTAGATGGTCATTTAGACCAATTAGTCTTAATAGGAACATTCTCTAGTTCTCCACTCCCTCTCTAGGATGCATATCCTAAAATTCTACTTCTTATCACTCTATCTCTATTTTCAACCTTAATTATTTTTCTGATGGACCTGTCTTAATCCTGAGACAACCACCCATCACATAAAAGTAGTGTTCCTCCACTCCGGACTACTGTCTACACTTTGGCTGTTCGAGTATTGCTTCACTATCTACCGTTTTTTTTATCGTTATTGCTCAATGCAAGCCCTCCCTCTTCTCTCTTTTGCCTGGTTGCTATAAAGTTCAAAAAGTCGCATCTCCCTTACATCTTCCCTTTATTTTCTACTTTTTCATTTACTTTCTACGTCACTGCATAGTTAGGGGATTATTGCTTCACGACAATAGACTGTGGGCATGGGGAAACTCCGTCTAGCTGTGCATTGCCACGGTTTTACTATGACGTACGTTATAGCCGTCGACAGTGAATTTGTTATTTGATTTGGCCTGTGTGACAATTCTTTCTTAATCAATGCCAGGATGCAGGGATTGCATTACCCTTTTTATGTGGTCCCTCATGTTGTTCGCATGAGTAAGTACCGCTTCATGGAATTTCTCTTTTGGAAAGCATAAATAAAAACCCTATTTCAAGATCCTACGGGGCCACTCTACCCCCCCCCCCAGTCTTTTTTCTGTTGATACATTTATAGGAGGGGTGATGTGCCTTAATAAGTGTAAGGCCTCCGAACAAAAAAAAAATAGATTTTACGTTATATTTTTTTTTAAATTTCTTAATACATTATCTTATCCTTTAATTATTAGGTTAAACCATTAATGTTTAGTGTTTATCTTTCTCTTTAAAGTTATTTTGGAGAATTTATTTTATCTAAATAATATATAACCATAAACAGGTAATTATCTTTTCCTGAAAATATATTGGAGATATTACCGCACCTTAAATAATACTCTAGCCCAGAGATGGTTATGTATTTATCTTTCACTCAGCAATTATCTTTGAGATGTTATTCTATCTTGCCTTTACCTTAAAGTAAATAAATTATTTATATTTCTCTTGTTGTGAAATGTCTTTAAAAAACTATTTTATCTAGTTATTGTTCCGAACCCTTGATATTTATGATCAAAGCTAGGATTTATTATTGGAAAATGAAAGAGTTAACTTGCACTTTAATATTGTACTTGATAGGCTAGCATTAAGAAAATTATGTATAGCTAATGCAGTAGCAATGGCTAATTTGTTAACATTTTCGCTGCTACATCACATTTTGTTTTATCCTGTTAAAATCCAGCAAGAAATTTATTTGGCTTAAGAAAATATCTTCTAAGATATTAATGAAAATTCGTATGCATTAATATGCAAATGTGAAAATAACTTTTGTATTTAGATTTATAGTGAAGTATAGAGTTAGTTTTAAGTATATGAGTCCCATGCTCCCGAATAAATTTGTAGGATCATGTGGCGGCAAACAAGACATTTGCCCGCTTAGTTGGAGTAAGCCTTCTAATTGGGTGGCTACTTATTTCTGTATCTTAGTGTCGCAAATATTGCTACAGGTTAAAAAACCAGGTTGTGCCTATAGACAAATTTAAATTTTCCTTGAATGTGAGCTCTCATACTATTTAAGTTCAGGAGATTTTTAAACCCCGCATGGGAAATCATCAATTATTATTATGTTTAATTTGGGCTTCAAATGCAAACCACGCAAAGATTTGGTTCTCAAGTAATTTTAGGACACTGAACTATGATTTGTGGTTCGTATCCCAATTTAGCATGAGAACATCAAAATATAGAGAGGACAACAGTTCGTGGAAGCCAAGCATCAAGACAAACGGCACTTTTACTACAAGTCTCCATCAAGTACGGAGTGCTAGTGTAGAGTTGCAAGAGTACGTGAAGTGATCCATCTTCCTTTTGTTACGTATTCCGTTACCGATATAAAAAATACCAGCTCTTTATTGACAAAAGACTACCGACAACCAAAGAACGAACACCTGGACAACTCATGAGAGGCCAGACGAAACCGGTCCACGGCATTATAAGAAAAAAATATCCTATTTAAGATAAGCAAAAGAATTATATTCCATAGACAAACTTTTATGAATTTATGTACGAAGTGCGCATTTTGTAGTTTAACATAAAAAGAAAACTAATTAGTAAAAAAACTGGATATGCCTAAATTGTCTAAATAACATGTATGCTAAATTAAGGTATGGAATTCAGAAACATTTCCAGTAGTATTTTAAGACAACATGAAACGTTCACAAAGCTAAAATCCAAGCAGGTTGGAAACTGGTTCCGTCCATCGGGGTAAGGTTGCTAGAGTTTATCCGATTGCATTGGTTATGCACAAACATGCAAGAGTGGACAAACAAGATATAAAAGAAAAGATCGTAACATACCCTCATGCACCATGATACTTATCTTGCATTTGCATCAACCGAGATGAAACAACTAAAGGTCTTGGTTCTTGTGCCCAGATGCAGTGTTCACAATAGTAGCCAGAACTTTAGAACTGCGACCATCACTGCAACAACGGACCTACGTAAAGAGCATTTGGGTCTACGTAAAAGAGCTAAAAAGAGATCCCTTCTAGTATTAATAAACATGTAAGAAACTTACTGATAGAACGAGGATATAAGCTGCTCGTGGAAGACAGTGCATTGCTCTTGGAGTAATAGAATTAGCCATGCAGAAAGCACATGCTAGGACGAAAAACAGGATCAAAGTAAACCCAGTTAAGGAAACAATATGATAATCGATTGAAATATTACGGTACCAAATGCAAAGAACACGTCTCAAGTCTTTTTAATGCATAAATAGATAAAGAAAACTGGTAAATGCGAATCCAATCGCCCTTGTTAATCACACATGTAGAAAAGTTCTTCTATTCAAACTTGTATTACTACTTTTATATAAAGTGAACATATCCTTTCAGAAAGCAAAGAATGTTGCTAACCGAATACATTTGCTATGTTATATCAAACAATAAAGATAGATTGAGATACTTTGACTTAAACTAAATACACTAAAGACATTCTATGGGGTGTTGAACAAGCACTTATTTCAATTATATTAGAATGAGTTTTTTAGAAACAAATCGAGTTATTACATTATAATGCGTGATAAGAGGCGTCTCATATCACAAGTAGTTATACAAAATATCAAAGCAAAGATGTCGAAATATTTGAGAACATCGTAAATTGTATAAAAATATTTAAGAATGAACGTCTTTTCTTTGCTTGGCTAGCTCAACGAAAGTAATGGAATTTACGAAATGAAACCAAACAAAGCAATATCAAAAAGCATCTATACAGTCTAAAATATTTTCTGTCATACAAAAAAATATAGAATATTTACAGCATAGTTTCTTTCAAACATAAAATTATTTCTAACAAGTACCTATTTACTTAATTATCAAATGTTCCACATCTAATCTTGCTTAAAATTTACAGAACTCAAATCCCTTCTCTTGTGGATAGTTTACCTGGCGTTTATTCCCACGCTTGTAAGGTTGTTTGGCCAAAAAATTCTCGACAGATAGTGTATTTAAAAGTCAAAGTGTTTTGAACTCTGACCACACACTTTTTGGTAAATATCCTTACAAAAAATATTATATGATTACGACTTATTCTACCTTAAATTCAAATGACAAATACTCACACATCAGTTACAAACAAAAGATTCTAAAAGTAATACTTGTAAAATCCAATTCTCGTATTAACGGTCGCAAACACCTTCTACTTCTACTTTTAACTTGATGCCAAAATCCAAAATCAGAGTATAAGATTTTTCATATTATTTAAAATCTCCATTTGAACATCAGTTACCTCAAGCGTATCTTCAATTTAATAATTAATTTAGCTTTAAAGCAGCTCTTTGCATCAAACAATTTTCATCTTCTGTATATTACAAAATCAAATAACTGCATTTAACAACTTCCATATTTCAAACTATTTTACATGTAAACTCTGAATGTAATTTTAATGTCATAATCAACGTTACATTTACTTAGTTGACGGTTGACGAGAAATTATGACTGAATTATTACATTGTCAATCACATAAATCAATGTCAATATATATATATATATATATATATATATATATAATATATAACAATTAGTTAAAAGTGATGACCAGCAGTGTATACAATTAATAATTACAGTTTATTTGGTCTTCTAGTAATAAAACTCTATTTGTTTTTTACCAAGCTTTCGATTTATTTAAAATCTTCTTCAGAGTGCTGTAAAGTAACTGTGAGTGTCATTAACATAAGAATTCTAAAATATTACTTACAAAAACTGGAGTTAAAATACTATCTTGTCTTTGAGAATTATCATTAAAACTTAAAATAAATAAATTAAATAAAACATTTGATAAAAGTACAAGAAACAACTATTCACGTCTATCACAATACACGTTACAAATTAAAATAAAATTTGGCTTTTAAAATATAAATTCCATTGAGTACCAAAACACAATTAGTACGATAACATTATTGAAGTGCATGGTTGATTATCTGAATTTACCTTATGTTGCTTGATTTCCTGTACTTAAGTAAATACATATACACAGCGTTCAAATTATTTGTATCTGTTTTGAAGTTTAGAGCTTTTTTATTGTTTACTATATGAGTCATTTCCAGAAAACCAGTCACACAAACATGAACATGCAAATACTTGGGAGTAATACTTTGTTACAATTATGCTAATAATGGTACAATTAAAACTTCCTAACATCACACGTAAAGTCCATGAGTTAACAAACAAGTCTGGAGCTTATCTGGTCTTTACTGTAACCCAATGCCATCTCCTACTTCTTTGGTTGTATTGTTTTTTTACATATATATTTTTTATATTTATTTTATATATATATATATATATATATATATACAATTAATAATTACAGGTTATCTGGTCTTCTAGTAATAAAACTCTATTTGTTTTTTACCAAGCTTTCAATTTATTTAAAATCTTCTTCAGGGTGCTGTAAAGTAACTGTGAGTGTCATTAACATAAGAATTCTAAAACATTACTTACAAAAACTGGAGTTAAAATACTATCTTGTCTTTGAGAATTATCATTAAAACTTAAAATAAATAAATTAAATAAAACATTTGATAAAAGTACAAGAAACAACTATTCACGTCTATCACAATACACGCTACAAATTAAAATAAAATTTGGCTTTTAAAATATAAATTCCATTGAGTACCAAAACACAATTAGTACGATAACATTATTGAAGTGCATGGTTGATTATTTGAATTTACCTTATGTTGTTTGATTTCCTGTACTTAAGTAAATACATATACACAGCGTTCAAATTATTTGTATCTGTTTTGAAGTTTAGAGCTTTTTTATTGTTTACTATATGAGCCATTTCCAGAAAAAGTCTACTCTTGTAAGAATTTTCTTTATCCAACACTGACATTATTAAAATCCGGATAATGGTTAGTATTGTTTGCGTGACACGCTAATGCGCACAAACTCTTTTTTATTTTGCAGTCGCTCTTATGCTGCACAATTCTTGAGCGCAGCCATTGTGATTTCTGTCCTATATAAATTTTGTAACATCCTTGGCAAGGAATGGAATACACAATATTGTAACGATGTAGCATAGGAGTCTATCTTTTGTGTTTGAAAGAAGTTGGCCAACCGTGACTGAATTATATTTTGAAATGACCATGGCATCGTTTTTTAAAATGTTTACTAATTTTGGGGTTAAACCCTTTATCATGGGTAACTTTTTATACGCAACAGTATTTGTTGATTGCTGGTTCTTTTGACATATTACTGCTCGAACTGAATATCAATTTATTTACGAGCGATTTCGGATAACCATTGTTTACCTTGGTGTTTTATAGAAGTGTCAAATTTTTTCTATGAAATGAAGGATCTGAAATTCTTGTAATTCTGTTTTTTAAACATAACAGCGTGTTTATTTTGTAATTTATACTGTGATTCGAAAAATAGTTAATGTACCTACCTGAACTGGTAAGTTTCTAGAACCAGTCCAGCAGGAGCTTGCTGTTGGGGCTTCTTATTATTTTAGTATCCAAAAATGGAATACTGCTGTTATGTTCTATTTCCAATGTAAATTGGATACGTTTGTTATATTTGTTAAAGCTGTTTAAAATCTTATAAACTTCATTTTTAGGTACGGCACAAATTACATCGTTAACAAATTTTTTAATGAAAGCTGGGGGAGTCGATAAAGTGGGAATGACATTGTCAAAAAGAAAATCCATTACTACGGTAGCAATAATAGGACTTAAGGAGGAACCCATAGGAGTACCAAAAATTTGTGCATAAAATCTATTGTTGAATGAAAAATAAGAGTTATGAAAGATGAAATTTAAGGTTTCTATTAATAAATGAAAAAGAAAAGTTGCAATTTAGTTGAATAATATCCCATTTTTAGTTAATTATTTCCCACATACAAATTATCTAAATTCATTGCAGATATCTTAACCAAATCTTTTAGTAATACTAACAATTACAACACCAAAAACTCTTTTACATTTGCAGAGGAAATAAAGGATTATTTTATACCTAATGATTTTGTCTTAATATCTCTTGATGTAATTTGTCTATTTACCAATATCCCCATTAACTTAGTACTAGAAATAATTAACCAAAAATGGGATATTATTCAACTAAATAGCAACTTTTCTTTGGATTTATTAATCGAAACCTTAAATTTCATCTTTCATAACTCTTATTTTTCATTCAACAATAGATTTTATGAACAAATTTTTGGTACTCCTATGGGTTCCCCCTTAAGTCCTATTATTGCTACCATAGTAATGGATTTTCTGTTTGACAATGTCATTCCCACTTTATCGACTCCCCAGCTTTCATTAAAAAATTTGTTGACAATGTAATTTATGCCGTACCTAAAAATGAAGTTGATAAGATTTTAAACAGCTTTAACAAATATAACAAACGTATCCAATTTACATTGGAAATAGAACATAACGGCAGTATATTTCATTTTTGGATACTAAAATAATAAGAAGCCCCAACAACAAGCTCCTGCTGGACTGGTTCCAGAAACCCTACCAGTACATTAACTATTTTTCGAATCACAATATAAATTACAAAATAAACATGCTGTTATGTTTAAAAAACAGAATTACAAGAATTTCAGATCCTTCATTTCATAGAAAAAATTTGACACTTCTATAAAACACCATGGTAAACAATGGTTATCCAAATCGTCAGAATAAATTGATATTCAGTTCGAGCAGTAATAAAGAATGTCAAAAGAACCAGCAATCAACAAATAGTGTTGCGTATAAAAAGTTACCCATGATAAAGGGTTTAACCCCAAAATTAGTAAACATTTTAAAAAACGATGGCATGGTCATTTCAAAATATAATTCAGTCACGGTTGGCCAACTTCTTTCAAACACAAAAGATAGAACTCCTATGCTACATCGTTACAATATTGTGTATTCCATTCCTTGCCAAGGATGTTACAAAATTTATATAGGACAGACATCACAATGGCTGCGCTCAAGAATTGTGCAGCATAAGAGCGACTGCAAAATAAAAAAGAGTTTGTGCGCATTAGCGTGTCACGCAAACAATACTAACCATTATCCGGATTTTAATAATGTCAAAGTGTTGGATAAAGAAAATTCTTACAAGAGTAGAACTTTTCTGGAAATGGCTCATATAGTAAACAATAAAAAAGCTCTAAACTTTAAAACAGATACAAATAATTTGAACGCTGTGTATATGTATTTACTTAAGTACAGGAAATCAAACAACATAAGGTAAATTCAAATAATCAACCATGCACTTCAATAATGTTATCGTACTAATTGTGTTTTGGTACTCAATGGAATTTATATTTTAAAAGCCAAATTTTATTTTAATTTGTAGCGTGTATTGTGATAGACGTGAATAGTTGTTTCTTGTACTTTTATCAAATGTTTTATTTAATTTATTTATTTTAAGTTTTAATGATAATTCTCAAAGACAAGATAGTATTTTAACTCCAGTTTTTGTAAGTAATGTTTTAGAATTCTTATGTTAATGACACTCACAGTTACTTTACAGCACCCTGAAGAAGATTTTAAATAAATCGAAAGCTTGGTAAAAAAACAAATAGAGTTTTATTACTAGAAGACCAGATAACCTGTAATTATTAATTGTATATATATATATATATATATATATATATATATATATAAAATAAATATAAAAAATATATATGTAAAAAAACAATACAACCAAAGAAGTAGAAGATGGCATTGGGTTACAGTAAAGACCAGATAAGCTCCAGACTTGTTTGTTAACTCATGGACTTTACGTGTGATGTTAGGAAGTTTTAATTGTACCATTATTAGCATAATTGTAACAAAGTATCACTCCCAAGTATTTGCATGTTCATGTTTGTGCGACTGGTTTGTTGTCTATTAAAATGTGTTGATTACTGTGAATGTGGTTCTTGTCTGTTCAATTTATAGTTTATTATTAGCAATCCAGCCGCATAGTCTGAGTAGTGTGCTGGTAACTTTGTCTTTGAGAGTCCCCTTCCACAACGATCAAGATGTCGTCTGCATACGCTATTACAGACAACACATCTTCTGTGGCATCCAGGATCTCCAGCAGTTCCTCAACCACAATATCCCACAAGAGTGGGCCACACATCGACTCCTATGAGACATCCTTGGTTTCTTGGTGATACTGGGTTGTACAAAATAATAAAAATATGAGTAGCATAGATTGCTTTGATCAAATGTATTTGCATTCATTTATGTGGTATAAGTAATGGATATTCATGTACTGCCACTGTTTCTTCATAACCCATTTCTTCTGTACAACCGATCTTCTGGAAAATATTCTTCTAGGATTTCTTGCAGGCAGTTTTAGAACTGCATTTGCCAGTAACTGGTACAAAATATCCATGACCCCCTAAAGTAATCTATGAACTCCTACCTAAAGCGTGAGCAAGTAAACAGTCAACTAAAGACACAGTTTATTATCCTAATGAAAGTCCTGACAATCTCTGTACAGGTTTGAAACCTAATTTTAAAATTTTATAGAAAAACTAATTTATCTACCATAACCTGACATCTTTTCTATGTATTTAGAGAAGTAGCGTTCATCCTTATTGTATTCGATATTTAAGTTCATTAAACAATACTTTGATTCCGTTTATTACCTTAAATTTATTATTTATACTTTAAGTTTCATCAGTTGATTATATTGTTTTGAGAAATATACAGAAATGCAATTAATATTTGTATCTATAGTATTTTATTTTGTTACGCCTTTTTTTAAAAAGGTTTCACCTTATCATTTTATTATTTAAGTTTAGGGGTTTTTTAAACCCTGCATGGAGATTTATTTGGTTTAAGCTTCACATGTAAATCCCACAGGTATTTGGTTCTCACGAATTTTAGGATATTCGCCTATGATTTGAGATGTAAAAACCGCAAATGTTGCATTTCCTATGCCTTGTAGGTGCAGCTGCATCTACCAGTTTTAGCATAAGAACATCAAATATTTTTTGGGGAGGATGATAGTTGGTGGGAGCCAAGTGTCGAGAAGAACAACATTTTACTACCGACCTTCGCCAAGTACGAACATGGGAGTGTAGAGTTCTGAAAGTCGGCAAAGTGATTCACCTTCTTTTGTTGTCTATTATGTTACCGAAATA
This sequence comes from Platerodrilus igneus, assembly GCA_036346225.1. Taxonomy (NCBI): domain Eukaryota; kingdom Metazoa; phylum Arthropoda; class Insecta; order Coleoptera; family Lycidae; genus Platerodrilus; species Platerodrilus igneus. The sequence goes on from JARFIW010001131.1 coordinate 1,876,161, forward strand.
AAAAGTATTAGCGCTATATCAACAAGAACCACCACCAACCAAACAATAAACACCTGAACAATTCCCTGAGAGGCAAGACAAACCGAGCCATTGGCAATATATCCAGTAAGTTTTTGTTGGATTAGTTAGTAAACCTAACCTGTGACGTCATTCATATAATACAATTTAAGACTTAATCCTTTTTACGTCAGATTTGTATGGTTATGACATGGGGGATTTAATCTTAAATAATTTGTACATTATTTTATTGCAATATATGTACAAAGAAAGCTATTTCAACTTTGAACATATGCAATGTCAAATATTTTGATTTATATTGTATTCTCCACTCATATACTTTGTTCTTATTTTATTTTATTATATAGTTTATCATTTATATTAATTACACTAATAGCTGCTATTCATATTTGATCCACAAGGCTATTTTGGAATTTCTGAAAATATCCTTATTTACTTATAGACACAAATATACAAAATATAAATGTCCACGGTGCATATGAAAACTGTCGCATTTTTGAAGAACAAGTTTTCTGTTTATTTGAGTGCATATTAAGCAATATCAATGATTTGAAAGTAAAATATTCAAACCATTTATTATGGTCTAAATTAATTAGAGGGTGCTGCAAACGTGAATTTATAACAATGAAAAAGAAGACCATTTTACAAAATGCTATATACAATTTAAGTAGCATGTAGCATTTTGGAACGCTATAATATAGAATCAAAAAGCATATTCGTAATAAAAAAATTTCTAAGTATAATACTCAAAAGATTTCAAAAATTTTAAAACTATACAAAAGTTTTCACTGATTACAAATAATATTTATATCTTTCATTTTGAAGTTTAACCATCAATTCTCATCTTTCGACAACTGCATTTCATCTTCAAGAAAATAGAAAAATAATTAAAGATCAATAAAAAGCAAACTAATGGGTGGTTAAAATAAAAGTTGTTCAACAGTAGTTTACAACAAAGAATTATTATCCACTACAATAACAAAAAAAGATGTAAAAAATCTGCAAAATCTAAAACAAAAACAGAATATTTACAACAAAATAAAAACTAATGCAGTTTAAGTGTATTAAATTAGTACCACAATAGAGGGCATATTTCTTAGAAATGATAATATTGTGTAGTGCTCAAATTGCATTCTAAAACTAAATTGTTTAATGCTAAAACAAATACAGTCAAACCTCGCATAACGAGCATAATTCGTTCCAGAGTCTTACTAGTAATGTGAAAGACTCGTTAAGCGAAACAATCTTAACCATATAAATTAATATAAAATATGATAATGCGTTCAATGCCAAAAAAATATTTAAAAAAATATTATGTGTAACTTTTATTTAAAGAAAAATTCATATGAATTATTAAGGACCGTTATTCAACTTCATTTTTCTTTTATCGTGGAATGAACCAACCTAGAATGAGAATTAGATTTAAAGAAAACAGAAGAATAGAAATAATGAGTAACATACCTAATTCTTTTTTACTGGAAAACTGTCTAGAGACATTTGTTTTTGCCGACGCTTCAAAATTTGGTAAAAATGCAACACTGCATTATCATTGAATAGATTTTTAGCACGCATAGTCACCTCCTTATTAGGGTGATGCTCCTTAATGTACAATGCAACTGTTTCCCATGCTTTCAGCATTTCTTATTTTGCTCGTTATGCAAAACATTGCTCGTTAAACGAGTTATTATTTTGCTCGTTATGCGAGGTGCTCGTTATGCGAGATTCCACTGTAGTTATAAACTGATCAAAGCTAATTAAAGCTAATTTTAATGCACAGAGCTCGTCTAGTTAAAATATTAAGTGTTTATCAAAATTCCTTTGCCATTTTGAGCACTCAAAATTTAAACTTCTGACATGGAAAACAAAAAATTGTATGTTAACAATTTAATTTAACAAATTAACTTCATGCTTAGCACCAAATCAGCATATTAAAATATTAAAACTTTTGAAAGTCCTTTTTGACGATTTGCTGAGACTAAATATACCCTACAATTGAAGAATATCCAACATTAAAACTAAAAAGCCATTAACAATTCAAAATAGTCTATGCCAATTCCAAGTTTAACAACACCACACATTTCAAAATATCAACCTAATCAAAACTTAAACTCTGTATCTAAATTAGAATAAACTTAAAATGCCAAGCATGAAGAAAACTTGTTATTTTCCAAAAATTACTGTAGATCCTATTGCAGCCAAAGCGTGCCATACAAAGCATAATTTTAATATGAAATATAAAACATAAACACTTTAATTTATTTTATGCCAACTTCATGTGCAACATCAAGGAATATTCATTAAAATATTAAGTTTAAAATCTATTTACACCTTTATTACAATCAAAATGTGCCCTAAAATTTATGTAGCATCAAAGACAAAAAGATTAGATTCTTATTTTTGATGTGAACCTTATATACAACTAACACCAAATATAGTAAAATATTCAACATTCCTTTAGTTCACAATGCACCTTACAAAGTCGATGTCTAATATTAAAAAAAATTATGAACAAATTATATCACGTATACCAATTTGAAGTCTAACAACATGTGTATTAAAATGTCAGATTTTAAAAATTTCCTTTTTACCAGTGATCTGCATATTGTTCTTTTTATTTTAAGCTCTTTCTAACCAGCCCTTTCAGTCTTACTTTCTCAATTAAATATTCCCTTCCTTATTTTATCCATCATTTATTCGCAACCAGCTTCTTCTCTCAATCTAACCAAAACTCTTCCCACTTCTTCGTTCAGCACCACACCATCTCTATTGGCTACTCTACACCAATCTTTTGGGTGACACTTAATAAAATATAAACATTAATACGTTACTATAAATATTAAAATTCAGAGTATTACAAAAAATACTTAGCAATAAATAAACAAAGTGTACGAGAAGCAAAACGCGTACATGCTACAATGTTTCAAAAAGGAAAAGCACAGATTTCCTAGATATAATGAATTGCGTTTGGAACACAAAACATTTTCATTTAGAAAAGAATTGTTTCCAACTAATACAGAACTGGCTAGTGGCAATCCTGAGTATAGGCATTATAATTTAAAAACAAATTAACTGAAGAATAAACACTCCAACAATTTCACAAACGAAATCTGACAAACAGATTTAGGTTTATTTACTACTGACCTACAAATAAATTGCTTATTAACAATCCTAACTAGACTAAAACTATGCTAATGAAAATCTTACAGGAATATATCATTATTCCTCCATATGATTTGCAACAGTAAAAATAAATTTTTAATGTAGGCCTCTTACATATTCCTTCATATAAACTAGAGTTATAACAACATATTTTCTGGTTAGTCACTCAACATTCATTACATCTCCATTTATTAGATACAATTCAACTTACAGGACTCGCAGGTGTCCGAGGCCAGCTAGGACTACCCAAGTCCCCATATTCCTCATGCATTGAGTTCATACTCCCAGCACCAGGAGACGGCACTGTACTTTGAGGTGTTGTTGGATGACCATAATGACTAATATCATTCTTACGTGACTTTGGTGTAGCACATTGTGGATCTTCTCCAGATGCTAAAATTATTAGAAAAATATTAGCGTCAAAATCAGTATTCTGTTCTTTACTTGCAGAAGCATTTGATAATGTGGACTGCTGAGAACCTTCATCTAATGGCGTACCATCTGGACCTGTAGTGATCACCGATGTAACAGAACCACCAGACGATGCTATTACGTGTGTAGTCAATGTACCAGTTGCCATAGTAGTGATGCCATTATCAATTATATCAGAACTTAATGAATGATGAGAATTTGGTGTTGAATTTGGAGATAGCATAGGGCCATCATGTAGGTGACTGTTTTGTAAAAGCGGATTGGTTGCTGCTGACATATTTGGAGGACCCATGCTAGATGGTGGGCCCATACCAGAATGATGTGAAGCTATTGGAGGACCCATATGGTAGTTTTGGGGTGGGCTAGGACTAGGCGTAATTGAAGGGGTTGTATTTCCAAATCCCATTTTATGCTGAAGATGCTGCTTGAGGTAGTGAGGTCTTTGAGGCACAGATGGTGTATTAGACGCTTGTTGAGAATTATTTCCTTTACCTCCTGGTAAATGATTCCCTGGTGTAGCTGTAGGACCTGACCATGATTGCGTATAAGGCGGGAACTGAGAATTACTTATATGATTAGAAGTTGGTCTATTGTGATATTGCTGATTGGATATAGTACTATTAGGGGATGTTTGTATAACTTGTGGATTATAGGTTTGGCTAGGATACTGTATATTACTTTGTGGCCTTGGTGGATAACCACCTTGTGTATACTGCTGGTTTGATTGATATAAAGGCATTTGCTGTTGTGCAGAAGATATCATACTCGGTTGTCCTTTATAAGTATGTATATGGGTTGGTGTATAGTTGCTCTGTGTAGTTATAGGAGAATGGCTCAAACGAGTTGGTCCCCCACTATCTGACTGACTGCTAGATGATCGCGGTGAAATTGGAATGCTTTGTTGTCCTAAAAGAACAAAAATTACAACTAGTTTAAAAGTGTTAAAGATTTCCCATTGAAGACAAAAATAGAAAAGAACATTTCCATAAAACCTTTATACTTGTACAATTATATCTTTCGTAATTGAACAAAAATTTAAAATAGATTTAAAACTGATTGCTAGAATAAAATTCTTAAAGATTTTATAACTTTTAACTTTCACTGTAGTCAGTATTAAATTGAACCTATCTTAACTACCAAAAAGATGCATTGAAACAATGTAATAACCTACAACAACTGGGATTACTTTCAACACAATATGAAAAGATGTATTCCATTAGCAAAATGACAATCTGACATTATACTGATTTCATAATAGTCTATTATCAAAGTATCGGTGTGCTATCAAGCTCAACATTTTCATAAGTTATAACATACTGATGATTAAATGGTAACCATACTCGCTAAAAATTAACCAATTTACAATTTTCAAATATTTCTAAAAGCAGCACAAAAAAGGGTTAATTTAAATTCAAGATCAATGCTACATGCTTATATCATGCTAATTTATCCTATCGTATGTTCTTTTGAATTATTAAATAATTTACTTAAAATTATACAAAAATATGTAAATTCTTTTAGATGACTATTTCGTACTGGGTTTTCATACCCGCCGTGTGTTTTGACTTTCAAGTCATTCTGTTTTACTTTGTGCATAAGGCATTCAGTCTCAATCAAATAACACATTGTTACCAGACATTAAAAAACTTGCCAAAAAGGAACCTCATCAATCTTCGTTTGATCCATCTCCAATAGCAAACTTGTGATTGTTATTCAAGCTCTATTATTACGCTACAAGCCATGTTAATTAACCACACTATACCGTTCGGTTATTTTCATCTTGGTCAAACCACATTACTGTGCATTAACCGCTGGTGATTTTTTCATCCAGTTATATGCTATAACTTATCACTACACAACCAGTAATCTATATATATATATATATATATATATATATATATATATATATATTACTCAAATTTAGACCAGGGTAGAAAATTAATTAACGACATCAAATAATTTTAATCACCGTGTATAAGGACGCTTTCTATAAAAAGAAGCAGAATTAAAATGCTCAACGTGTATTTAATTTAATTGTTCCAAGAAACAAATAGAAATTACGTGCGAAATTTATAGTAATTAATTCAATTTTTAAGTAACGGGTATTAAACAGAGTGTACAAATAATAATTAATAATTAGTATTCGCTAAAAATTAAAGGGTAGAAGTCAATGCCATTCATTATTATTTTAATTGAAGTTAATTGAACCATTAGTAATACATAATATGCATAAAAGCTTTTTAATACGTGGAATATCCAAATCGTAGAAGTATTACGATTGAACACCTGCATATTTTTAAACATCACATTCTGTTTAATTTGTTTGGATAAACATGCAGCTTCTAGGTATATTGGAAACGGTCGGATGTTTTAGCAGGAAAGGCTAGTTGAGGGGTTATTTTACTTACGAATCCACGTGGATTTGAAATAACCGATAGTAAAGAATATCGATTTGTACCACTCAGAACAAGGTAGAAAGAGACGGATGAAAAGCGTAAAGCCGAGACACTAATAATAAAAGGCGTGATTTGAGCAACGTCACTAGGTTTGCGATTGGTGCAAATAAGATGCAGATATGAGAGGTGTAAACGTAATGATGTCTATAGAAAATTAATTAGTTGTTTGCAGACGCGTTGCGTGTCGTGTGAAAAATTTCTTAGATTTAACTAGCGCGTGTGCAAATTTTTAGAAGCGCTGTGCCGGACTGTCGAAAAGGGAACATAGAATGATAAATTCTAAAAATTGGCCGTCGCGGGACAACACCGACGTGCAGGCGAGCGATTATATAAACCCGTGTTTATAGGAGTTTCGCTCTCTTAGATTTTCGATTTTTATTCAATACTTTAAAACAGTTTGCTCTTTATTTTTTGCTGTTATACCATACTTCAAGCAGAATACGTGCTACGATAAAAGTTATTAAGTGCATTTAGAGAAGATACAAGGTAATAAAGTCTAGTTATATTTGCGAGTATTACTGTACCAATTATCGAAATTAGTAACGATAAATGAATAAACAAAAGTAGGCAGTTTTGGGGTATAGCGTGAAAAAAGTATGAATTTCTTTGCTATTTTTCGGGGGTGTTAATAATCAAATGTTATTCGTAATCGTGATTGGATCCACAAAACAAGATTTTGATATACTTAGATGAGTTCCTGAGAAGCTCTAAAACAACTTTAGATGAATGGTGGTGTAGAAAATTTTAAAAGCGTTCAGAATCAGAAGCCGTAAACATAACCCAGTTGGAATGGTGTGATTAACAAAGGACGATGTACATTGGAGCCACGAGTGCATTAACCTTCAGGTAACTTATGCCTTGTTGTTCGATTTTTGATGTTTTGGTGTGTGTTGAATAACTTTATAATTTGTTTGCTAAAAAATGGACAGGAGTGAATTTGTACAAACAACAAATTTTTAATTTTAAGGTGAAATTTTCTTGTTTAAGTAGAAAGGAGTATTTAGCAGTTTATGGTTTTGATTATGATGAAAATTTGGGTCTGTCTTTGAGCTCAATTAGACTAACCTGTTTGATTAACGTAAAGGGGTGGGAGATGCTCCCTTTGTACTCAGACTCAGGTCTGCATATATTGTTAAATTAATTAGTAGGCATCCTACAAGGACTTTAATTCTGGATGCAAATTAAAATGATGACAAATTTAATCTTGAAATTTTATGATACTGATATTTATGCTGAAATTTAATTTTGAAATTTTAATGTATTATGAATATTGATGTAAATAGAGTTAACGTTGATGTTTGTGGTAGGAATGTGTTTGTTTTTTATGAATGAGGATGAAAGTTTTAACTAGGTGAGCAGCCGAGGCGGAAAGAGTAAAGAGGCGATTATCAGAAGACAGTCAACAGGGCGAGAATCACAGCAAATCTTGGTGCCAAATTCGAGAGGTTCGAATATTTTTTTTTACTCTGGTGAGGCTTTTTGTAGGATTCACAGCAAATATGACGCCCAATCTGTGGGGCTCGAATGTTTTTTAGAAAGGACCAGTTCCTGTTGACAAGCGAATCACAGCAAATATGACGCCCAATCTGTGAGGCTCGATTCGAAAACCTTAGTTCACGAATAATGGTGAGGATACACAGCAAATATGGCGACCCAAAAGTGAGGCTCGAGTTCCAAATAAAATTTTTTGTGATTTTATTCCAGAAAACTGGAGATCTGAGAGAGAGTTTCCATTTGTGTATAAATTTAAGAGTATTTTAGAGTGTGTGTGTGAGTGATTTGAACGTATGCAGAGAAAGGAGTGGTTAAGGAGTCAAGGAGTAAAAATTGGAAGTGACGATAGTGCATTGTGTGAAAAATATTCGAAAATGGAAGAAGCTGGAGGCAGTAGAGATCAGTCGAGGATGGAATCAGGGGATCAAGGAAATGAGTTAATGATGAGAATGTTAGAGGAAATGCGATTAGCTAGGGAAGAATCGAATAGAGCGAGGGAGGAATCCAATAGAAAATTAGAACAGCTAAGCGATGAATCTAATAGAGCTAGGGAAGAATCGAATAAGAAATTTGACCAATTAAATCACGAATTAGGGGATAAAATAGAAAAATCGACGAGAGAATTTACAGAATTTAAAAATAGTCTTACTGTGAAAATGGGGGAAGTAGAAAGTAGGGTTGATAAAAATGAGCGTGATATCACAGGTCTTCGACAGGAAATGGGACATTTAAGGTCCGAAGTACGTATTTTTTGTGAAGAAGAAATAAATATAAAAATGACTGAAGTAACGGACTCATGTAGGGATCTGTTAGGCAGGGTAGAACGCGAAGTTAGTAGTATCAAATACAACATGTCAAATTTAACGGGGGATAGTCCCAGATTTTATACAGGTGGCGTATCATTGGACCAACATATGAAATTTTATGGCGATAACAGGGTAAATCCACAAATTTTTATTAATAGTGTAAGAAATCTAGTGGGAAATTTATTTGACAAACAGACTAAACTCAATACGATAAAGGCTTTATTGAAAGACAATGCGGAAGCATGGTACAATTTAGTAGGACAGGACATAGACACATATCAGGACTTTGAAAACAAATTTTTACAACATTACTGGAGTGATCACAAACAAGATCAGATTAGGGACGACTTGATTACACGAAAGTTTAAGGGAGAGTTTGCAGGTTCTAGGGAGCAATATGCCATCCGCAAATACAGTGTGGCCAAACAACTTCATCCACCATTGACGGACAGACAAATAATCAAGTACTTATCACGACATTTTGAATTGGAAATCAGACAACACGTGGCCTTGCAAAACATCACAGAACGGGAGACATTTTTGGAGTATTTACAGAGATATGACGATTTATGTGTAGGACGGACAAGAGAGATACGAGAACGAAACGTTAACACAGTTAGGTTTGACAACAGGACACCGAATTATCCGAGACGGCCTGACTATAATAGGAATTTTCGACCGAATTGGGAACAACGAGGACAGGAATACAGGAGCAATAGTGCGACTAGGGGACCGACGCCAAGACCGAGTTACACGAGACAGAATAGTTTACCGGAAGTAAACAGGACAGTGACGAGCACGCCGAATATAGACAGGGACACGGATATTAATACGAGGAGGACATACGCACAGGTTGTAGAAGGACAACCAGGACCAAGCACGGAAAACAGAACGAGACAGGATTTTTAGAACGTGACAGACCACTAGATTTCAGTGTAAATGTGTATGAACATCCACGTGAATTTTTCAAAATTGATGAGGAAGTAGAGCCAGAAACTGAGGAAAAATTATGTTTGCCAATTATTAATATAGGAATTTTTGAGAATGATGTAGAAGTATTACTTGATACAGGGGCAGAGGCAAGTTTAATATCGGAGGAATTCGTCAGCAAAATTAGGGATAAAGTTTGTGATAGAATTATGCCTATAAAGCGTAGCCATTTAGTAGCTCCAAATAAAAAGAAGTTTGCTGTAGTAAATAGTGTTGTGGTGCTTAGGATAGATATAGGAAGTTTAAGCTGTGAACAGGAGTTTGTAATTGTACCTGGACTGAAGTTTCAGAGCATTTTAGGTGTTGACTGTATGATGCAGTTAGGGGTTTTGATAGATATGGAAAGGAAGGTAGTAAGGATTAAAGATAGGGTAGTGCCATGGAAGGGCAGTTATGAAGTCACAGAGGATGACACGGGGCTGAGTATTAATGTAGTAGAGGTAGAGGATGATGAAGTTAAACAGATCAACACAATAAGATGTCCAGAGGATAGGAGAGTAGAGGTTCAAGCTTTGTTACAAAAACATGCAGAATTAGTGGAGGTAGAAGCAAGAGCAGCATATCGGGAGCAGGTGAAGGCAGAATTAAATAAAGAGGCACGAAAAATTAATCAACGGACCAAACCGCAATTCCATTGTCCACCATCCATGGACACACTTTTGACGAGATTAAGTGGCAAGTTTGTTTTTAGTAAATTGGATTTAAGGAATTTATTCTGGCTGATTCCATTACACAAGGATTCTAGAAGATACACAGGATTTTCCGTAGAGGGAAAAATCTATAATTTTAAGGTAGTATCGTTTGGTTTGTCGGCAGAAAAGGAAACAATAATTAATGAGAAACAAACAAGTGTAGGGACTGAAGAAGAAGCAATATTTAAGAGTCAGGATAATAAGGATGATGAGTTTATTTTATGTGAGATGATAGGGATGATAAGTATAGATATAGAAGGGGGAGAAATAGGGATGAAGAGTATTAGGATGGTGAGAAGAAAGACTTAGAGGGTCAAGAAGAGAGATTTAAATAACTTGATGAACAAAGGATAGAGATAGGTGAATTTTAGTATAGATATAGAATAGAGAGTAGATAGGTGTATAATAAAGTAAAATTTAAATAGGATAGGGATAGAATAGGTGTATATAGAAGAGTAGAAGTAAGTGTTTATGGAAAATAAAGCTAAGTATAGGATAAATAGGGGAGAAAGTTAGAAATAGGTATATAGGATTAGTTAGGGGGAAGTGAGTATAGTGAAGATTAATTAGAATTTAGGAATAGGATAGGTATATAGGATGTATGTAGGATTAGATGGATAAGTAGGATGAAGTTAGGGATAATTTCAGTTTATAGAATTAGGTGAGAGTTAGGAATAGGATAGGGATATAGGATAGGTGTAAAATTTTTTAGGATTGGATATAAGTTAGGTAAGTTAGAAAGATAAGAGTAGAGTAAGATAGGCAATTTTTTTTTGTAAATTTTTTTGGCAGTCTAAATGTTTTATATTTGCATTCAAATAAGTGGGATTATTTGTATTCAAATAGGGGGAAAATACTCAAATTTAGACCAGGGTAGAAAATTAATTAACGACATCAAATAATTTTAATCACCGTGTATAAGGACGCTTTCTATAAAAAGAAGCAGAATTAAAATGCTCAACGTGTATTTAATTTAATTGTTCCAAGAAACAAATAGAAATTACGTGCGAAATTTATAGTAATTAATTCAATTTTTAAGTAACGGGTATTAAACAGAGTGTACAAATAATAATTAATAATTAGTATTCACTAAAAATTAAAGGGTAGAAGTCAATGCCATTCAATATTATTTTAATTGAAGTTAATTGAACCATTAGTAATACATAATACCTACGAATTTTTAAATATCACATTCTGTTTAATTTGTTTGGATAAACATGCAGCTTCTAGGTATATTGGAAACGGTCGGATGTTTTAGCAGGAAAGGCTAGTTGAGGGGTTATTTTACTTACGAATCCACGTGGATTTGAAATAACCGATAGTAAAGAATATCGATTTGTACCACTCAGAACAAGGTAGAAAGAGACGGATGAAAAGCGTAAAGCCGAGACACGAATAATAAAAGGCGTGATTTGAGCAACCTCACTAGGTTTGCGATTGGTGCAAATAAGATGCAGATATGAGAGGTGTAAACGTAATGATGTCTATAGAAAATTAATTAGTTGTTTGCAGACGCGTTGCGTGTCGTGTGAAAAATTTCTTAGATTTAACTGGCGCGTGTGCAAATTTTTAGAAGCGCTGTGCCGGACTGTCGAAAAGGGAACATAGAATGATAAATTCTAAAATTGGCCGTCGCGGGACAACACCGACGTGCAGGCGAGCGATTATATAAACCCGTGTTTATAGGAGTTTCGCTCTCTTAGATTTTCGATTTTTATTCAATACTTTAAAACAGTTTGCTCTTTATTTTTTGCTGTTATACCATACTTCAAGCAGAATACGTGCTACGATAAAAGTTATTATTTAGAGAAGATACAAGGTAATAAAGTCTAGTTATATTTGCGAGTATTACTGTACCAATTATCGAAATTAGTAACGATAAATGAATAAACAAAAGTAGGCAGTTTTGGGGTATAGCGTGAAAGAAGTATGAATTTCTTTGCTATTTTTCGGGGGTGTTAATAATCAAATGTTATTCGTAATCGTGATTGGATCCACAAAACAAGATTTTGATATACTTAGATGAGTTCCTGAGAAGCTCTGAAACAACTTTAGATGAATGGTGGTGTAGAAAATTTTAAAAGCGTTCAGAATCAGAAGCCGTAAACATAACCCAGTTGGAATGGTGTGATTAACAAAGGACGATGTACATTGGAGCCACGAGTGCATTAACCTTCAGGTAACTTATGCTTTGTTGTTCGATTTTTGATGTTTTGGTGTGTGTTGAATAACTTTATGATTTGTTTGCTAAAAAATGGACAGGAGTGAATTTGTACAAACAAATTTTTAATTTTAAGGTGAAATTTTCTTGTTTAAGTAGAAAGGAGTATTTAGCAGTTTATGGTTTTGATGATAAAAATTTGGGTCTGTCTTTGAGCTCAATTAGACTAACCTGTTTGATTAACGTAAAGGGGTGGGAGATGCTCCCTTTGTACTCAGACTCAGGTCTGCATATATTGTTAAATTAATTAGTAGGCATCCTACAAGGACTTTAATTCTGGATGCAAATTAAAATGATGACAAATTTATTCTTGAAATTTTAATGTATTATGAATATTGATGTAAATAGAGTTAACGTTGATGTTTGTGGTAGGAATGTGTTTGTTTTTTATGAATGAGGATGAAAGTTTTAACTAGGCGAGCAGCCGAGGCGGAAAGAGTAAAGAGGCGATTATCAGAAGAGAGTCAACAGGGCGAGAATCACAGCAAATCTTGGTACCAAATTCGAGAGGTTCGAATATTTTTTTTTACTCTGGTGAGGCTTTTTGTAGGATTCACAGCAAATATGACGCCCAATCTGTGGGGCTCGAATGTTTTTTAGAAAGGACCAGTTCCTGTTGACGAGCGAATCACAGCAATATATATATATATATATATAAATATTTTAGTAGTTAATTACACAAGGTAAGTTGATAAATACTATCGTATTATAGTGAATAAGATAAAATAATAACTTGTGTAATTAACTACTAAAATATTTATATATTTAATACTTGGCTTATAGCCATAATTTTGAGCGTAACTTCCTGTCTATAACTGACATAAGTCAAAAATTGACAATGTCAGATATGATTGACAGGTTTAAGTCCTGTCCAAGACCTTATATTTTCCATCTTTCAATTACTAGCTCGATTTGAAATGATCATTTGGGCTTTGAATAAAAGTCTAAGTTATTACTTCATCTTATTCACTATATATATATATATATATATATATATATATATATAATATAATAATAATAATATAATAAATATAATATAATAATAAAATAAAGTCCATGTCTATTTTCTGTTGCTCTTGTTGTATGTATTAAAACACGTATTTGTGTCAATCCTGTAATTAATTATGTTAGTTTTAAGATGGTTGTTATGTAGTTTTTGTTTGCTTGTACATAGGCATATCTAAAAGTTGTTCTTATTTGTGCTCATTAACACGCCCTTGTGTTAATTATTTAAATATTTATACTATATCCTCATTTACTATTCCAAGACGGTTATTATATGCTTGTGTTTTATATACACACTCACACACACACATGCTTGTTCTTATTTGTGATGTGCTCATTATTACTTTCTTGTGCATACCGGTAAATATTTATGCTATATCCTTATTTACTACCCTAAGACAGTTACTATATGCTTCTGCTTTATATATATATATATATATATATATATATATATATGCTGTGATATTCTCCTTTGAATGCGGGAACTGGGTCCTTTCAACAAAAAATTCTAGTCCCACAGATTGGGCGTCATAAACGGCTGTGATCCTCTTTTCGCCTCGGCTGCTCACCTAATGTTATAAACCTCCTCATTCATAAAAAAAAACAACACATTCCTACCAAAAACATCAACGTTAACTCTATTTACATCAATATTCAGAATACATTAAAATTTCAAAATTAAAACTCAGCATAAATTTCAGTTTTAAAAGAATTTCAAGATTAATTTTATTATCATTTTAATGTGCATCCAAAATTAAAGTCCTTGTTGGATGCCTACTAATTAATATAACAATATAAGTAGACCGAGTCTGAGTATAAAGGAGCATCTACCACCCCTTTACGTTAATTAACCAGGTTCGTCTAATTGAGCTCAAAGACATACCCAAATTTTCATCATATTACCGAACATCAAAACTAAATACCCTTTCTACTTCAACAAGCAAATTTCATCTTAAAATTAAAATTTTATGGTTAGTACAATTTCACTAATGTCCATTTAAAGTAAATCAATTATAAAGTTATTCAACACACACAAAATGTCAAACAAAATAGTATAATTTACCTGAAGGTCACCGTCCTCGTAGCTTCAAAGTACATCGTCCCTTTAGTTAATCACACCATTCCAACAGGATTATATTTACGGCTTCTAATTCTCAACGCTTTTAAAATTTACTCCATCACCATTTATTTAAAGTTGTTTCTGGGCTTTTCCGAATTCATCTGTGTATATCTGACCCTTGTTTTGTGGATCCAGACACGTATTTGAACCATTTAATTATTAACACCCCGAAAAATAGCAAATAACTTCATACTTCTTTCACCAATATACGCCAAAACTGCCTACTTTTGTGTATACATTTGTCGTTGTAAATTTTGCTAATTGGTACAGTGAAACTAAATTTTATTACCTTGTATCTAAGTGCACTGAAGTACATTCATGTTAGCACGTAAATAACCAACTATTTTGAATCACTAAAATATACGAGCAAAATTTTAAATTATTTTCTCAAACTAAAATGCACTGTTTAACATCTTCAATCAAGTCGCGGATGTAAGAGCTTTTAACGCATCGAATAGTCAAAAGTCTAAGAGAGCTTGTTTATATTCCTCTCGGTATATATAGCAAAAAGCCGGCACGTCGCTTTTGTCCTCAAAACGGTAATTCTAAAGAATTCCTCATTCTATGTTCCCAGTCTGTCGCTCGCGCGTCGATTTTACGAATTTTCACTCGTCTCATTTAAATCTCAGAAATTTCAACACACGGCACGCAAGCATGTCCGAGAAATAACTAATTGACTTTTATACCGAAATTGTTGTTTCTACCTCTGATATTTGCATCCTATTTTCAACCAATTGTGACCCTCGTGACGTTGCTTAAATCCCGCCTTTTACTATATGTGTCTTTGCTTGACGCATTTTCTCTTTCCTTTTCTAACCTGTTCGTATTGGTGCAAATTGATATTCTTTATTATCGATTATATTTTAGTCCATGTGGACTGTTATCTGGGTTTAATAACCCCGTATCGCACATTCTCGTGAATATTAAGCCCCGGTTTCTCCAAGATTCTTTGAAACTATTAATTATCTACAAAATTTACGCCGTATGTGATATTTAAACTACGCAGGTGTTCAAAATAATATTAATTCTCAGAGCTTTATTTTCTGGTATTATAATCTTGGGTTTTACAAGTTTCTATAGATATTATCTGTTACTAACGGTTCAATTAACTTCAATTAAAATTAATACTCTTTAATTTTTAGTGAATCCTAATTAAATATTCAATTATTATCTGTACGTTTCGTTTAATACTCGTTGCCCAAACTTGAATCAATTCATATAAATCTTGCACGTAATTTCCATTTGATTCTTTACTTTGGAATAATTAAATTACACGTTGAGCATTTTAAAACTGCTTATTTTTATATGAAGCGTCTTGTAAATAATTTTAATCTCTTATTTTAATAAAACGAATGAATTTTTATTCTCCACGGGTTTTTAATAAAGCGTATTATCTAATAAACTTCCTTATACACGGTGATTAAAATTATTTGATGTAATCCATTAATTTTCTACCCTGGTCTAAATATGAGTAATATATATATATATAGATATATATATATATATATATATATATATATATATATATATATATATATATATATATATATTGCTGTGAAACCTCTTGAATTACCTGGTCTGTTGATTTTCTTCTGTTAATCGCCTCGGCTGCTCCTCTAGATAGCTTTCATCCTCATACATAAAAACAAACACATTCCTACCACAAACATCAACGTCAACTCTATTTACATCAATATTCACAATACATTAAAATTTCAAAATTAATATTCAGCATAAATTTTAATATCGGAAAATTTCAAAATTAAATTTATTATCATTTTAATGTGCATCCAGAATTAAAGTCCTTGTAGGATGCCTACTAATTACTATAACAATATATGCAGAGTACAAAGGAGCATCTACCACCCCTTTACGTTAATTAACCAGGTTCGTCTAATTGAGCTCAAAGACATACCCATATTTTTATCATAATCCAGAACATCAATACTAAATACCCTTTCTACTTAAACAAGCAAATTTCACCTTAAAATTAAAATATTATTGTTAGTACAATTTCACTACTGTCCATTTTAAATAAACAAATTAGAAAGTTATTCAACACACACCAACATCTCAAAGTTCAAACAAAATAGTATAATTTACCTGAAGGTTACTTGCACTCGTAGCTTCAATGTACATCGTCCCTTTTGTTAATCACACCATTCCAACTGGGTTATATTTACGGCTTCTGATTCTCAACGTTTTAAAATTTGCTCCATCACCATTTATTTAAAGTTGTTTCAGGGCTTTTCCGGAACTCATCTGTGTATATCTGAACCTTGTTTAGTGGATCCAGTCATGTTTACGAACCATTTAATTATTAACACCCCCGAAAAATAACAAAGAAATTCATACTTCTTTCACCAATATACGCCAAAACTGCCTACTTTTGTGTATTTATTTGTCATAGTAAATTTTACCAATTGGTACAGTGATACTAAATTTTATTACCTTGTATCTAAGTGCACTAAAGTATATTCATGTTAGCACGTAACGAACAAACTATTTTGAATCACCAAAATATACGAGCAAACTTTAAATTATTTTATCAAACTAAAATGCACTGTTTAACATCTTGAATCAAGTCGCGGATGTAAGAGAGCTTGTTTATATTCACCTCGGTATATATAGCGGTTAGCCTGTCTGTCGGTCTGTTCCCCAAAACGGCCAGTTTCTAGAATTTCGCATGCTCTGTTCCCAGTCCGTAGCCCGCGCGTCGGTTTTTACGAATTTTGCTCTCGCCCCAGTTAAATCTCAGAAAATTTCCACACGGCACGCAACGTCTGAGAATACCTAATTAAATTTTATACAGAAATCGTTGTTTCTACCTCTGATATTTGCATCCTACTTTCAACCAATCGTGACCCTCGTGACGTTGCTTAAATCACGCCTTTTACTATATGTGTCTCGGTCTTGTGCATATTATCTGTCTCTATCTAACCTGTTCTTATTAGTGCAAATTGATATTCCTTATTATCGATTATTTCAGTCCATGTGGACTATCTGGGTTAAATAACCCCGTATCGCACCTTCTCGTGAATATTAAGCCACGGTTTCTCCAAGATTCTTTGAAACCATTTGTTATCTACAAAATTTTCGCCGTACATGACATTTACACTACGCAGGTGTTCAAACATAATATTAATTCTCAGAGCTTTATTTTCTAGTATTATAATCTTGGATTTTCACAGACTTTTATGCTTATTATTAATAATGGTTTAATTAACTCCAACTAAAATTGACTCTATCCTTTCATTTTTAGCGAATGCAAATTAAATGTTAATTATTATGTGTACACTTTGTTTAATACCGGTTACTTAAAATAGGGTTAATTAATATACATTTTGCACGTAATTTCCATTTGTTTCTTTCCTCGGAATAATTACATTACACGTAGAGCTTGTTAATACTGTTTCTTTTGATATAA
Organism: Platerodrilus igneus; assembly: GCA_036346225.1. NCBI lineage: Eukaryota > Metazoa > Arthropoda > Insecta > Coleoptera > Lycidae > Platerodrilus > Platerodrilus igneus. Next base: position 1,893,981 of record JARFIW010001131.1, read on the forward strand.
AGCGTCTTGTACATAATTTAAATCTCTTATTTTTAATGAAACGAATGAATTTTTATTTTCCACGGTGTTTTAATAAAGCGTATTATCTAATAAAATTCCTTATACACGGTGATTAAAATTATTTTATGTAATTCATTAATTTTCTACCCTGGTCTAAATATGAGTAATATATATATATATATATATATATATATATATATATACGTACCAACGTCCTTTACGAAGCCCTAAAAGACATATTCCACAGATGATACAAAACCCTCTGCTGTTTTACGAAGCCCGAAACCGGCTTCCTAAAAATTTGTGTGTATTAAATTTTATTTCGATAGATATGACCATAGATAGCATTTTACAAAATTTACCTGGGCTTCATAAGTCTGTAAAGTATCGCAACTTATACACCTTTAGTTGACGGCATTGTTTTTAAGGGGGCGCGTTAGTTCTGTCGTATATACACTGTATATACTATACAGTCTTTACAAGCCAAATATGTTTGATGCCTTTTAAGAAGCCCATAAGTCTGGCAACCTTGTGCTGCTCAAATTATAATGTATGTCTCAGGCAAATACTTTCTTCTTAATTAGCAGATTACATTTTAAAGCCACAATCGGTGTTCAAATAAAATACAGCATTAAAAGTTTATATTTTAACACTTGTTCTAGCAGTAAAAATTCCATACACATTCTTGACTTTCGAGATTTATATTTGCAGTTATTTAAAGATCTTCAACAACTGAGCAGTAATTTGTACAATTATTTTAACATGCTGCATTCTCATTATATTAATTTCAATATAGTAATAAGCATCATATCCTGTTACGCAAAAGGACACATTTCTCTAATAGTCCAAGAGGCAGCATCGCCGAAATGTCGGTCATTTCGTCATTGTTTGTATTTTGTATACACTATCGGTAGGCTAAAATAAAAAGATTGCCGTTAGTCTGCCGGTCTGACAGTGGTGGACACGAGGGCTATTACACCATGATTGTAGTAAAATCAGAAAAATTTTTAAGTAATTTTATCATGTGAGAAACCATGTGCAAATGCAAATTTATCAACTATAATTAATGAAATATTGGTCTACCACCACCACCTCGATGGTGGACTATAACTCTGCCGAGGGTAGTTTTGATTTAATAAAGAAAGTTTTTCAAGTGATTTATCAAATGGTAGACTAAATGCAAATGAAAAGTAATTATGCACAATTCATTAGAAAGTCATCCTGCCACTTTTCAGAAAATTAAACAATGCACGGCCAGCTAGTATTGCCGTAGATGCGCATTAACATGCTTTAGAATTCATACTTTATGAAGTTTTATCATATACTGTAGTAATAATCAAAGGATTTGAGAGTACAAATAAATTTTTTTGCCCTACTTTAGACATAATTAACATTTACGTCACTAAAATGCACTTGTGTAAGTTGAATTTACTAGGATGGTTGTTAAACAAGGCGTAAATTTTTATTTGCTTTATTACGGTATTCCGTGCAGACAAGAAAGAAAGTAGTAAAGTAAGTGATGAAAATCGCCCACACTGAATACCGCAACAAAACGGAAGGTAGAATAGAAATCTAAAAGAATTGGACTTCGTGTTAGCTCAGAACGTCGTAGAGCGGGGTGGGTCACACAGAAAGAAAAAAATTTGAAACCTCAGTAAGAAATTTATTTATAAAATCATCAGTTAACATGGTATAAAAAGGAATATCTACAGAGACCAAATCTAGCATTTACGTAATCGTCATGTTAAAATATAAAGGAAACAAGAGCGTCAACTTGTACACAGGGTGATATTAGTTTTATGTTATTAAATTTAGGAGGCAATAGAGATTGATTAGCTAAACAAAAAACGTATAAGGCATTTAACTTTTGAACTGCTTTTTAAATGCCCAAGCAGGTCAACTTAAGTAAAAGTTTTAGGACTGCTGTTTTGTCATGCATTTTAAAGAAGTACTTACGTATAAAAGTGCTATTCTGAATCATAACACGCACATGAAGTGATTTCACAATAAGTGTTCGAGATTTTCACCGTATGTCCAAGTTTTGCGTAATTCTCGAGTTTACGTATTTTCAAAAACAACTCATTAATCTACTAACACGACAAAAACCTTCAAATACCTATATTCAATTACAATTAAGTCTCAACACTGCATTTAAATGTATTATCTAAGCACGTAGGTGAAACCCACAACACTAACACACAATTACAATTACAACATCTAACCCCAGTTACGAGCTATGTAATGAAAAAGTACATTCAACTTAAAGTAGAATATCGTATTCTGCATAAACACTGAATTGCAACAAACGCATCAGAAACGTCAGGAACCAAATACAGTCGACCACATCGGCATTATGGAATACTACTTTTTTTGTGATTATTATCTAAACATGCGAATGTTAGAAAAAATTTTAAACTTTTTTCAGTAACAGCTAAAGTACATTGAGTTATTTCGTTTGGCAGCAAAATACACTCCATTTCACTAATTTAAGTTTGCTGAAGGTCATAACTTAATTGATCGATTTCAAAAACCATGATGTAATTGTATATTTTATTTGTGGCCTAGTCAACATTGCAATGGTTTTAAAGCAATTTTAATACTTTTTCTGTGTCTATTTGTAGCTAAATTGTTGGCTTTAGACCACAGGTTTATTAAAAATTTTTGTTTGTCTTATCGGTCTTTACACCCCCTTTAAATTAAGGACATAAAACTTATTCCACCATGTATAACACAATATGGTAATACAGGGTGGCATTAGTTTTATGTCATTAAATTGAGGAGGTGGTAGATGTTGATAAGCTAAATAAAAAAAACTATAAAGCATTTTACTCTTGGACCGACTTTTGAATGCTCGACCTAGGTCTATCTCAGCACAAGTTTTAGAACTGCTATTTTATTACATGTTTATAAAAAAAAACTCGCCTATGCTCGTGTTATCATGAATCGCATCATGCACATCAATTGATTTTAAAAGTGTTCAATCATGCATTTCACTAAACTACATAGTATTTCTAATTACCTAAACCTATAATTACAGTTATCTCACAACTCTGCATTTAAGTATATTACCCAAGCAGGTGATGGAATTGCATCATCCGACACTAGTAACAAAAGCAAACAGGAAAAACAAGCTTGCAATACGTTTAATATGTTCAATGAAAAAGTACAATCGACTTAAAGTGAATTATTGCTGAATTGCTAGAATATCCAGACTACGGGGTCAGAAACCTAATACAGTCGACCATATCAGCATAAAGAAATTTTATTTTTTGTGATTATCATCAGAACTTCAGTTTTAAATGACTTTAGTAGCAGGAACGTGCATGGGTTATTTCGTTTTACAGTTCAGAGATATCATATTTCAATAAGTTATGTTTGCATAATGTCACAACTTTCTTGGTCGACTCTAAGGAATGATATTATTGCGTATCTGATTCATGGCATAGCTAAACATTGCAGAGGATCTATAACAATTTAGATAATTTTTTTTTGTGTGTCCGTTACTAGCTTAACTATTTATTTTAGACCACAAGTTAATTAACAATTTTTGTTTGCCTTATTGGGCTCTACGCCCTCTCTAAATTAATGACATAAAACTAATGCCACCTTGTATACATTTAAGCCAATCTCGATTATAAAATCTTAAAATGTAAATAATACATACAAGGATACCTACACAATGTTTTCAGCCCTAAATATATACAAGAAGGAAATTAAACAATTGTGTACAGCATTTTTACATGCTCTGTGAAGTGCACTTCCTAAAAGAAATAACGTAACCCTAACTGATATAAACAAAGTGTTAAATTACTCTAGTTTATAATTTAATAAACAGGTTGGTGACTTTAGCATTTCTTCATATTAATTTTAAAACAAGTGAAAATCGTCCTAACATAAGCTTTAGTTTATATGAATGTGACTTGGAAAATAATTACGGAATCACTTGTGCACTGGGATGAGAAAGTCAATTTTAACATGCAGTGTCTAATTTATTGTGTCATAACTAGGAGTACAAAAACTACATCACTTATGTGGTTATCAACCAACAAAGGACGTAGCTTTCATAGCAGCACCAAGAAGAAAACTGAATAAATGTTCTTTAAAAAGTGTAGTTCTCTACTTCTGGTACTTTCGTAGTGGACTTACAAGTGTGTATTACACTTGCCAACGGATTGGATACTATATGAAACAATTGCACTAGACAGTAACACTAAGTAAAACAACATAACAAGAAGGCGTCTTAATTGGCAACATGACTTACAGGGCTCCTTTACGGAAAAAGGACTCTGTATAGAAACAGACTGCCTTTAAAGTTCATTCTGTATTTATAAGAATTGAAAAATTGAAAACGCAAAGCAAAGGAGATTATTATAGAATAAATTCTACGTATTTTACGATGTACTAAGAATTATGAGAAAATTTTGCAGGATGGTTTAAATATGTACTTGTTCAATTAAAAGGAAGTCGAGCTTGTTAATTGCTAACATATATGATTTGAAATAACATAAAAAGTGTAAGCTAGTTTAATTTAGAAATTTTAGGGTGTTTTAAATAAATATAGTTTGAATTTAATATTCATGCAGAAAATAGATCGCTTACAGGGATTAATGTAACAACTTCGCTAGGAAAGTAAATAATTGATTACTACTCAAAAACCATGGTTATAAACGCATGGTAACGTGTCTAGGCCTATATTAAATAATTTTTTCGTCAGCCTAATCTGCAAATCTAATTTACCGCCTTCATATTAGGTTAGTAAATTAGATTTATCCCCCTTCGGTGGTAAATGTTTTTTTATGCTTTATTTCCTTAAGTAAATACAAACAATAACAATTTAGCTGTTTTTTTAGTTGTTATTTTTTTTGATAAATTTTCTTCAAATGATCTGCAATCAGACAAACATGACAAACATCACTTTCAAGATAAATTAATCACAATAAAATAGCCGACTTTTTATCAAGGTCCTACGATATTACCTATGTCGACTGTCCTTTTTATCCAAATACAAATGTACCAAACACAAATTTTTAAATAACCGGAGGGGGCTCGGCAAAAAACAGCCATAAGCACCACGGGCGGTGAAGTACACATTGAAGCCCTTCTTTGCCAGTCGCCCTTGTTTCACTTGGGCGGCTAACACCAGCGGGTTTCAAAATTTAATACGATTTTTAATGGCACAGATAGAAATAAAATAATATACATATACTGCGGGATGTAGGGAGTTAATGAATAAGTTCCTAATCATTTGTTATTAATAAATATTTACGTGCTGCTCCACAGCCGTCCTAGTAAATTTAACTTATGCAAGGGCGTTTTAATGTTGTAAATGTCAATTATGCCTAAAGTAGGATAAAAATTATTACTACAACTCATAATAGAACTTCATAAAATTTGAATTCTAAAGCGTGTTAAAGCGCTTCTCAGGTCAAACCAGCTGCCATGCAGCTTTTAACTTTCGGTGTGGTTTGAGCATGTCCACCTGTAAATGCAGATCTTTTATGTGCATTGTATGTTTAAACTTCCTCCAGAAAAGTAAAGTTTCAAGCACATTTGAATGGTGTATTGAGTGATCTGGCCTAAGTCAGTACGCGATTGTTGCATGTTATTTTCATATTTTAAACTGTTAATTTGTATACTTAAAGTTTTTTATTTTCAATAAGGATAAGTTGGTTTTCCTTTTGCATTTATATTAACACTTAATATTTTGTAACTCATGTCATCGAACGCAGTTATTAACATGTAAGCTCTTTGTAGACATCACTCTAACTGAAGTACAAATTATTCGGTAAAATCTTTAAAAGTCGACAGTTTTACAAGTGATCTAGAATTGCATGGGTTCTAGTGTGCGTCTACAAAACGATAGAAAGTTACAAAAAAGTTACCTTGAACTTGGGGTTATTAATTTAGATGAAGCACTTACCCAAAATTTAGACATTTTATAGAATCAAAATACCACCCTCTTTTCCTCTCGCAAATTGGAGATATTAAATTTATATATGGGAAACATTATGTTAAATAGGAAAATTAATATACAACAGACTTTTATCCAAAGTCTGCTTTATCTACTAATACTCTAGTCTTCTTTGCACACTAACTCTTACAAAAAACTTTTAATCCAGTTCAGGATTCCATGAACAGAAATGTGGATATACATTATAGCCATAGCAACATCACATAGAACAACCACCATCTTAGTTATTTTAAAATCTAGACTGACATTAAAATTATTATCAACCGATTTTAAATTGTAGTTATTTTTAACAATTCTGGCAAAAATTGCAGGTGAAACTATATTTATGTCATATAGGTATAAAAGATATTCACGACATAAAAAACGAAACGTTTGGTTTCGTTTCTATACTTTTGTTACGTGATACCAAGCTGGAAATTTAAAGATTTATTGAAACAATATCTAGAATCTGTACAAAATATAGCGAAATTCATTCAACAGCATTAAAACTTGGTTTAGTATTAAAGCAAATATAAGCAGATGCCACATTCGAAAGATGAACATGGCCTGTAGATATGAAATTTTAGAAATTGTAACTTTAACTGTAGCATCCCTTTCAGTGTCATAACTGGAACGGTCTGTGTAAAGTCTAAATATCCAAGATACTGGATGAAAGACCAAATTAAAAACTTTCGAGTACAAATATACGAATGAACTTAAAAAACTAGAATTTAGTTGATTAACCTGTGATAAACTAGAAAATCAAACTCACTTAGTTTTGAGCTTTTGGATCTCTTGTTGTAATTTTAACATATTCGTTGTTTTAGGTTAATCACCTTCAACATAATATACTTTTAAATTCACGTGATTAAAATTTAAGGAAGGCTGTTTAAAAATATCAAAAAACAAGGAGAGGAACAGGTGTTCGGCTTCGTTTAGCAAAACAGTATTCAGTTACAAAGCTATATCTTTATATCCATAAAAACTCGACAGTAAACCTAATTTTAAATACATACAGCATATACAATTTTAATCACCAGACCTCTTTTATAATATTTTCCACAACATAGTTGTAGAACCAACACCCCAATAAATAACACAAGTCTGAAATATAAAGTAAATGAGGATCACCAGCAAGAAAAATAAGCTTTTTTAAATGGCAACATTGGCGGGCTTCATAAAGGTGCTTAGTTGTAATAATTTACACATTTATTCTAATATACCCTGAAATGATGTACCAGAGTAAAAATTAAATTATATTACCACTCCCCTCGACCCGGGCTTCTAATCTGCAGTGCATAGCAAGCTTCGTATGATATGTGAAGTACGTATATATATATATATATATATATATATATATATATATATATATATATATATATGTACTAACTATGCGCTACGACCTCCAAATTTCGTATAATGTATACGTTGAGACCTCATATATGACGCTATGGCCTCCGAAATCGGAGGCCATAGCGTATTTAACAATTTCGTGCATGTATATAATCTATAGGGTGCATAGATCATAACTGCAAAAATTTTTGTGGAGGTCACTATGCCTGTTTTTATGATTTCATAGGGGGTTTTAGTTCCTTGCGTTAGCCATTGGCGCTAGCGTTTTTGATACATCGTACGGATACTACGAAGAGACCTCCATATATGTTTCCTTCAGTAAATGTTATAATTCTCGTACGATGTGGCCTCTTATTATTGGCAACATTGCAGTAGCATGGAAGGGATAGAAGCGCATCAATTCAACGGTGTGTTTGCGTCTGAATCCAGCCAGTAATTAAACTACCGATTTTGCCATAACATGTAATTTTAGGTGCGTTATGGAGAACAGATTCTTTCCCTCCGCATATACAAGTTCCTATGTATTTATACGTATTAATAATTATCGATCTTTGTATAGTTTGATTTTAAAAAAATCACTTAAGATTGCGGTTTGTCCTAAACAAAATATTATTTGTTCTTAAATCTCATATTACTGTAGCAGTACCATTGTGGTGTAGACATAAATAGACTTGTTAATATAATAATGTGCACCTGAACAAAATGTTGTATTTAGTCTTTATTTGGCGAATTATATACTCAGCAAAGAATTCTTCTTGAATTGAGTGTTCACTTAAAATTGGTACATCACGGTGTGAAGTAATGCATAAAAATAAAATTAACTTAGTCTTCAGGTTTTATAACATTTTCACCCAAATTCTATGATCATATTCTATAATTACGCTAATTAATATAAAAGCATGTTTACGTTATATTTGTAAACAACTTTATGTTGTGGAAACCACTGTCGCCAAATAATTAATTAGTTAAATGCAATAAAACTTTGTTTCGGTCTATTGTCATAGTATTTAGACACGTCAACAACCTCGTGAGTTGTCCTTGAGTGTTTATTGATAGTTGTTCAATTTTAAAGTTATTTCAATTTCTTAAAAAATGAATTATCGTTCAAGGCCTAAGCTTCCAATTTTACGTAAAGCGATTTATACTCGCATCAATTGCTTCGATAGAAGAGGCATTTGTTATTAAAATTATTTAGTGCGGAATCAAAAATTCCAGTCTTCGTCTAGTTTTTGTGTTGTTAATGAGTTACAAATTTATAATTATACAAATAATACATATTAACAGCAGGCGTTAGAGAAAATAACAGTTTTATCGTATTGATTGATTATCGAGATTATATTTTAATAAATACCTACAAATGCATTTTATTTGAATTATCTTTGGAATTTTTGAAATAAGCCACGTATAGGAAACGATTTTGAGGAAAAGATCGATTTAAATAAATCAATACTCGAACTCCCGTTTGATGTAAGAGTAATATTTTATTTTTCATATTTGCGGTAAAAATCTTTAACTTTAATACATATGTATTTCGATGTTATATATCAAACCAATGGCCCAATAAATAAACAGATCATTGTCTGTTACAGTATCCATTCAGTCACCGGCTCACTCTACAACTTGCCGACCGAGTCATACTTGCTCACTCACTTACTCACTTGCTGACTGACCAATTGACACGCTCACTCATTGACTCCCGCCAACCGTCCGATCGATAATGGTTACTCACTTGCCGACTGGCCAACCTTCTTACTCACTCACTCACTGATTTGTTCCATTACCCATTCGCCGGCACAGTCACTGACTTATTCGTTGACGAGCAAACAAACACACTCACTAACTAAATCATTAAATGACATCCGCCGATTCATTTGCGTATCATCTCATTTACTCACCGACCGGCACACTCATTGTCACACTTATTGCTTCACTCAGACCAGCTCACTTGCCAACCGACCAATCAACTCACCGAGCTACACTCTTACTAACACTCACTAAAACATCATCGCTTGCTCACTTATTGACTCCACAACTCACCCACCAATACCTTCACTTTCATTCTACACTGATTCATTCATTGATGAATTCACCGACCGACCAATCGACACATTTGCCGATCCATGAATCAACACCCTACTTTGTCGACTGGTTAGCTGACTGGCAGACTCATTCACTACTTCTCTCCCCAACTCGTAATCGACACTCACTGATTCACTCACTCACCGACTCCCTGACGCATTCACTCAAACACTCACCACTTGCTGGCCGACATACTCTCACTGGCTCACAGTTATTCACTCTCACTCGCAGACCAACCAATCTACTGGCCGATCGACATGCACACATACTACACCAATCACTGACTCGCTCAGTGGTTTATCCCCTACTTGCCGAGCGACACATTCTCACTGATTTGCTCACTGATTTACTCGTCGACCGATCGATTGACATACTCTTCGATCGACCCATCGACTATCCACCGGCTCGCGGACTGGCTGACCGACCAACATACTCACTAACTAACTCTCTGAGCCACTCGCTAGCTGACTGATCTACCGATACTCACTCACTTGCAGACTTACTCATTCAGTAATACATACGTCGACCGATACACCCACTGACTAACCCGCCGGCCGACGTACCGAGCGACATACTCATTCACCGACCGACACTCATTTATGAAATCAATTTCTTGTTCATTGACTCATGCAACAGCTAGCCGACACTATAACACACACTAAATCACTCACTGATTCATTCCGCTACTCGTCAACCGGAACACGCTCACTACTCACTCACTACAGACTCATGCATTCTTTTACCGACTCCCTCACTTGCTCACTTTTTGACCGATATAGACATTTACTCACTCACCGAGCTATCGTTGGACACTCAATTGCAGACTGACCGAAAGGTTGTCACCCTCCATCTCTCACTGATTTATTCTGCCGCGCACCGGTCAACACTTACTAACCACTCACCCACTAACTCACTTACCTACCGAACGATTGCCACATTTACTCACCGACTCTTATTGACTGACCAACTGACACACTCACTCACCCGCCGACCGACCAACATATTAATATACTTAATCGCCGGCTATCCGAACGACCAAAACTCACTCATTCACTTTCCGTTCGGCCAACTAACCGACCAACCCACTCACTGAATTATTCAGTGACTCATTGGGCCACTTGTTACCAATACACTCACTGACTCATTTACCAAGCGGCAATAGAACGACCTACCGTAAAACACACTCACTGACTCACTCACCGTCTCGTTTGCCGACCGACCCGCTCACTAAATGGTCGACCAAAATTCGCTCACCAACTCGCAGACCAACTCACTAACTCACTCACATAAGATTCACATCAAAACTTGCCGTTTAACCTATTAACTGACACTCTTTGACTTATCAACTACTTACTAACTTACAAATTTAATGATTCACTCGCCGATTCATTTGCATATCGTCTCATTATTTCATCCAACAATCGATGCACTCGCTAACTGACTTGTCTGACTCAGATTAGCTCGATAACTCACTAGTCAACCGACCGACCTACTCACCAGTCGACACTCCTACTACCGCTAACTCACTTTCGCTCTCTCACTTACTGACTCCACCTTGATACACTCAGTAACGCGCTCATACACGACTCATTTATTGGCACACCTATCTACCGACTCACTCCCAGCTCACCAACTGGCACACTTTTACTAATCTATTGACTCGCCTATTTACTCATTCGCAACTCGTCGATCGACACACTCACTGACTCACCCACCCATGCATTTTCACTAACTGACCAATCGATCTACTGAACGATCGACACATGTACTATATTACTCACTGAATCACTCACTGACTCACTCACTGCTTCACTCCCTATTTCGCCGAGCGACACATTTTTATTGATTCACTCTTTCATTCCCTGACTCACGCATCGACCGACCTATTGACATACTCCCTCGCCGATCGACGCATCGACTACCCGACCACTCGCTGAATGGCCGGCCGACCAATATACTCACCAGCTTATCTTCAAACTCCCTTGCTGACTGGTCAATCGAGCAACACTCACTCATTCCCTTGCCAACGAACAAACCCACTTAGTCAGTAATACATTTGTCGACCGATACACTCAGTGACTCACTCGTCTACCGTCTTACCGAACGACAATCTCATTCACTGCCTCGTTCGTCAACTCATCGATCAACATACTCACTCACGGACCGACACTCGTTCATTGAATCGCGCGTTCACTTACTCGCTCATGCGCTAGCCGACCGATACCCTATACCAATCATTGACTCACTCACAGATTCATTCGGCAACTCATCAAACGACACACTTACTAACCGACTTTTACACTGTTTAACTAACTTATTGGCTCACATTTGAACCAATCACTACACTTACTCACTCGTCGACACTCACTCACTCGCCGGCAGGCCGACCGACTGTCACACTCGCTTCCTCACTGCCTTATTCTAAAACACGTAAACCGAGATCTTCTGACCGCTCATCCAATAACTCACTCGACCGAACGATGGTCACACTTACTCACTGACTATCGCGGAGCGACCGATTGACACCCTCATTCAACCGTTGACTGACTAACATATTCACAGACTTACTCATTTACTCACTCACCGAATACCTAATCGATCGAAACTCACTCACTCACTTTTTGACCGGCCAACTGATCGCCCAATCCACTTACTGATTTAGCCAATGATTTGTTCGTGGGCTTACCGCCAATACACTCACTTACACTCTAAGTGCAATCCAACAACCTAGCAATCACTCTCACTGATTCACTCACCGACTCATTCGCCAACCAACCCGCTCATTCACCAACCGACTAGCATACTCACTGTTTCCCAGAGCAACTCAATAACCTACTGATTCACTCATCGACGGACCGACCTACTGACTGACCGACACTCGCTTATTTATTTTCACTCGCTCATACAGAATTCATTTCGCAACTTGCCGATACACTCATTGGCGTACTCTCCAACTTGACCGGCACGGTCTTCCTAACTCTCTCATTAACTCACCCACTCTTTTACTTATCCACTGAAACACTCATTCGGGCACTTACTGGTTCAGTCCCAACATGCTGATCGACACACTCACTAACTCAATCCGCAATTTCCCAAGAGACACTTAGTGATTCACTCACTCGCTAACTGACTAACTGACACGCTCGTGGACTGACACATCAACGGTCCAACATGCTCATTCACTCACTGTCTCACTCTCTTACTAACTTGTTCATTGACGTTCAATGATTCACTAGCTCGATTACCTACCAACTCACTCTCTAACTCACAGACGATCCATTTCCCTCATTTATTGCCACGTTCACTCATGCAGTTTTTATCAATTTCACAAACGTGCATATATTCATTCTTCTTCAAGAAACCCCTTTTTCCTCTCAAATTCTCACACACTCCCACTTTCTTTGTCTCTCCATTCTTTCCTCGCTCTCTTCTTTTTCCTCTCTCGCCCTTCTCCTCGCACTCACTTAGTGACACGTTTACCTATGCAATTCCTTTCAATTTCACACATGCATATATTCATTCTCCCTCTGTCTTTCTGCCGCTCTGTCCCCTTATCTCTCTCTGTATTTCTGCCCCTATATTTCTCTATATCTATCGATATTTCTCTATATCCCTCTATACCTCTATATCTTTCTATATCGCTCTATAACTTTCTATATTTTTCCATATATCTCTATATACCTCTCTAAATCTCTCTATATCTCTCTACATCGCTCTATATTCCTCTACCTCACTCTATATCTGTCAATATCTATGCCTCTTTATGCCTCACTATGCCTTTCTATGTCTTTCTGTGCCCCAATGTCTCTCTATGTGTTGCTATGTCCGACTATGTCCTACTATATACTTTTATGTCCCTCTATATCCCTCTATGCCTCTATATCTTTCCATGTCTTTCTATGTCTCTTAATGTCTCTTTATGACTCTTTATGTCTCTATACGTCTCCCTATGCCTCTCTATGCCGCTCGATGTTACTAAATGTCACTATGTCTCTCTACATTTTTCTATGTCTCACTATCTCCCTCTATATCCTTCTAGTTTTCTTTATCCCTTTATATCTCCCTATATCTCCCGTATCTCTATATCTTTCTATATCTCGCTATATCTCGCTACATTATGCTATATCTCGCTAGGTCTTGCTATATCTCTCCGTGTCCCTTCTTATCTCCCCGTATCCCCCTTATCTCTCCGTATATCTTAGTATCTCTCCGTAAGTCTACGTATTTCTCCATATATCTTCGTTTCTGTATCTATTTTTATCTCTCTGCAACTCTCTGTACCTCTCCGTATCACTCCGTATTTCTCCATATATCTCCGTATCCTTCTCTCAATATTTTTCTATATCTTTCCGTGTCACTCCGTATCACTCTGTATCACTGCGTAAATTTCTGTATCTGCCGCGTAGCGACCTGTATTCCTCCGTATTTCTAGGTATTTCTCCGAATCTCTTCGTATCTATCCGTATCTCTGCGTATGGCTCCATATGGCTGCGTATCGCTCCGTATCTCTCCGTATACCTATATCTCTTCATATTTCTCCGTATCTCTCAGTCTCTCCCCGTATCGCTCTGTATCTCTCCGTATCCCTCCATATCTCGGTATCGCTGAGTATCTTTAGAAAACTCTTCGTATCTCTGCTTATCTCTTTGTATCTCTCAATATCTTTCCGCATCTACCCATATCTGCCGTTTCTTTCAGTATGTTGACCTATCTCGTCGTATTTCCCCGTATCTCTCCGTTTCTATCCGAATATTTCCATATGTCTCAGAATCTCTTCGTATCTATCCATATCTCTTCGTATTTTTCCGTATCACTTTATATCTACCGCATCTCTTTGTATCTCTCCGTAACTCTCCATATATCTCCGTATCTGTATCTATTTGTAGCTCAATGCATCTGTTTACATTTCTCTGTATCTCTCCGTATCACACCGTAGTTCTCCGTATCACTCCGTATCTCTCCGTGTCGCTTCGTATCGCTGCGTATTTCTCCATATCTTTCCGTATCGCTCCGGATCTCCTGCTTCTCTACAAACCTCGCAGAATTTTTCTGCATCACTATGAATCTCTGCATTTTCTGTATCTATCTGTGCCTTTCTGTATTTCCCTGTACCTCACTGTATCTCTCTGTATCTTTCTGAGTCCCTCTCTGTCTCTGTATCTCTCTATCTCTCTATCTATATCTCTATCTCTCTATCTCTCTATCTCTCCATCTCTCCATCTCTCCATCTCTCCATCTCTCCATCTCTCCATCTCTCCATCTCTCCATCTCTCCATCTCTCTATCTCTCTATCTCTCTATCTCTCTATCTCTCTATCTCTCTATCTCTCTATCTCTCTATCTCTCTATCTCTCTATCTCTCTATCTCTCTATCTCTCTATCTCTCTATCTCTCTATCTCTCTATCTCTCTATCTCTCTATCTCTCTATCTCTCTCTATCTCTCTATCTCTCTATCTCTCTATCTCTCTATCTCTCTATCTCTCTATCTCTCTATCTCTCTATCTCTCTATCTCTCTATCACTCTATCTCTCCACCTCTCTACCTCTCTATCTCTCTATCTCTCTCTATCTCTTTATCTCTCTATCTCTCTATCTTTCTAACTCTATTTTTCTATCTCTCTATTTCTCTACCTTTCTACCTCTCTACTTCTCTATCTCTCTATTTCTCTACTTTTCTACCTCTCTACTTCTCTATCTCTCTATTTCTTTGTCTCTCTATCTCTTTTCACCATATCTCGCTAACTCTCTATCTATCTCTCTAGCTCTCTATCTTTCCATCTCTCCATCTCTCTATCTATCTCTCTACCTCTATACCTATCATCATTCTATTTTTCTATCTCTCTATCTCCCTATCTCTCTATCTCGCTATCTCTCTATCTCTCTATCTCTCCATCTCTCCATCTCTCTATCTCTATATCTCTCTATCTCCTATCTCTCTATCTCTCCATCTCTCTCCATCTATCTCTCCATCTATCTCTCCATCTCTCCATCTATCTTTCCATCTCTCCTACTCTCCACCTCTCTATCTCAATATCTCCCTATCTCTCCATCTCTCCATCTCTCCATCTCTCCACCTCTCTATCTATCTATCTCTCTATCTCTCCATCTCTCTATCTCTCTATCTCTCTATCTCTCTATCGCTCTATTTCTCTATCTCCATATCTTCCTATCTTCCTATGTCTCTATGTCTATCGCGCTATCTCTCTATCTTTCTATCTTTACATCTCTCCATCTCTCCATCTATCTCTCCATCTCTCCATCTCTCTATCTCTCTATCGCTCTATTTCTCTATCTCTTTATCTCCCCATCCCCCTATCTCCCTATCTCTCCATCTATCTTCCTATCTCTCTACCTATCTCTCTATTTCTTTATATCTCCATCTCTCCATCTCTCCATTTTTTTATCTATCTATCTCTCTATCTCTGTATCTCTCCATCCCTCCATCTCTCCATGTTTCTATCTCTCTATCTCTCTATCTCTGTATCTCTCTACCTCTCCATATCTCCATCTCTCCATCTCTCCATGTTTCTATCTCTCTCATCTCTCCATCTCTCCATCTCTCCATCTCTCTACCTCTCTACCTCTCTATCTCTCTATCTCTCTATCACTATATCTCCCTATCTCTCTACCTCTCTATCTTACTATCTCTCTATCTCTCTATCTCTCTATCTCTCTATCTCTCTATCTCTCTAACTTTCTATCTCTCTATCTCTCTATCTCTCTATCTCTCTATCTCTCTATCTCTCTATCTCTCTATCCGTCTATCTTTCTATCTCTCTATCTCTCTATTTCTCTATCGCTCTATCTCTCTATCCCTTTATCTCCGTATCTCCCTATCGCCCTATCTCCCTATCTTCCTATCTCTCCATCTATCTTCGTATCTCTCTACCTATCTCTCTATTTCTTTATATGTCCATCTCTCCATCTCTCCATTTTTCTATCTATCTATCTCTGTATCTCTCTAGCCCCGTATCTCTCTATTTCTTTAACTCTCTGTCTCTCTTTCTCTCTGTCTCTCTCTCTGTATCTCTCTCTCTGTCTCTCTAACTATCTATCTCTTTTCTCCTTTTCTCATTAACTCTCTATCTCTCTATCAATCTCTCTACCGCGCTATCTCTCTATCTCTCTATCTCTCTATCTCTCTATCTCTCTATCTCTCTATCTCTCTATCTCTCTATCTCTCTATCTCTCTATCTCTCTATCTCTCTATCTCTCTATCTCTCTATCTCTCTATCTCTCTATCTCTCTATCTCTCTATCTCTTCTCTCTATCTCTCTATCTCTCTATCTCTCTATCTCTCCATCTCTCTATTTCTATCTCTCTATCTCTGTATTTCTCTGTCTCTCTACCTCCTTATCTCCTTATCTCTCTATCTCCTTATCTCTCCATGTATTTCCCTATCTCTCTATCTATCTCTCTATTTCTCTATTTCTCTATATCTCCATCTCTCCATCTTTCTATCTCTCTATCTCTCTATCTTTGTATCTCTCTATCCCTGTATCTCTATATTTCTTTATCTCGCTGGCTCTCTGTCTTTCTTTCTCTTTGTCTCTGTCTCTCTATCTCTATCTCTTTTCTCCCTATCACCCTAAATCTCTATCTTTCTATCAATCTCTCAATCACGCTATCTCTCTGTCTCTCTATCTCTCCATCTATCTCTCCATCGTTCCATCTATCTCTCTATCTCTATATCTTTCTATCTCTCCATCTCTCCATCTATCTCTTTATCTCTTTATCTCTTTATCTCTTTATCTCTTTATCTCTTTATCTCTTTATCTCTTTATCTCTTTATCTCTTTATCTCTTTATCTCTTTATCTCTTTATCTCTTTATCTCTTTATCTCTTTATCTCTTTATCTCTTTATCTCTTTATCTCTTTATCTCTTTATCTCTTTATCTCATTATCTCATTATCTCTTTATCTCTTTATCTCTTTATCTCTTTATCTCTTTATCTTTTTATCTCTTTATCTCTTTATCTCTTTATCTCTTTGTCTCTCTATCTCTCTATCTCTCTGTCTCTCTATCTCTCCATCTATCTCTCCATCTCTCCGTCTCTCCATTTCTCTATCTCTCTACCTCTATATCTCTCTAACTCTCTATCTCTTTTCTCCCTAACTCTCTATCTCTATCTCTCTATCTCTCTATCTCTCCATCTCTCCATCTCCCTTTCTCTCTATCTCTCTATTCCTTTACCTCCTTATCTTCCTATCTCTATATCTACCTATCTCCCTATCTCTCTATCTCTCTACCTCGCTATCTCTCCATCTCTCTATCTCTCTACCTCTACCTCTCTATCTTTCTATTTCTCCATCTCTCCATCTCTCCATCTCTCTATCTCTCTATCTCTTTTCTCCCTATCTCCCTAACTCTCTATCTTTCTATCAATCTTTCTATCGCGCAATCTCTCTATCTCTCTATCTCTCCATCCATCTCTCCATCTAACTCTCTATCTCTCCATCTCTCCATCTCTTTACCTCTCCATCTCTCTACCTCTCTACCTCTCTATCTCTCTATCTCTCTACCTTTCTATCTCTCTATCTCTCTATCGCTCTATCTCTCTACCTCTCTATCTCTCTATCTCTCTATCTCTCTATCTCTCTATCTCTCTATCTCTCAATCTCTCTATCTGTCTATCGCTCTACCTCTCTACCTCTCCATCTCTCCGTCTCTCCATCTCTCAATCTCTCCATCTCTCTATCTCTCTATCTCTCCATCTCTCCATCTCTCCATCTCTCCATCTCTCTATCTCTCTATCTCTCTATCTCTCTATCTCTCCATCTCTCCATCTCTCCATCTCTCCATCTCTCCATCTCTCCATCTCTCCATCTCTCCATCTCTCCATCTCTCCATCTCTCCATCTCTCCATCTCTCCATCTCTCATCTCTCCTCTCTATCTCTCTATCTCTCGATCTCTCGATCTCTCGATCTCTCGATCTCTCTATCTCTCTATCTCTCTATCTCTCTATCTCTCTATCTCTATCTCTCTATCTCTCTATCTCTCTATCTCTCTATCTCTCTACCTCTCTACCTCTCTACCTCTCTACCTCTCTACCTCTCTACCTCTCTATCTCTCTATCTCTCTATCTCTCTATCTCTCTATCTCTCTATCTCTCTATCTCTCTATCTCTCTATCTCTCTATCTCTATCTCTCTATCTCTCTATCTCTCTATCTCTCTATCTCTCTATCTCTTCTCTATCTCTCTACCTCTCCATCTCTCTACCTCTCTACCTCTCTATCTCTCTATCTCTCTACCTTTCTATCTCTCTATCTCTCTATCGCTCTATCTCTCTACCTCCGTATCTCCCTATCGCCCTATCTCCCTATCTCTCGATCTATCTTCCTATCTCTCTACCTATCCCTTTATTTCTTTATATCTCCATCTCTCCATTATTCTATCTATCGATCTCTCTATCTCTGTATCTCTCTAGCCCCGTATCTCTCTATTTCTTTAACTCTCTGTCTCTCTTTCTCTCTGTCTCTCTCTCTGTCTCTCTATCTCTCTAACTATCTATCTCTTTTCTCCCTTTCTCTTTAACTCTCTATCTCTCTATCAATCTCTCTAGCGCGCTATCTCTCTATTTCTCTATCTCTCCATCTCTCTATCTATCTCTTTATCTCTCTATCTCACTATCTCTCTATCTCTCTATCTCTCTATCTCTCTATCTCTCTATCTCTCTATCTCTCTCTATCTCTCTTTATCTCTCTATCTCTTTATCTCTCTATCTCTCTATCTTTCTATTCCTATTTTTCTATCTCTCTATTTCTCTACCTTTCTACCTCTTTACTTCTCTATCTCTTTATCTCTTTGTCTCTATATCTCTTTTCACCATATCTCGCTAACTTTCTATCTCTCTATCTATCTCTCTATCGCGCTATCTCTCTAGCTCTCTATCTTTCCATCTCTCCATCTCTCTATCTATCTCTCTACCTCTATACCTATCATCATTCTATTTTTCTATCTCTTTATCTCCCTATCTCTCTATCTCCCTATCTCCCTATCTCCCTATCTCGCTATCTCTCTATCTCTCCATCTCTCCATCTCTCCATCTCTCTATCTCTATATCTCTCTATCTCCCTATCTCTCTATCTCTCCATCTCTCTCCATCTATCTCTCCATCTATCTCTCCATCTCTCCATCCATCTCTCCATCTATCTCTCTATCTCTCCATCTCTCCATCTCTCCACCTCTCTATCTCTCTATCTCTCTATCTCTCCATCTCTCCATCTCTCCATCTCTCCATCTCTCCATCTCTCCATCTCTCTATCTCTCTATCTCTCTATCTCCCTATCTCCCTATCTCTCTATCTCTCTATCTCTCCATCTCTCCATCTCTCCATCTCTCTATCTCTCCATCTCCCTATCTCCCTATCTCTCTACCTCTCTATCTTTCTATCTCTCTATCTCTCTATCTCTTCATCTCTCCATTTCTCTATCTCTCTATCTCTCCATCTCTCTATCTTTCTATCTCTCTATCGCTCTATTTCTCTATCTCCATATCTTCCTATCTCTCTATCTCTATCGCGCTATCTCTCTATCTCTCTATCTTTCCATCTCTCCATCTCTCCATCTCTCCATCTCTCTATCTCTCTATCGCTCTATCTCTCTATCTCTTTATCTCCCCATCCCCCTATCTCTCCATCTATCTTCCTATCTCTCTATCTATCTCTCTATATCTCTATATCTCCATCTCTCCATTTTTTTATCTATCTATCTCTCTATCTCTGTATCTCTCTATCCCTGTATCTCTCTATTTCTTTAACTCTCTGTCTCTCTTTCTCTCTGGCTCTCTCTCTCTCTGTCTCTCTCTTTCTGTCTCTCTATCTCTCGAACTATCTATCTCTTTTCTCCCTTTCTTCTTAACTTTCTATCTTTTAGTGAAAAAACAATAACCAAAAAAATACTGTTTGAACACTAAATAATAGATATACTATCTCTACGATTTTATTGGTATAAAATAATTAATGTATCAAGTAACTTAGTTGACATTAAAAATTTCGGTATAATATTGTAATATGTGTGTTAAAGGATTAGAATATGCAAATTGTACATGAACCAATTCTCTTTTAAAAGTCGTAAATTTCTAGTTCTATTTAAATTTACAAGTATATTGTATAGACAGATTCCGCTTTTAAGTTATAATGGTTTATTAATTTATATAGATAGAAAGTTTTAGAAATACTTTTGTAGTATTTTTGGTTATAGCCCTTACGCGTAAACAATCGATTTTTTCATCAAAATTTCATTCAAACAAAACAGGGTTAAGAAAAAGTCTCGTATTTCACCTCGCTCTCTCACTGAAACGATTTCATGTAGTAAAATATTTCCTACAAACTGCATTGTCGATAAAACTAACAGCAAACTAAATTATAAACGCTTTACAAGCAAATACGCATTACTAACAAGCTTCACATATTATATTGTTCGTTGATGAGTCATTTGCTCTTCATACCGACCTACAAGAACTGGCAACGCTGAATGAGGCAATAGGGACCAACCAATGATACGTTTTCCATATAAACTGGAGGTTGGTTCAGTGTGTATATAACTATATATAAGTGGAAAAAAGTGAGATTTATTTACCCTCTTTAGGAAACCGAATAGTATGAATTCCCTCAACGAAATACACTCACAATGTTGCATATACAGTCATGGAAATGGTGGAGGCCTGTCGTCCGGCGTATATACCGGAGGTCATAGAGATAAGTTAGTACCTATATATATATATATATATATATATATATATATATATATGTGATCCTCACCAAAATTCGGGAACTACGGTTTTCGAATCGAGCCCCAGCGTTGGGCCGTCATAAAATGCTGTGAAACCTACCAAAAAAAAATCACCAGAGTAAAAAAAAACCATACGAGCCTCTCGAATTGGGCGCCTAGATTTGCTTTGATTCTCTTGTCCGTTGAATTGCCTCTTTCCTCTTTCCGCCTCGGCTGCTCACCTAGTTAAAACTTTCATCCTCATTCATAAAAAAAACAAACACATTCCTACCACAAACATCAACGTTAACTCTATTTACATCAATATTCATAATACATTAAAATTTCAAAATTAAATTGTAGCATAAATTTCAGTATCATAAAATTTCAAGTTCAAATTTGTCATCATTTTAATTTGCATCCAGAATTAGAGTCCTTGTAGGATGCATACTAATTAAGTTAACAATATGTGCAGACCTAAGTCTGAATAAAAGGGAGCATCTCCCACCCCTTTACATTAATTTAACAGGTTAGTCTAATTGAGCTCAAAGACAGACCCAAATTTTCATCATAATCAAAAACTTGATAAATACTCCTTTCTACTTAAACAAGAAAAATTTTACCTTAAAATTAAAAATTTGTTGTTTATACAAATTTACTACTGTCCAATTTATCACACAAATTATAAAAATACTCAACACACACCAAAACATCAAAGATTGAACAAAATTGCATAATTTACCTGAAGGTTACTGCACTCTGGCTTCAATGTACATCGTCCTTGCTAATCACACCATACCAACTGGGTTATGTTTACGTCCTCGGATTTCGGGTCGCCTTTAAAATTTTTTCTACACCACCATTCGTCTAAAAAGTTTCAGGGCTTCTCAGGAACGCATCTATGTATATCTAAATCTTGTTTTGTAGATCCAATCACGTTTACGAATAACACTTGATTACTCACTCCCGAACAAAATAGCAAAGAAATTCATAATTCGTTCACGCTATACTAAAAACTGCATACTTCAATGTATTTATTTATGCTACTAATTTGGATAATTGGTACAGTAATACCCGCAAATATTACTAGACTTTATTACCTTATCTATTTTCTCTAAGTGTACTAATAACTTTTATTGTAGCACGTAATCACCACGTATTCAACTTAAAGTATCGAATAATCGAAAAATAAAGAGCAAAACTGTTTAAAGTATCAAATAAAATCAAAAATCTAAGAGAGCGAAACTCCTATTAACACGAGTTTATATAATGGCCCGCTTGCAAGTCGAATTTGTCCCGCAACGGACAATTTTTAGAATTTCGCATTCTATTTTCCCTTTCGACGGTCCGGCACAGCGATTCTACTAAAATTTGCACACGTCCAAGTTGAAAATCTAAGAATTTTCCACACGGCTCGCAACACGTCCGAGAAGGACTAATTAATTTTACACACCAACTGATATGCTTTCCCCTCTCATGTTTGCATCTTATTTCAACCAATCGTAGCCCTAGTGAAGCTTCACAAATCACGCCTTCTATTATCAGTGTCTCTGCTTTACGCTTTTATCCATCCCTTTTTACCTTGGTCTGAGTGGTACAAATCGATATTCTTTACTATCTGCTATTTAAATCCACGTGGATTCCTATTTGAGTAAAATAACCCCTCATCTAGCATTTCCTGCTAAAACATCCAACCGTTTCCAATATACGTAGAAGCTGCATGTTTATCTATTCAAATTTATTAGAACTTTGACATTTAAAAGTTTGCAGGTGTGTGCTCCTAATGAACGTTTTAATATAATTCTTCGAGCTTTATTTCATGGTATTCTAGCCAACCTTGGATTTTCACAGGCTTTTATGCTTATTATATATTACTAATGGTTCAATTAATTCCAATTAAAATAATAATGAATGGCATTGACTTCTACCCTTTAATTTTTAGCGAATACTAATTAAATATTAATTATTATCTGTACACTTTGTTTAATACCTGTTACTTAAAAATTGAATTAATTAATATAAATTTCGCACGTAATTTCTATTTGTTTCTTTATACAGGGTGATTAAAATTATTTGATATCGTTAATTAATTTTCTACCCTGGTCTACATTTGAGTATTTCCCCCCTATTTGAATACAAATAATCCCACTTATTTGAATTCAAATACGAAACATCTAGACTACAAAAAAATTTACAAACAAAAATTGTCTATCTCCCTCTACACTTATCTTTCTAACTTACCTAACTTATATCCAATCCTAAAAATATTTACACCTATCCTATATCCCTATCCTATTCCTAACTCTCACCTAATTTTATAAACTGAAATTATCCCTAACTTCATCCTATTTATCCATCTAATCCTATATACATCCTATATACCTATCCTATTCCTAACTCTTAACTAATCTTCACTATACTCACTTCCCCCTAACTAATCCTATATACTTATCCTATTCTTATTCTATTCCTAACTCTCCACTAATCTTATAAGAAATATCTATACTTAACCTATCTTATTTTCTTCCTACATTTAATTTTCATTCTCCTCCTATATACCTATATCTAACTATCTCCCATATTTATCCTATACCTAGCTTTATTTTCTATAAACACTCACTTCTACTTTTCTATATACACCTATTTTATCCCTATATTTTGTTCATTTAATCTTCATTTCTTATTTAAATCTGACTCTTTTCTTGATCCTCCAAATCTTTCTTCTCACCATCCTAATACTCTTCATCCCTATTTCTCCTCCTTCTATATCTATACTTATCATCCCTGTTATCTCACATAAAATAAACTTATCATCCCTATTATCCTGACTCAAATATTGCTTCTTCTTCAGTCCCTACACTTGTGTGTTTCTCATTTATTATTATTTCCTTTTCTGCGGACAAACCAAACGATACTGCCTTAAAATTATAGATTTTTCCCTCTACGGAAAATCCTGTGTACCTTCTAGCTTTACGCTTGTTACGCTCACTGTCAGCTAGCGTACTTAAAATACATCGTTTGGAATAGCTGGTTGCATAAAGTTGATTTACATTAATAAATAAATGGAATTATTCGCCGTAGAAATTTCGTCTTTATGCTATCTATTATCGTTCGAGATAAGAGACGCTCAGGTGTTATGTTAACAACTATTTTAGTTATAGACAGATTAGCGTAGTTTACAGTTGTTCTTGATTTTCCTATAAATTGTTGAGTTTGTAGTTGTTCTTTGTTCCTATATATAATGAATTGTAGATTAACTGCAGAGCGGAGTTCCAATTCGATTGAAGTATGCTTTATTAACTGTGTATTAAGAACATTTACGTACTTTAGTGATACGCGGCTTACTGATTGTGTTTTAGTTGGTTTCTTGGGAAACAACGTTGTAGAACTTGCTTGCTAAACTTGACCGATTCTTTTTCTTAGGATTAATGTGTGCGATCTAATCTAGTGGCCCTTTTTTATCGGAGTGCGTGCAACGGACTTGTACGAATTTTAACGGAGCCACTTTGGTCAGGTTTTAAACTCCCTAAAACAATTGCATTCCGTATTAATGATATGTTAAATTTACCTCGCATTTAATAATAAGTAAATAAAATATGAACGTACCTTTTTTTAAAGACAAGATTGCGGCGTGATCGTGTTTTAAGTGTTTCACCGTATCCAAACAATGCCTTTACCAACTGAAATTAGCTTTAGAAGTTAACGAAGTTCTTCTGCTGAAACAGATCCGTAATACGAAAAATTCTTGGCGGATGTTTGGATCGGAATTATACTAACTTTAATTTTTCTTAGTTGCGTGGGTTACATGTGTTCCTGTCTGTTGTACCACAACTTCTACCCCCGCGAATAGACTGTGAATCTTTGCCAAGCTACACCAGTGCATCCGCTTACCAAACTATCAGGAGGCTTTAGATCAGTAGCGAATTATTCCAATTCTATAGAAACTCTTCCGGTGCTCCTGGTTGTGTAAGTGAACTATTTCATACTTATTATTACTTTAAATATCTGTCCGTTTGTAATTGTTCTTTATTCCTAAAATTGCTTGGTTGTATATTAACGGTAGAGTGTAGTTTCTGAATTTTCTAACACCGAAGAATCTAAAATAGATTATTGCTTGCAAGTTTCTTTATGTGCAAAATATAACCGATTACCGGTTTACAAAGTTGAACTTAAACTAGTGTTACAAAATACTTCGGAATTATTGTCTCAGGAAATAGAATTAACATGAGTTATCAATGCCACATGGTTCCATTCAGTATGATAATGTCTGGGGCTAACACCAGTGAAGTGTGGCGAAGTGCTTCGTTAGTGTAAAGTGTACTAAATTCTATCAACCCCATCACAATCAAGGGTGAAGTACTTCGTTCTGCAGGACTTTCTGTAAGTGAACTATTTCCTACTTTTTTTTTTATTTTAAATATCTATCCGTTGCTTACCATATCTTTGTCGTTCTGCCACCTTTTACAAAAGACTTGCATGCTATTAATTAAACAAAAAAGAAAGACTAATACTGCTGAATTACTCATCAATTGTGCTTATCTATTTATCTTTTATTAAAATTTTGTCTGATTTATGTTAAATTGGTGTGTGAGGAAACGTTTCTGCTACTCCCCAATATTACCTCACTTTGTATTAAAAGTTTTTGTACTGCTTTTACCGTTGTCATATTATATAGATTATCCAAACGTTTTACATTCTTTTACATTCTTTTTTTTTCAGGTTTACTTAATTATTTTTATTGCAGGTTTGCTATTCTAATTTTTTTTTTGCAGGTATTAATCACTACTCTCTTACAGCCGCGTACATTCTAGGTTAGTCTACTTTCTACAACCCCCCCTAATCTCCGATTGAGCCCGGTCATTCCGTGATTCTCTTGTTGTTACGCACAGCTACAAGAACAACGTAGCATAAATTTGGCGCCCAACGTTGCGGCCCAAGAATAACGTAACATAAATTTGGCGCCCAACGTTGCGGCCCAAGTCAACGTAACACGCTTTTATCCATCCCTTTCTACCTTGGGCTGAGTGGTACAAATCGATATTCTTTACTATCTGCTATTTAAATCCACGTGGATTCCTATTTGAGTAAAATAACCCCTCATCTAGCATTTCCTGCTAAAACATCCAACCGTTTCCAATATACGTAGAAGCTGCATGTTTATCTATTCAAATTTATTAGAACTTTGATATTTAAAAGTTTGCAGGTGTGTGCTCCTAATGAACGTTTTAATATAATTCTTCGAGCTTTATTTCATGGTATTCTAACCAACCTTGGATTTTCACAGGCTTTTATGCTTATTATATATTACTAATGGTTCAATTAATTCCAATTAAAATAATAATGAATGGCATTGACTTCTACCCTTTAATTTTTAGCGAATACTAATTAAATATTAATTATTATCTGTACACTTTGTTTAATACCTGTTACTTAAAAATTGAATTAATTAATATAAATTTCGCACGTAATTTCTATTTGTTTCTTTATACAGGGTGATTAAAATTATTTGATGTCATTAATTAATTTTCTACCCTGGTCTACATTTGAGTAATATATATATATATATATATATATATATATATATATATATATATATGATAAGGGGTCAAGAAAAGTCACTGGAACCCAAATTCTAAAAATAAATCCCACCAAAATATAAAAGAATCTGGAATAATAGAAATTTCGTAAATTCATGATTACACCCAGTGTAATACAAGCGTACTTTTATTCATTAAAATGTACAAGCGAAAAATGCAATTGCGTGTGTATAAATAATCACCCTGCTATGATATAAGCGTATTGTAAATAAATAGCAAGTAACATAAGTTGAATATGTAAAAATAATTAATTGTAAGATATCGTAAAACGCATGCAATGCGAACACAAATCGATCATTTTAAGATAAATACAAAGCCATTTATTGGCAATTATTAATTATCAATACATTTTTGATAAAAATGCTTTTCATTTGCCGTAAATAGCAATAGCTTTATGCAGTTTGCTTAAGAAACTACAATCCCCTTAAAAAACCCAATTTTAATATTAATTTTGTGCACTGAAACAAGTAAAAGCAAATATTTTCTATAAAATGCAACCCCTTTTGCATTAAAAAGCAATTAAAGTTTTAATCAATTACCCTGTGGATTACATAAATTTATTTTAAATAGAGAATTTTCTGACATAAACGAAATTGGGAAGAAAGTTTCGAAAAAATAAGTCGATTTCGTATGAACTAATTAATAAATGAAACGTTTATTCCAAGTAGCGGCCGAAACACTAGAAAATCCAGAAAATAAAATAGAAATTGATAAGAAATATTTATGATCTTCGCATTCACTGTTGGAGAGAAGCGATATGCCACAATCATTGTATATGTGTTAGAGTAGGACAAACTGTGCACGTAATTAATAAGTGGAATAAGATTTTGTATGTATAAGGGCTTAAGTAATAGGTAAATAGGGTTCTAAAACACTTACAAGACGTAAGGTAGAGGTAGACACATTGATATAACAAAATGAAGCATTTTTGGTTCAGAAATTAATCTTCAAGTGATATCTTACTAAGTATTTCAAGTAAGAACCTTTTCTGGTAGGTGGATTATCTATAAGTGGTTAAAGGTGCATTATAGGACATGACCGTGATATATGAAAGGCTATGTCAATAAAGTAAAATTAAAGTGAAAGCTTATAGTAAATTAAATAGGATATTTAATATGAATAGATTAACCAATAAAAATGAATTATAGGTAAATACTGAAAATGAACTTTGAGCAAAATATTGCGGTTTCTATAATGTACACTTTGTGTTTTTAGTTGTTACAAAATGTTGAGTTTTATATAATTAGCATAAAAAGGAAATTGTGTATGTATCCAGGATACCACGTTATTGTTGTGAACTGACAATTTTCAATCCAGCTGAGAAGTTGTGTTTTTTGTGGACGCCTGTATTTTATTTAATAAATTCATTTGAAAGTATATAGAAGCTTACCAAAGCAAGCTATGTAGAAAAAATCAGTATTGATATATTAATAAAGATTGATTATAAACATTCCATCACGATGACAATACATTCGAAGAAGAGCCCTAAGAGAGTAGAAGTGTCTTCGTTAGAATCATTTGTAACAGCATTTCATGAGCATCGAGAACACTTCTAGAAAATTTTTATCCACTGGTAACCATAACAAAAGGACTTAACTGAAATTAGGATTTTGTATCCATCAGTAAGGAATCCGGCAAGTTTATAAGTAACCACTGTGTTGATATTTCATTATTTTAATCATAAGTATAGAACCAATTTGTTTTGCATTCTGAAAATTATCTATGAGATACTAAAATTAATAAATTAATCTTAATTTAATTAATATTTAATAATTTAATTAATATTAATATATAACTACCTTCAAAAGTAATTTAGAGATTATGCCTCTTATCGGTATTTTTAGAAAGTTATAAATATAAAATAAATTGCTATACTGTTGCCTATTCTTTTTAGATAATTTAAGTTTAATCGCATTTACTGGGATGTTTTATTCGAATCAGGTAGGTAACCTCGAATCAATTTGTGCAAGAGGAGAGCATATAAATATGGTAACTTCCTGCATTCCAGGTCAAAGCATATATAAAATTTTAAAAAATATTAGTTATTTTATGTACAATGAAAAACAGAAAAATAAATACGGATTTCTTTATGTGTTTAAAACAAATGCCAAATTTCAGTATGTGAGGAACAAATTATATACTTTCTCCGTATTTCCAGACCTGCTTTACAAAATCAGCACTTTTCAATACTTTTCCTATTTTCCGTACCTGTAGACACCCTGATCACATACAAAGAAATTAGTCAAACCATTAACACAACTGAAAAGAACCTGACAACAACAAAATAGCAAACTTCTGGCTAGAAAAATTTATAACAACACACACACCTAGCAAAATTATTCGATAGATATATCAGACAATCACACACAATACCACACACATTAATAGAAGGAATAACATATCTTAAACCAAAATATGAAGAAGACACAGAAAACTCATCAAAATACCACCCAATAACATGCCTACAAACAATATACAAAATACTAACATCCATAATAACACAAAAAATAGTCGCACATGTATCAAAAAACAACATAATACACAAAGAACAAACACAAACATGCGGATGCAAAAAGCAATTGATAATAGACACAGAAACAATATGCCTAGCTAAAATTAAAAAGAACAGTGCTTAACACTACATATACGACAGCATACCACACACATGGCTAATACACATACTACAAATATACAAAGTAAACACAGCACTAATAAAATTCCTAAATAAAAATTTTTTAAAACCGTTAAATTTTAAAGATTTATTTTAAACTTTAATTACGGGTTGTATATAATTATATTATATATCAGATTTAATGGTTGCCATGTACTTAAACTAATTTAGAGATTATTATATTACCTGCTGCATTTTTTTTTTGTTACAATATGATTTATGTTGAACACATGTAAATGTATGGAATAAATACTACTACGACTACTATTACTACTACTACGTGCTCTATTAAACAAGTTAACAAAAATAGAGTTCCTGGATTGGATGGATTAACCTTTGAGTTTTACATAAAATTTTAGAATATTTTGAAATCGTTCTATCAGAAACTTTTCTTCACTGTCATGCTACAACAAAAGCTACCAAATAGTGTCATGCCGGCAATAATTGTACTTATACCAACACAGAAAGAGGATTTTATATATTGCAAGCTAGTAACATTTCCATATTAAATACTGATTACAAAATACTATCAAAGAATATCTCTAATCAACTAATGCAGTGTTAAAACAAGTTCATAATTAATAACATACAGAAACTTTATTTAAGTAAATTTACAAAAATTACAGAAGACATTAATATATTACTCACATATGGCTTAACTGGAAGTGGCTCTTGTACCTCTAAACTAGTAAATGCACTACAATCCTGCCCCAAATCATTTTATAAATCAAGAACCTTTCACACCTTCCTTAATCTACTAGACTTCCTACCACCAACGTAGGTTCATACCCATTACCCTCTAACTGCAACTTATTTAACTCTGCAGTATCACGATTACTTCTACACTATCACTACTAGTTCTGACATTGACCTGCTAACCTTCACTTAGTCCAGCTTTCGATATCGTCTTCTCAAACTCTTAAGCTGTCCATATTACTAAAATTCTCTTCCGTTACACTGATGCCCAATTTTAAAAAATAGGCTAATTTATCTACCACTTTTCACTTGTCTTAGCAATTTTAACAGGACCTTTTCTTTCTCTATACATTTGGTTTACATGACGCTTACTAAGACAATGCAAATCATATATCCAACATAATACATTATAGATCCTAAGTACCTTAACATGCCCTAAGCCAACAATTTTTTCTACCTTAGTCTTTCACATACACTATATCATTAATTGAAAAGTTTTTACTTAATACCTTAGCTTCCTGTGAATCCGTTACTACTCTCTCCGTTGAATTATCTTTCAAAAGATCAAAACACATACGTATCTTGCACCCGAACATTCTGGTACATAGTGATTCGCCAGTAGTTTAGATGAATAGCGTTTCTATATCCCAATAAATAACATGAAATTAATGTTTGGATTGAGGTATTTGAAGTTTTAGGTTTTAGTAATTTTCTTTCTAAGGCTTTTTGAATGACGTTCATCAAATTTTCCACTGCCTCGTTTCTTTAAGGGTGATAGTAAAGTGTTGTGCAATGACTGATCTCATTATTTTCATAAAATGCTTGCGCTTCTTTTGGGCAAAATTGAGTTTCATTGTCACTCACTATATATTTCGAAATACCAAAACGAGCAAATGTTTCCGATACTTTTTCTATAATTGCCTTTGTTGTTATTTGAGTCATCTCAAATATTTCAGGTCACTTGGTATATGAATCAATTAAAATTAAAAAATAACAATTTCTAAAACGTCCAGCATAATCAATATGGATCCTATAAAATTTCTCTGTACTACTTAGCCAAGGTCTAAAGTCTACTTTAGCTAGTACTTAAACAAATTCCACAATTTGAAATAAAATGTTTAATATCTGAGTCCATTCTAAGCTAAAAAGTGTATGATTATGCTGAATTCTTAGTTTTAACAATTCCTCAATGTGAGGTACGCAACTTGTTTCCTATAACTGTTTTCCAATGTTAACTTGTTACTATGATTAAAATAAACTCTCAGTTCTTGTTCACCTTCTTTAAAATATTTAGGCCATCCTGACCTTATGTAATTTCTAATCTGCACTAACATTTTATCGCAGTTTAATGCTGAACTCGGCTATTTATAATCTACAGGGGTTTTGCTACCTACAAAGTACAAGTAATTGCCCATCTCATCCCCAAACTGATTTTGGACTTTATTTTGACTTAATGTTGGTATGTACTTAAACTAATTCAGAGATTTCTATATTACAAGCTGCATTTTTTTAATTATAATACGATTAATGTTCAACACATGTAAATGTTTGGAATAATTACTACTACTACCTGCTCTATTAAACAAGTTAACAAAAATGGAGCTTCTGAATTGGATGGATTAACCTTTAAGTTTTACATAAAATTTAAGAATATTTTAAAATCCTTCAATCAGAAACTTTTCTTCACCGTCATGCTAAAACAAAAACAACTGTTTGGTATCACGTTTAATAGGACAGCTCCCAGTCCCACTTGTGAAGCATCACAGGGTATCTGCACTGTCTACTTAGGGTTGTAGTATGTCAATACATTGTCTGATTACAAACTTTCTTTAGCAAGTAAAAAAGCATTCGCACAATTCTTGTCTTATTGAAAAACTTGTTCCTTTCTTTTTAGTTTGTATACTGGTTCTAAAATATTTGCAATTTTTTTTAATGATCTTCTCATAATAGTTCACCATGAAAGTAAATGCCTTCATCTCTGAAACATTTCCGGACCTACAAATATAGATCATACCATCTGCTTTTTGTTTATCTTTATATATACCTTATTCCAGTTTAGCTTTATATGAGACTCAGATAATACTGTCAATACTGCTACCAATTTTCCCAAGTGTTCTCTACATTTACCTGTAATTATAATATCATTCTAAAAACTTGCTATCTGATTTAACCTGTATGACAACCTTGCTAATGCAGGCAAACACATATTATAACAGAACACTGTATATCATGCACACTTCCACAATTTCGCTAATATGAATATTGCTGCCCCACCACCTTGCCGCTTTGTCTGTCCACCGCGAGTCTCGAAGTTAGGTAGATGATACAGCAGAAAAACTGGGTATGGTCTCCAGACAGGACAGGGGCCAGAACCCCATCAAACCAATGGTTACCCTATCATCTGGTGTACAATCTTGCCCTTTGTAGTAGTGCTGGGTTGTGACAGGTGAGACCACGAGGAGTACAGGAGGTTCAACTAGGACATCAGTCCTCAACCAGGGGAAGCACACGCTCAAGCGCAGATATACATTCCTCTAGATAGAGAAAAGAAGAGAAAAAAGACTATCCGAACTTCTGGGAAGCGAATACACACATGTCCTCCTGTGCGGGATACAGCTGTGGTGCTGCAGCAGGCAGCAGCAAAAGCTGCTTGAAGCGGAAAAGAATTCTAGGTTGTAATTTGATCATCTAGGCCAGTCAAGGAGTTGATGTCTGAAAAGGCTGGCACCTATGAGCCCATCTGGCCATAATTATGTTCAAAGCAATAGAGGAATCTGAATATGCAACGGAGTTGAGGTTCAGGAACTCGGGTGTGGTGGAGCCAAGGTGGTTCTTAGTCACTACCCAGGATGAAACCTATACCCAATGGTTTCTGGGACTTCAGCCCATAGTACTCAAAAGATATAACCTTGGGTCTACAACCTTCAGTTGAGGCTCTTTGGTCAGAGAAGATAGGCCTCTGGTTAAAATATAAAGGAACCTCATTTTTTAGAAACAGATTACAGAGTCTAAACGTTGTAGGATTCAATATTCTAACAAGCAACTTAGAGGTCAACCCCAGAACCTTCAGCCTAGCATCCAAGGAATTGAATCCGGTAGCTTTGCCCCAAATTGGAACCATGGACGTTACACCAGGAATTTTAGAGTACTAGGTAAATGGAATTAAACAATCCTTAGTTCTAAGTAGCGTTTATCTTCCTTATGATACAAGGAACATGTCTCCTGCGGAGGATTTACAAAGATTAATTACATATAGAAAGAAAGGGGTCTGGTAATAGTGATAGGGTGTGATTACAATGCTTACCACACTATGTGGGGCTGTTCTAACATTAATTATGTGGAGATGTTCTTATAGAATATCTGGCAACTACAGACCTCGAGATAATAAATAAGGGGACAGAGCCAACATTTGTCAATAGAATAATACAAGAGATAACTGACATAACAATAGTCTCTAGAGCATTTGTTACATATAGTTTTAGCCCTTTGAATATGTAGCAGATAATTCACAGATTATTCAGTGAATTACTCTGCTAAAAATTTCATGCCAGTAAAATACCGAAACCTCGACTATATGAACAAAATAAATTGATTGTTCCACCGACTAACTCAGTGGGGCAGAATAAATATAAGCTCTTTACAAAATTTACTACAACCTTATTAATTCTATGACATATGCATTTGCACAGTTACAACTTACACAAATATGAAAAGTTACATATGTCCTAAATCTACTGATTAACAACGCAAATTAATTAGCTAAAACTTATTCTAATCACAGACGCACTTGTAAGTACATTAGTCGATAATACATTCAAGTACTAACCTTTGCACCAGTACAGTTTCAGTTTTTTCCTGATGGATTTGATTTTTTAAATTGCCACCAAGAGAAGTTTTCGTTCCCTCCGTCAATGCTTGGGCATCTCAACTTAATTTTCACCTAGTGGTTGAACCATTGTGGACCAATCTGCTCATAAAAAAGGACCTGAGTCGCTTGGTAAGGGATTATCCGAACATCTAAAGCCACTTAGCTTAGATCGCGACCTTCTACTCAAGGTATTTACCCTACTGAAGCAACCTGTTGAGCGTCGGGATGTTAGAAACTCAGTCTTTTTCTAAACAAAGAATCTGCTCTTTTTAAAACTACAGAGACCTTCTCGGCAAACTTTGGACGGATGGATCACAATGGAATTTTCTTTAATGTTGCTATTTCTATTTACGCTTTATATCATTTTAACTTCGGATTGTATATGATCATCATCATTAGGTCTTCAGTCCTGGAACTGGTTAGACGCGTACCATCATTGTTTCCTATTCTGATCTAACCTACACATTTCCCTGAAATTTGCACAGTCTGCATTTATCACTGTCTGATCTAGGTCTACATCTACCTCCTTTTTTCTATCTCTGCTTGTAATATATCCCATAGTATTCCCCAAAAATGCTTTAGAACGTATTCTGCCCTTCTATTTCTCCTATTTTTTTCCACAGATATCCTTGTTCCCTTACTATTTCTATAACTTATTTGTTATTAACTTTGTCTGTCCATGCTATCATCCTCATACGCCTGAAGCACAGCATTCCAAAAGGCTGCTACCGTTTTTCTGTCTGCTTTTTCTACTGCCCGTATTTCATAGGCGTACTGTGCTGTGGTCCACATATATGCTTTCAACAATTTTCTTCTTGTTTCTATGTTTGTTGTCTTTCATCATAGGCGCTGTTCTTTCTTGTTAGATGCAGTTCGGTCCCCTTCTATTGTTTTACAAATATATACCCTATTTCTCCGACATTCAGTGGTTGTATATGATATGAGGCGGCTCCGTGGCGTAGTAGTAGTAGGTGTGTGACTACTAAGCCCAAGGTCCCGGGTTCAAATCCCAACACGGTCTGCTTGAAAAATGTTAGGCCAGTATTTTTTACAAATATACACCCTCGTTTGGATGAGAGGTAAAATGGAGGTCCCGTGTGTAAGTGTTGTCACGTACGTTAAAGATCCCTACCTTGCTTGGAACAGCAAGGGTTCGGCAAAATTCCAAATTTTCCAGGTAAAAAAAAACTCGCTTCCTGGCCAATGTAGTACCTTCGGGTAGAGCATTGGAAAATCACATGTAAGGTTGTATATAATATGACCAGTTTTATTCTTATACCAATGAGATCACTGGCGCCATTCTATATTCTATAGACAAAATAGAAAGGATCGGTACCCCTTGACCTTGGTCAAAAAGCACTCCTAAGAGAAGAGAATAAAATATGTCAAAATTGGTATAAAATGTAAATGAGAAGTATACAAAATTTTAACTGAATTCAATCAAAAGTCTGTTATGCAAATAAAAATTATCTTCACGGATAAGTGAAAAGAAGAAGTAATAAGTTAGTCAGCAGGATTCAACTTGAAATTGTACCTCTCGTCCACGAAAGTCATAATTAATTTTTGCTTTCTGGTAAGTATGGTCTAATTTCTTACCTATATCTTTATAAACTTTATCAAACTCAGACACCCTGTCTTTTAAACTATTTCTGATTTCAAAAGATAATTCTTATAAATTTTCAGAATCCTCAGACTTTCCAAAAGAAAAATTTCAATGACCATCTCCCTTACAAAATTGCAAAATACTGAGTCATATCAATAACCTCATGTGCCGCAGTGCATACAGCACACCCACCAGCGGTAAATATTTATCCCATGATCTGTGATTCTCAGTTACACAAGAAGCAAGCACAGTCTTGAGTACTTGGTTTATCCTTTCTACTCGCAAAGCTTGTGGATGGTAATGTGCAGTGAAAATGATTTTTGAATTATATTTTGACATAATGTTTTTGAAAATATGGCTACGGAATTGAACGTCATTATCTACTACAACATATTGGGGTGCCCTAAACAATAAAATCACGAACTCCTCAAATTTTTTTTAGCAATAGCTTATGCAGTTGCATTTCGAATTGGGAAAACAATGGAAATTTGGTAAAAGTATTGACAATAGACAAAATGTAAGTGTAACCTTTTGTAGACTTAGGCAGGGGCCCTACTAAATCAACTGTTCAGGTTTTAGAGATAAACAAGATTTGTAGATATTAACATACCTAGCAACGTCTGCTCAGAGTTGCGGCCAAAAATATTTATGTACAATTCTCTCTTAAGTTTTATTAATACTAAACTGACCTGAAGTAGGTTTGTCATGATAATGTTTCAAAATTTCTTTTGATCAGATTTAGAAATAACTTCTTTCCATACATAATCTGCTGTTAAATTTGGGAATCTAGCTGGGATGTGTTTTAATAACTTTCCTCCTTCCATCTTCCATCTATTAAATCTCTGAGGATTTCTCTGAACATAGGATAACATTCTAGCATACCAAGCATCTAGTTTAAACAAAGGATTTTCAAGGAAATTTTCATTAGAATCAGAATAATTATCAATTTTAGAAGACTTTGTATAAATTGTATCGATCATTACTAAAGAAATGTCATTTGAATTTGGAATGGGTAATGAAGGAATAGATTGTAAAGATTCTGTCCGTGGAGTTACTTGTGATGATTCTAAAGCTGTAACAGCTCTAGATAAGACATCAGGGATTATATAATCTTTTTATTTTCTATAAATAATATTGAAGTCAAATTGTTGTAATTTAATAGCCCACCGACACAAACAACCTGAGCAGTATTGTAAAGTATTAAGCCAAAGTAAGGAATGATGATCTGTAATTACTATAAAATGTGCTCCTTTCACATATTGACACAATTTCTCTATGCTAAATAATACTGTTAAACATTCTCTTTCAGTTACAGAAAATTTTTGTTCACTAGAAGTCAAGGATTGATAAATATAACAAATAACATGTTCTTCATCATTAATCATTTGAATTAAGAAACCTGAAACACCATAATCTGAAGCATCAGTCTGAATTGTAGAAGGTAAGTTAAATCTAGGACATGATAAAATTGGTGCAGATATTAAATAATCTTTGATTGTGGTAAAAGCAATTCACATAGTTCATCCCACACAACTTTCTTATTTTTCCTTAACAAAGCTGTTAAAGGGGCAAAATAGTACTATATTGATTTATAAAACCATCTATATCATGATGCCATTCCAATTATTCTTCGAACTTTTTTAATCGTTTTCGGAGTCAGAATATCTAAAATTGTTTGAACTTGTAACAACCCGATTTTCAATCGCTTTGTTAAGCATGTATTTTATCATTATTCTTATATAATGTTACGCTACTGCGTACCAAAACTCATATTATTATCAGTTGACACAATTCAATTATTACCTTCTTACTTCGAACCGTGGTTCAATTATTATATGTACGTGTTATAAAGCCTGCATAGACCATGGTGGAATTAGTTTACAAGCGAATGCTTCTATATTTTAAAAAGCTTTCGTTTTACATCTACGGTACCTGGGATCGCATAATATTTACAATACAATGTATTGAGAGGGTTAGTTTCTGGTATTTAAACATATGGTGCGGCCGCAGGGCCGGACGGATTCATTGGGGGGGTTTGCAGGAATGTGGGCAGATGTAGAGAAGCGGCAAGGATTCGAGGTTTTTTTTTTATGTGTGTCTTTGGGTGTAGACGTGTTTGAGTGTTGCTTAGAACACGTAAGTACTTATTTTGTTTGAAAGGACATTTATTTTTAATAATGCAAGTAACACTTTGATATAAATTTCCTCCTGATACTACATCGATTTATGTAGACCATTATTGAATTGTAATGAGTTAACCTGAGTATAAATTCTGGGTTCCGGTGTACATACATTATCGGCCTGTCAAATAATTGTTACTTCTTTATGAACAACGTTTCCTTGAAGTTATTTTGTTGTTTTGTGTTATGAATATTTACAAATGGTTGGTTACAAAGACTTTTCATTGTTGTTTTTCTTTGTAAAAGTAAGAAATGGTTTAACACAAGATGTACAGCATTAATATATTTGTATAAATAACGTTTCGCTTTTATACTATACTTACAAATACTTTTTGTAATATATTGCATCTGTGCACAATATTAATTTTATTAGTATAATTTTAAAATAGATTCTTGTACTTTTTGTATTAAACGCTGATGCAGACATTTGATAAGGTGTGGTATTGCGTCTATTTGGAATTTTTAGTTCTGTTTTATCAATTAGCATAGTTGCTTGTAAAACAAGGAATCTGTAAACAATTAAAAATAGGATATGCAATCTTATTAGTGCTTTTGCTAAATTAATTAAAGGTATTAAGTTAATCATAGTTAGGCTAAGGTTAGGTATACGTGACGACGTGCACGTCCCTAGATAACAATTAGGTTAGATAGAATTACGTTTATTTTATGTCGGAATAGTGGGCCCTGTAGGCCTTATTTCATTTCGAGTCAAGACTGTTTATATATTTGTTTATATATGCTTTTCCTGACAGTCGATGGTATAACAAAATGTTATTTCTTTTTTCTAAACTATGAAGTTTATTTCATGATTACTTTTATTAGGTATCAGTGCCTTTCCGCTGATTGGCGCCCATGTTTATTATAAATTGATGATTTTTCTTCATATTGCATAATTGGTAAGTACAAGCAAGGTTTTAGTTATGAGTTTGAACCACGAACTACGCCGCTGAGTTTTAGTCTGCCTGGCCTTAATTAACCGTCTCGACTGGTCTTCACAGTTCCACGACGGACGGTTGATTATGTAAATATTACACTAGCGCCTAACGCTTGGGGCTCGAATTTTGTATCGTTTTTACGTTGCTCAATTTTTCAAACATAATTGTACTAACGCAGACACTTTTGAATTGTTGTGCTGAAGCATTTGCTTTTACTTGCCAAGTTGAATGTACATTATAATTTTTTGTGGAGTTAACATATGCGTGTATTTTGAATTTATTGAACTGATATTATTATTGAAAATGTTTATAGTAGAGTCTTTAAAAGCTGACGAGCTGAGTCACGAATTATTAATTCGAAATTCAGATCCTTCTGATAAAACTGTTGATGTTAAAAGAAAATTATTACGTTCCAAACTTGCATTAGAAAAAAATGGATGTTTCAATTTTTTCTAACTACGAAAAAATTCAAATTAATCAAAAAGACGAATTAAATTGTTTAGAACAAAAAAATTAAAGAATTGGAATCCTTGCTTCATTCTTATAAAATTACTCCTAAGAAAAATGAATATTTACGGTTGCATACCAGACTTTCACACGTCTATCGAAGGTTAACATACACAACCTTCAATGAAGAATATTCTTCATTTCATTCACAAATATTTTCTCGTTGTATTAAGTCTATTGAAATGTTAGAGCAAGTCCATGAAGAACAAGAATTTAATTCTAACTTTACGTATTTTTCTTTAGGTGTTAATCGCGACTCTACTCATGTTCCTACCGGAAAAGACCTACCTTCTACGTCCAACATTGTCACCCACACTGAGCCTTCAGTTGGTATTTCAACTAAGGACCTTAGTACCTTAATTGACTCGCTTAATAGAACTCGTTCAGCGGTTCCGATTTATAAATGGGGTCTCCAGTTTACGGGTGATCCGAAAAATATTTCTGTTTTATCTTTCATTCAACGTTGCAATGAGCTTCGGGTTGCTCGGAAGGTTTCTTCT
This sequence comes from Platerodrilus igneus, assembly GCA_036346225.1. NCBI lineage: Eukaryota > Metazoa > Arthropoda > Insecta > Coleoptera > Lycidae > Platerodrilus > Platerodrilus igneus. The sequence continues at coordinate 1,933,632 of JARFIW010001131.1, forward strand.
GAAGATTTATTCGAAGGAGCCATTGACCTATTTTCTGATTCGGCTCTGGCTTGGTTTAGAGCCACCCGTTCCTCTGTTCATTCCTGGGATGAATTAATTTACAAACTTAAACAAGACTTTCTCCCCGAGGACTACAATGAAAATTTATTGGCCGACATAAAAGCGCGAAAACAAAAAATTGAAGAGTCCCCTATTGTTTATATTTCTACCATGGTAAATTTATTTGCTTAATTGGATGAAGCTATTGCAAACTCCGAACAACTGAAAATTATTAAAAGAAATTTGCAATCTTTTTATGCCACTCAATTGGCTTTGATTGAGGTTACGTACATTTCGCACCTAATCTCTTTATGTAAAACCTTGGAAGGTATTAAATTACGACATGCACCTGTCGAGGAGCTTCCCACTTCCAACAGATTGCCATTCAGTCCAAATCCTAGGGTCCTTGTTTCACCTACTACAAAAAATATAGTAGCAAGAACTGATATTTCTAATTTCTCAAAAACGAATACTGCCAAGTCTACTACAATTTGTTTCAACTGCAAAAAATTAGGTCATTCATTTCATACCTGTGCCAAAAAGCGCGCATTATTTTGTTATTTGTATGGACAACACGATGTTACTTCATTGGATTGTCCAAAATGCTCCCAGAAGTCAAAAAACTAGTTTCGAAGAGTCATTTCGTTAGCCGATGTACCTCTTCACCAAAATTTGCGCTGGCTGACAAAAGATTTGGCCCGATTGGCTTCAAAAGTCAAAAATTTTTACAAACTACAAAATTTCTTCTAATTTCTATAATTCTGAAAGAGATTCCAGACCTCATATCGCTGTTAAAATTTTTAACGATAATTTAGTTGCTCTATTGGATTCTGGCGCAACGACCACGATATTAGGGAAATCGGGAATATTTTTAATTGACAACACGATTTAAAATTAAATCGTAACGATGAGTTTTCGTCACTCTCACGGCTGATGGTACTTCACAGTCTATTCTTGGTAAGATTACTTTGCCACTTTGTGTTAATGGTCTCACTCATGAATTATCAATTTTGGTTTCTGATACAATTGAGAATGCCCTTACCCTTGGTGTAGATTTTTGCCAATTATTTGAAATTAAAGTAGATTTTTCTACAAAAGAATTTTTTGCTTGTTCTTCTGAAATTGATACTTTTCATATGATTAAATGTGCTGATGAATTGGATGAAGGTCAAAAATCCAAATTGAATCGTATTATTTCTTTATTTAACTTACTTGATCGTCCAGAATTGGGTCGAACTGATAAAGTCACTCATACTATTATTACTGGCGATGTTATTCCAATTAAACAACGTTATTATCCTTTATCACCAGCCATGCTAGCACATGCAAATAAAGAGATTGATGAGATGCTGGCTCAAGGCATTATTAGCCCGAGTTCTAGTCCTTGGAATTCGCCGATGCTGTTGGTTAAGAAGAAGTCGGAGAATTTCGTGTTTGCTTTGATGCAAAAAATTGAATTCTGTAACAAAAAGATGCGTATCCTCTTCCATTTTTAAATGACATACTTGATAGGTTTCGCAATGCCAGGTACTTAACCTCTATTGATTTAAAGAAAGCTTTTGGCAAATACCTTTAGACGCGGCGAGTAGAGAAAAGACTGCCTTTACAGTTCCTCGCCGAGGTTTATTCGAGTATAATGTAATGGCTATGGGTTTAACCAACGCGCCTAGTACACTTCAGCGGCTCATGGAGTCTATTTTGGCCATTCCTTGTCGCAAAATGTTTTTGTTTATTTAGATGATATTATTGTCGATCGAGTACTTTTAAAGAACATATTGAAATTTTAAAGGAAGTTTACAAAAGACTTAGAGATGCAAATTTTACCATTAATCTTTCAAAATGTGAATTTTGTAAACCCAAGTTATTATATTTGGGTTATGTTGTTGATAAAGACGGTCTTCATACCGATCCTTCTAAGATAGATGCTATAGTCAATTTTCCGCTACCTAAGACAGCCACAGAAATTAAACGTTTTACTGGAATGTGTTCGTGGTATCGTCGATTCATCAATGATTTTTCCACAATTTTGGCTCCGATTAATGACCTATTAAAAAGCAAAAGGAAGTCTCAATCTATTACCTGGAATGAAGAAGCTCTTAAATCCTTTGCAAAAATTAAAGCTTGTCTTGGCCAGGCTCCCATTTTGGCTAGCCCTGACTTTACTAAGCATTTTTACTTACAATGTGATGCGTCGAATTATGGTGTTGGAGTTGTGCTGACTCAAGGTGAGGGCGACAACGAAAAGGTAATTGCTTACGCATCTCGTGCTCTTAATAAGGCCGAGAAAAATTATTCGGTGACAGAAAGGGAATTGTTAGCTGTCATTTTTGGCATTCAGAAATTTAGGCCTTACATAGAAGGCACACACTTCAAAGTTATTACCGATCATCATTCTTTGATCTGGCTTAATAGCTTAAAAGATCCTTCAGGTCGATTAGCGCGTTGGAGCGTTAAGCTTCAGCAGTTTGATTATGAGGTGATTCATAGGAAAGGTAAACTACATGTTGTACCTGATGCTCTTTCCAGAGCTCCTGTTGAAATTAATTCTTTAAAATTTTCTTCTGATGATATCGATGACTGGTACGAAAAGATGCTATCAGAAATTTCTAATAAACCTGATTCTTATCCGGATTGGAGAGTTGAAGATGGAAAAATTTATAAATATATTTCTAATAATTTATCAATTGAATCAAATTTGGTGGAATGGAAACTAGTTGTTCCAAAGTCGAGTCGTAATGAGATTTTGCAAAGTGTCACGATGACCCTACCTCGGCTCATTTAGGAGTTTTCAAAACTTTTCAAAGATTAAAGAGTTATATTATTGGCCCAAAATGAAGTCGGACATTTCTAAATATATTCGCAATTGTAAAATTTGTTGTGAAAGCAAATCTGCTCAATTTAATCATTATGGATTTATGGGCCAGGAAAAGCAGATCTCTTTCCCATTTCAATGCCTTTCTATCGATTTAGTTGGTCCTTTTCCTCGTTCAAAACAAGGGAATACAGTTCTTTTAGTCATCTGTGATTGGTTTACCAAATTTACTCTAATCCACCCAATGCGCAATGCCTCTGCACAACGCATCTGTGAATATATTGAAAATTATGTGTTTTTGGTTTACGGGGTTCCACAAATTTGTATGGTGGATAATGGTCCCCAATTTAAAAGCGTTTTGTTTTCAAAATTAATGAATACTTATAACGTTCAATCCGTTTGGTTTAACGCAAATTACCATCCGCAGGTAAATTTTGTCGAAAGAGTCAATAAAGTTATTGGAACAGCCATCCGTAGTTACATTAAAGACAGTCATAAGGAATGGGATGTTGAAATCCATAAAATAGGACACGCCCTCCGAAACGCTGTTCACGAATCAACAAAATTTTCACCATCATTTCTGGCTTTTGGCCGCACGTTCCTATTTCTGGAGATTTTTGGTCGGTTAAAGAATTTCAAAGAGGATGAGTTGTTTTAGAAAATCGAGAACAGTTAGTTCGAGACATGAATGAACTATCTCCAATTTTTAGGAGGTAAAAAATCTTCATTTGGCGTATGAGCGCAATACCCGTTCATATAATCTAAGACGAAGACCTTTGAAGTTTAATGTTGGTGATCTTGTTTGGAGAAAGAATTTTGTTCTGTCGGATGCTACTAAATCATTTAATAAAAATTAGCTCCTAAATATTTGGAAGCTAAGATAATTGAGGTTGTTGGTACTACGACTTACCGCTTAGCGACGGTGGATGATAAACCGTTGGGAATTTTCATGTTAAAGATTTAAAGCCACATTAAATATTTTCCCTATTACCTTTATCCCCAGTTCTCAGTTGTTAAGTTGAATTCAAGATGTTGGATTAAAGCCTTGTGCATTCACTAGTATTTACATTTTATTTCTGCCTTTGCTGGTGCAGAGATTGTTGTGGACGTTGGTCCATACACTTATTTTTAGATTTCGCCTAGAAGTCTATTTTTTTCGTATATTTTGTGGGTTATTGGATTTGAGTTTCGTTGGTGTTGGAACTGATCACTCCATTCACTTTCGCTTATTCAAAGTCTGTAGTTGCAGTTTGGACTGTGCATTTTATTTAATGGAAGCTTGGCTTCTAAAGTAGATATTTGCCGATTATTAAGTTTTAATACTTAGGAACTTAGCTTCAAGAGTTGGATTTGTAACTATTGTTTCGATAGTTGCTGGAGCTAATAATTTTTCAAGTTACCTTTAATCACTTAAGTGTGTGAAACATTTTAACTTGTTGGAGATTGCTAGTGCTTTGCTTTGTTTTCTCTTTAACAACATAAGAATATTCCTACCCTTATTTTCCTATTTTCTCTTACAGTTATTCCTTTTCCTATTGCCTGAGGTTGTAGCAATTCATTTTGTTTTAGAGTTTCGATAATTGGTGTTAGGTGTGGTATCTAATATTGATTTGGTGACCTTAACATATTTCAAGTTTAAAATGTGTTTAGTATGGTCCTTACGTTGAGAGGTTGAAGGGTTGAAATTTCTTCCCGCAATTTCAACTTTTGTGGTGGGGGGGGGGTGTAACAACCCGATTTTCAATCGCTTTGTTAAGCATGTATTTTATCATTATTCTTATATAATGTTACGCTACTGCGTACCAAAACTCATATTATTATCAGTTGACACAATTCAATTATTACTTTCTTACTTCGAACCGTGGTTCAATTATTATATGTACATGTTATAAAGCCTGCATAGACCGTGGTGGAATTAGTTTACAAGCGAATGCTTCTATATTTTAAAAAGCTTTCGTTTTACATCTACGGTACCTGGGATCGCATAATATTTACAATACAATGTATTGAGAGGGTTAGTTTCTGGTATTTAAACATATGGTGCGGCCGCAGGGCCGGACGGATTCATTGGGGGGTTTGCAGGAATGTGGGCAGATGTAGAGAAGCGGCAAGGATTCGAGGTTTTTTTTTTTATGTGTGTCTTTGGGTGTAGACGTGTTTGAGTGTTGCTTAGAACACGTAAGTACTTATTTTGTTTGAAAGGACATTTATTTTTAATAATGCAAGTAACACTTTGATATAAATTTCCTCCTGATACTACATCGATTTATGTAGACCATTATTGAGTTGTAACGAGTTAACCTGAGTATAAATTCTGGGTTCCGGTGTACATACATTATCGGGCCTGTCAAATAATTGTTACTTCTTTATGAACAACGTTTCCCGCGAAGTTATTTTGTTGTTTTGTGTTATGAATATTTACAAATGGTTGGTTACAAAGACTTTTCATTGTTGTTTTTCTTTGTAAAAGTAAGAAATGGTTTAACACAAGATGTACAGCATTAATATATTTGTATAAATAACGTTTCGCTTTTATACTATACTTACAAATACTTTTTGTAATATATTGCATCTGTGCACAATATTAATTTTATTAGTATAATTTTAAAATAGATTCTTGTACTTTTTGTATTAAACGCTGATGCAGACATTTGATAAGGTGTGGTATTGCGTCTATTTGGAATTTTTAGTTCTGTTTTATCAATTAGCATAGTTGCTTGTAAAACAAGTAATCTGTAAACAATTAAAAATAGGATATGCAATCTTATTAGTGCTTTTGCTAAATTAATTAAAGGTATTAAGTTAATCATAGTTAGGCTAAGGTTAGGTATACGTGACGACGTGCACGTCCCTAGATAACAATTAGGTTAGATAGAATTACGTTTATTTTATGTCGGAATAGTGGGCCCTGTAGGCCTTATTTCATTTCGAGTCAAGACTGTTTATATATTTGTTTATATATGCTTTTCCTGACAGTCGATGGTATAATAAAATGTTATTTCTTTTTTCTAAACTATGAAGTTTATTTCATGATTACTTTTATTAGGTATCAGTGCCTTTCCGCTGATTGGCGCCCATGTTTATTATAAATTGATGATTTTTCTTCATATTGCATAATTGGTAAGTACAAGCAAGGTTTTAGTTATGAGTTTGAACCACGACCTACGCCGCTGAGTTTTAGTCTGCCTGGCCTTAATTAACCGTCTCGACTGATCTTCACAGTTCCACGACGGACGGTTGATTATGTAAATATTCCAAACTTTATCAGGATCTACCACAAGACGATTTTCATTAACAATATAATCCAAATATTTCAATTCCTTCTTACAGAAGTGACATTTATCTTTACTAAGGGTGAGGCCAGCTTCTAGTAAGTGTTTAAAAACATCTTGCAAAATTTCAATATGTTTCTCAAATGAATCTGTACTTATGATGATATCGTCAAGATAATAAAATACATAAGATTCTAATGCTGGACCTACAAAACAATTCACAAATCTTTGCCATGTAGAAGGTGAATTATGCAAATCCATTGGTAATCTGGTGAATTTGAATAATCCACGATTTGGAATCGTGAAAGCTGTATATTGACAAGAATTTTCTTACAAAAGAATCTGAAAATATGCGAATTTAATATCTAAAGTGGAAACAAATTTAGAATCTCGGAGGTTTCCCAAGATTGATAAAACATACTGTATAGGGTATGCAACTTTCTCAGTGACATTGTTAAGTTTTCGAAAATCAACGACAAATCTATATTTGTCTTTTTTCTTGACCAGTAATATGGGATTACTCCAAGGACTAGTGCACAACCCCTAACTTAAGAAGTTTATCTAACTCACTATCGATATGTTGTTGTACATCAAGATTTTATAATAATGTTGTTTAATCGGGTCTCCTTTTACTTTAATCGTATGTTTAAGCAAAAAATTACACCTAATTCTGTCAAATTTTTAAAATATTTACTTATATTTTCCAATAAATTTCTTTGTTCAGAATTTAAATCTAAAGTAAAATGTAATATTGGAGATAAAGTTTCTATTGAATCTAATTTAGCAAAGTGAATTCGCCTTTAAAAAGATCTGGTATAATTCCTATGGATGACCAAAAATCAATGTCCAAAACTAAAGCTTGAGCTATCTCTGAGACTATTCAAACATTTAAATCTGCTACTCTTTCCTTTAATTTATTGGATAAAGCAATTGTTCCTATAGATTGTAGAGTTTGTCCATTTGCAATTTCACAATTAGAAGAATGTTGTGTTTGAATTTCTATACCCAAATGTGAAAATATTTCCAAACCCTTTTGACCTAAAATTGTAGTCCTAGCTCCAGAGTCTAAAAAAGCAAGGAAATCAATACCTAAAATATTTACAGTAACATAAAGTCATTCTGTGGAGCATGTTCAAAAACACAGTCCAAACTTGCTGGTTTTTTTTTAAATTTTTGTTCTTTTTCGTAAATTAAATTTTTAAATTGCATGGTCGGATTATAAAAAGTTTGAGACGTTACATGACCTTGTGACATGCTCATTTACAGTTTAAATGGTTATTAGAGTTATATCAAGTACATTGATTATAAGTAACATTATTTCTACCACACCGGTAACAATAATTTGTTGTACGTCTTTCATTGTATTGCGATTGGAAATGTCCTGCCTGATGACAGTTGCAACAAGTTTTTAGTGTCTGTCTAGTTCTTGGTGATGTAGTATGTAAACAGGATAATTTCTGTGTACTGTATAATTTACTGTGATATGGTTGATCAGTATTTGCTACATCTGTTTCTAAATCGGTATAACCTTTACTTGCTGGTACATAATTTTCTATAGAAACTTTACGTTCCTCTAATCGTTTACCTAATTTAATTAGTTCTTGAATTAAATTTATTTCTGTAAGACTAAGATAAAAGAGTAAAATATTTTTTCTTAAAATTTTCAATTGTTTTTCAAGTGAAAATGGTTCTAAAAGTCTATTGAACATATTCAGCATGAATACCACATAAATGCCCATGGTTTCATTTCCTCCTTGTGTTCTATTATTAATTTTAGTCATTAATACTTCATCATAATTAACTGGTAAAAGTTCGTCTTTAACACCAGTTTTCAGCTCGTCCCAAGTACTAAACCTAATTTTATTCGCTCTATACCAAACTAAAGCTTTTTTTATAAAACAAATCACAAGCTTTATGTATAAGCTGCATATCACTCATATTTCTAGCGACTTTAAGTTCTTCTATACGTTCTGAAAAAGTGTTCACTGACGAGTTTCCTGAAAATTGTAAATTCAATTTAATCACTGGAATGACTATAAATTACTGAATTATTAAATTGAGAATTGTTAAAAATATCTTTTTGAGCTAATGTATTCGAGTTATTACTAATTGGTAAATTTACAATTGGTGTAACTGTGTCTAATTTTTGTATTTCAATTGGTAGTTGTTCGTTCTTAATATTAGCAGAAGGTTCTAGTTTCAATCGTTCTTTAAAAGCTGTTTCTAAATTAGGGTTACTAACAGATTTTTCATTTAATAATAATTTAATAATTAAAATTTGGCATTGAATTTGTTTATAAAAATCAATTAGTTTAAATAACTGTTCTTGTAAGTCATCTTTTACCTTTCCGTTTTTATTGTCCGCATGCATTGAATTATTTAATCTATTGATGGTATGTGCAAATTGTTTCAATTGTCTAAAAAGTCTTCTGTCATTTCTAACAAATCTTTAATTGCTAAAACATTGTCCTTAAATTCAGTGGCTATTCAAAATTTTCGTTGATATCCTTATTTATTATTGCTCGAAGAGCCTTTCTTAACTGTGTTATATTTAAATTATCAGTGCTTGTGTTGCGAATTTGCAATTCATATTTCAGTTCCTCCTTAAGGAGTTTTTCAATAGTTAATCCATTCCATAAATCAGTTATTACTAATTTAAAAAATCCTATTTTAATATTCAATAATTATGTCGTTACTACTAAAATTTAACTTTTCTATGTACCGATAAACAAAAAGTTTTTAAAATAAAATGGTAGTGTGTGTGTGTGCGTGCATGCGTGTTGTATGTGTGTGTGCATGGGTGCATGCATGCATGTGTGTTGTGTGTGTTGTATGTGTGTGTGTGTGTGCTTGCATGTGTGTGTCTATATGTAATTTTCAAAAAAATTCTAAATACTGCAAATGATAAAAATGAGCAAACTATTCAGATAACTAACATAGAAGCCCTACGACAAACAAAAGCCCTCACGTTGATGAGCCAATTGTTATGTACACTTTTTGGCCCATTGAATATCTAACAGATAATTAGTAGAAATTGCAGTGAATTACTCTACTAAAAATTCCATGCCGGTAGAATACCAAAACCTCGCCTGTACGAAAACAATAAGTTGTTTGTTCTGCCGACTAACTCAGTCGGACGAATGGTGTAAGTGTTTGAGGAGGGTTCCAGAATGCTATCAGATATGAAATGTGGTCTTGATCGGGAAATTCTTTATACACCGCCTAATCTTGCAGTGATGCTGGGGAAAAGCCCTAGAATGAATAACAGAAGGGAATGCCCAAAACTTTAAGATCAGGAGAGTGCTTCTGGCTTACAAATATACCTGAAAATTCATTCAAACAAACATTATTTTAAATCTAACCCAAACCTAACCACGTAGACATGTTTGTGACTGCTAACTGCCAAGAAAATTTCTGAAAGTAAATGTTAAATAATACCTGAAATATTTAATCACGCTTCAAACAAAATTCACAAGTTAATTTATTTTGGCAAAACTTTATTAGTCCGTTTACAATAATGAACAGAATAAATACACACTCATTACAAAATTTACTACAACTTTGTTAATTCTATGGCATACGCATTCACACAGTTTCAACTTACACAAATATGAAAAGTCACATATGTCCTAAATCTACTGATTAAAAATGGAAACCTATTAGATAAAACTTAATCTAATCACAGACGCACTTGTAAGTACGTTAGTCAATAATATATTCAACTACTAACCTTTGCACCAGTATAATTTGTTTTTTCTCATGGATTTGATTTTTAAATTGCCATCGGGATATGTTTTCTTTCCCTCCATCAACGCTTGGGCATCTCAACTTAATTTCCACCCAGGGGTTGAACCATTGTGGACCAATCTGCTCCTAAAAAAAGGACATAAGCCGCTTGGTAGGGGATTATCCGAATATCTAAAGCGATTTGGTTTAAATCACGACCTTCTACTCAAGGTATTTACCCTACCGAAGCAATATGTTGAGCATCGGGATGTTAGAAACTGAGTCTTTTTTAGAACAAAGAAACTGCTCTTTTTAAAACTACAGAGACCTTCTCAGCAAATTTTGGACGGATGGATCACAATAGGATTTCCTTTGACGTTGCTATCTCTATTTACACTTTAAATCATTTTAACTTACATATCTTGGATTGTATATGAAATCTGAATCGGCACAAAAACAGCATATGATCAGTTTTATTCTTAAATGGCTGAGATCACCGGCGCCATTCTATATTCTATAGACAAAACAAATCAAACTATATTAGTTACCAAGATGACATCACGCCTAACCTTTTTGACAAACTGGCATATGGATTTGTATAACCTTTGATTATGAATTGGATATGTCAAATAATTCTTTCTTATATTAAAATTTATAAAAGCATAAAACTTGTATTTCCTCACGGGAAGAACCGAATCCTACTGGTGAACTTTACTTATACAGAAACTACTAAAATGAAATGTGATTATAATTATTTCTAAGCGAATGTCTCAGATTATTGGTGAGAATGTTAAGATGGAGGGTCGCGATCGACATCTCTACATCAGATACAAAATGATAAGGTGGAAGATGGTTTCTGATAAGCAAATATCCATCCAAAGCAGGAATCCAAGGAATATGAATTGGGATGTTTCTCGAGAGGCCTTAAGGTAATTCCTGAGAGATCCCATGAAAAACATACAACCAATTCCAATGATCGAGGATTTAGACAAGGTAGCAGAAAATATGAGCGGGATAATCATCTAATTTTGCAAGGACGCATGACTGCTAAGGAAGGAGAGATCCTGTGAAGTTCCATTGGTGGAAGAAGACTTTATCTGCTCTGCAGTGACCTCAGGTACATCCTAAGCCAAGCCATCAAGAAGAGCAAAGCTGAGGACAATTGGAATAGGTATATGGTTGTTAGAAGGGAATTCAAAAGGGAATGCAAGAGAGTAGGCTGGCAAAAGTACTGACGGTGTTATGTCAGAAACTGCCCGACTAATGAAAATTCTCAGCTGTGAAAGTAGGCACCTCTTAGGGTCATTAAAAAAAAAGAAAACAGGGATCAGACAAATACTGAGGTGGAAACTCTACGATTTTTCATAACCACCCACTTCCCCAAAGGAAATGAGCTAAATGAACAGGGCATCCAGCTGCCAGCAGCGAAGCTGGATTGGTAACTGCCACAATGAATATTTACTGAGGGGGATCATTGCATGAGCGGTGAGCAAGTTTCAACCCTTCAAATTACAAGAATCAGACGCAATACTTCCAACTATGATTCGAGGGACCTAAATCTTATGCTATAACAAACAGCAAGAATCTTTACAGTCAACCTGGCATTGGGCTATGTTCCAACTTTATGGAGGTTGGCCAAAGTGGTATTCACTCCCAAAATGAGTACGAACGACTACACTCAAGGCCAATTCTTTTAGACCAGTATGTTTAACATAATTTCTGTTGAAGACAATGGAGAGGTTAGTTAATAGATTTCTGGCGGAAGTGGTGTTGATGAGACATCAATTTAAATCAACACATTTATCTGTGTGGTAGGTCGACAGAGTGGAAGCAACAAACACACGGTGGTATATACAGTGGAAAAGGCTCATCTTGTGGTAAACTGGGTACGGTCAGCGCCTAGGCACAAAAGGGTAGAGGCAGACCTAGCTAATGCCCACGTACAGGTGGAGGTCGCAAAGGACTGCCCGCAGAGAAGCTGTCTGTTGCCCCACTTCTGCTGCCTTGTGGTGGACAAACTTTGGAACGTTTAACCATGGAAGGCTTTCATGTGCAGGTCTACGCAGACGATAGGTTTGTCTTGGTATATGGCAGGTTTGTGAGCATATTCTGCAAACGAATTTAGGTTGCATGCTCTTTAATAGAAAGGTGGTGCAATAAGGCAGGTCTCTCAGTAAATCCACAAGAGACTGAGAAGATGCTCTTCACTAAAAGAAAAAACATCAAAGGATTCGGGGCTCCATTCCTGTATGGTGAACCACTTGTTCTTAAACAGAGGTTAAGTACTTAGGTGTGATTCTTGATAATAGGTTAAATTGGATGAAACATGTGGAAAAGCAATAGAGACAAAATGAGGTTACATTCCTCCAGGACTCAGTGGTGTTATACTAATGGTTCACAAATAGAAGATACGGAACTTACCGGGCAAAAGAATCTCTGGAAAGTAGTGGGGCTCGTTGGAGCTTTCTTCTCAGCGGTAGAATCTTTTATTTAGAGCACAGACCATACATAGGTTTAATGAGGCAATTGGTGGTATCTGAATTAAAACTTTGGATGGAGAAGAGATGGAAAGAGGAGTGGAAAAGACGAGGGGACTGTAGATAGTCAAAGATAATGATAACTGGGTCGGACGAGTCAAGAACGGTATGGCTATTAAATAAAAATAGGAAACGCTCAATGTGTTGGTGGAACTCCTCGCTGGCCATCGCAGGTTACGGAGACACCTGGCCCTAGAGTCTAAGTGCCCAACATGTGAAAGAAAAGAGGAAACTGTTACTCATTACATAGGGGAGTGCGAGGGGTATATAAAGTTAAGATATATGGTTCTTCCTATGCTCAAGCAGCTTGGTGCAGGAGGAGATAATCTCCGTCCGCTGGCCAGACAAGCTGGCTTTCATTAGAGACAAGTTTGCAAGAGGAGGGCAAAAAAGGGCTGAAATAGAGGAACCTGATAGTGAAGATTAGAGGATAAGTCATAGGGTTTAGTAAAAAGAGTCAAAGGACCTATTTCCCTAACTACATTTGCTTCCCATAATTTACTATTACTACTACTACTAACCATCATAACAATTTATTTATTTGCTGCGGAAGAATTGTACATGCTGACTTAATACCATAAGGCATCCTGTTTATTAAATATTTGCCATTACGGATACTCCATGCCAGGAAAGACCTGGCTTCCTCATTAAGCCGCAGTTGATTATAAGGCATACCTAAATCTAACTTGAAATCATCAAGTACTCTATTTACTGTTCTCTTGAAATTTGTGTACAGTCCAATTGACCCCATCTCTTTTAACTACTGAGACCAATGGAGTGCTCCGACTATTATAATCATTATCTGTCTTTTCTATTACGCCAAATTCCTCTAATCTGTCTAATTCATCAGTAACTTTCTTTTTGAAAGCATATGGCACCGCATATGACTTGATGTATTTAGAACTTGCATTATCCTTTAAACGGTATGTTCGTCTTACAATTTTTCAACAATCATAAACTACCATCGAATACTGGCATACTTATTTATTACAGTATTGACATCTAACTCTTAACTCGCTTCCTTTTATATAATTTATATTTTTCACTTTAGTAATTAAGTCAAACTTAGAGATTAAGTTCCTATCTAATAAAAAAGATTCACAATTTTTATTATAAAAATTTGGACAGTGCTCTCAATATTATATTCAGCATTATCATTGATTACTCCCACTGAGCCTCACTGCCGTATTAACTAACTGTATGTTACTCAATACCTTTACATATAGTTCCTCAGAAATAACAGTACGAGCTGACCCACTATTTATCTCAAATTTAATATCCTCACCATTAACTTGAACTTGGCACTCAAATGGTTTGACTTACTATCTTCTGATTTAAATAAGGAATTTAGATTTAAATTATCCATTTCACTATCATTTAGCAAAGAAAAATGATTAATAGTCTTTCTTTGTGTGCACACTTAATGTGTTCATTTAGTTTACAATTCAAACATTTAAATTTCTTAAGCCTATAAAATTTGAAATCGTGATTTTCTTTACCACAAGCATAACATGCTGATTTTGTTTCTTCTGCCCTATGGGTCACTTTATTGGAAATTCCAATACTCATTTTTTCTTCTTGGAATGCTTTACTTATGTAACCCGAAGAAATTTGTTTTATAAACAAACTTCCAGTTTGGGGGTTCCTTAAACTAAAAAACGCTCCCTGCTTCGCCTTAGTGGTAACAGCCATTTCTTTAGCTAAGGCAGTTGCTTTAACCTCTTCTAACGTTTTATCTACACAAAGCTCTTCACATAACTATTTCATAATTTTCCCACATAATAAACCCATAACAAATTTATCTTTTAGAATAATGTTTAATCAAGCTCCAAATTTACAATTAATTGGGAACTTTTTCATTCGCACATATCAATCATTTACAGATTCGTTTTTATACTGTTTTATATATTGTGAAAATTGATGCGCTACCTAAATATATACACAGTGAGAAGTGATTTTGTAATAATGTGGTCCACTGTGCATAGAACACTTCTTTTGGTAGATATAATCGTAAAGATTTTATAAAACCAAATAAACTAGTGTGTCAACTACCATTAAAAAATTGAAACATTCCTGCTATCATCAGTAATTCCTTTAGCTAAAAAATATCGTTCTAAAGGTTTAGAGTATAAAGTTCAATTGTCTTCTAAATTAAATTCGGCGATATTACCAATTGCTACTTGTGTACAGTCAGTCCCTGCACCATTATTAAATAAAATGTAACAAGTAAGCAACCAAAAAAACGATTGTCCTTGGTTTTGAATGAATCCTAAACAAAAACATGCTTAACCTGCAAACTATTTACGATGACAGAAATCTTTTAATCTGTATTCATCCTCTTCATCCTTTATCTAATTAATGATAATACAACTTTCCTTTTTCCTCATCGCCATTGTTAAAACAAGTTCATAATTAATAACATACAGAAACTTTATTTAAATAAGTTTACAAATATCATGGGAGAACAAAATATATATTTTTCATATATATGTCTACTAAACTGAAAATGGCTTTTGTACCTCTAAATTAGTAAACACACTACAAGGGAGTTATTGAGAAACTAATTAACCCCAGTTCATGTGCTTCTGTACCAAATAGATCATTGTTCGAAATTCTGCACCTGCATAGAGACTTGTATATTAGACTTTAGCAAAAACAACATGTTGTGCTCTGCGCCACTGTAACCGCATCGTATATATGTAATTCAGAGAGAGGGAAGGCGGCGATGGCTAGGAGTAAGCGGCGATAGTGGGGGAGTGACGTTTTGATGGTGAAAGGTGAAGGATTAGCTTAATTCACCGACCACGTTAATGATTATAATAATAATAATAATAATAATAATAATAATAATAATATAATAATAATAAAGAGTACGGGTCCTGAATTGTATTTCGGTTTAAATTGCAGCTCAATGTACCAATTTATTATAATTTTATTCGATACCCTTAGTGTTGCTAATAAATGTTTACAGGTATACTGAGTTTCATTTTTAGCACAACACAAATTGACGTCCAACGGGGCTTGGTGCAAAGGCGAGTTGCAGATCATAATTCAGAAGATCATCCTAAATATACGAAATAAATATTGGAATTGGGGTGAGGAAAGGTCAACTTTGCTTGGTATGACAATTGTCCAAACAAATAATCAAGATTGTGTTTGAACTAACATTATAACCATCTTCATAGCAAGCAAACAGCTGGTCCATCCAAAGCATTATAATTATAACAGGCCTTTTAGTTGCAAACAAGCAAGACGGTTATGTTGGGAGTGCAACAAGGATAGACGGTATCTCAAGTGCAAAACAGTGTGAAGTTCTAGAACAGGTTTTAATTATATAGATGTGCTTAGTAAAATAAACTTCAAGTTTTCAAGACGAGGTTAGAAGATATAAAGTCAGGTTATAACACATGTGGCGTGTATGCTGTATTACACTGTCTTACATTGTTTACAATTATAAGACAGTTTGTTTTGTACAAACTAATATTGTTTAATTTTTAAGGAAGTAGAAGTCGCGATAGTGGAAAAGTACCCGCACTTTGGTAGTAAAAAAATAAAATAATAATGGAGAGTAACAAAGGCTCAGAAGAATCCATGGATATGACTGATTTACAAAGTTTTATGGTTCATTTAACGCACAATATGCTTAAAATGCAAGGTAGTAAATCGGATTTGGCAGAAACAGTAAGGGAAAGTTCCCAAAAAAGTAAGTCGCCCGTTAGCGTTCAAATAGTTCCTTCAGATATTTTAGTTAAACCGGAAAATAGAAATTATATCACTATGGCGAGACTTGGGGGGCAACGAATTCGTTTTCCAACCAGGGGGACAACTACACCCCATCAAATTTTTGAAAAAATTAAAACAATTATTTATAGATGCAGGGGTGCCCAACAATGCGAAACTTAACCTCGCGATGTTAGGATTAAAGGCGGCAGCAGCAGATTGGGCGGCTGCTCGCGAAAATTCATTTACAGACTTCGGTGATTTCGAAAAGCAATTTAAACAACGATATTGGAACGCGGATAGTGAACATGAACTATTCTACGAGCTTAAATATGGGCAATACAAAACTGGTAGCCGGGCTGATTACGTTTTAAAATTATCCGGGCAGGTAGAATTTTTATCGGAGCGAGTCAACGAAGAGGTATTAGTCAAATGGTTAATAACGACACATTTTAATCCAGAAATTCAAAGAGGGATTGTATTGCAGGGTATCGGCAGTGTAGTTGTTGTGAAAAGAACTGTTGGTCGTTTACTCCTCAAAAAGTGGTTTTATAAGCAGTAAAATTGTGATTTATTAATAGGGTTTGGTATTAAAATAAAGCTATATAGAGCAGCAAGACTGTTGATAAAATTAAATGCCTGAAATAAATAGTTAATCACTAAATTACAATTATCATTAATTTTAAACCTAAATATCATTATCAAACTAATACATTTTCTTGAAACTGTTATCAGTACTGGTTTTCCTATACAAACAATATTCATGCATGTGCAGATGATAAACATTATTACATAATTATATGAAATTATTTTTGCCTTATTTCTAAACTGTAGATAATAAGGAATATTATGGAATGCATTAAATGCAACAGCAGTTATTTTTTGTGATGGATGTGAAAGACCAGTACATAAAGAATGTTCAGATCTTACATCCTCAGAAATAAAAGTAATGGAACTGAAGGGAAAGCGCTCTCTAAAATTTTACTGTGAGGATTGCAATGAAGGAGTAAGATTAGTTCCCAAGCTCATTAAGAAAATTGATAAAATGTGTGTTGAATTTAATAAGTTGAAAAACTCCATTGTGGTACCAGAACAAAGTTGTGAAGAAAAAGTGCTCAACGAAATTTTTGAAAGGCAGAAGAGAATGAATAATATAATGATTTATAATTTTGCGGAAGATTTACAAAATGATATGGCTAATGCTCAGGCCTTAATTAAATCAGTGGTTAAGGAAGATTTAAAGATAACCGGTGTATATAGAATAGGAAAGAAGAATAAAAATGGATCGAGAGCATTAAGGGTTACATTTTCTAATCATGAGGATGCCACGAAGGTGATAAGGGGGCCAAAGCACATTTTAAAAAAAGAAAATATCTTTGTTAGTGCAGATCTCACACCACAACAGGTCCAGCATTGGAAGAATTTACGTAATGAGATGGAAATAAGAAAAGGAAAGGGCGAGGAAGGTTTATTTATAAAATATATTAAAGGAGAACCTTATATTCATGCTTCAAAAAACTAAGCAAAAATTATACAGTCAATAATACACAAATACCTATTTCTGTTTATTTTCAAAATGTGGGAGGGCTCAAAACAAAATTATTACAACTGCAGCAATCAATATTGTGTTCAAATTATGACATTATAGTGTTAGTGGAAACTTGGTTGAATACTAATATAGAAAATAATGAACTTGGCTTGAAAGAATATGATGTATTCAGATTTGATCGGGATTTGACTGATTCAAATAAAACTCAAGGTGGTGGAATACTAATTGCAATTAGAAGTAATTTATCTCCTATTATAATCAATCACTTTAATAACAATATTGAGCAACTTTTTGTTAAAATACCTTGCAAAAGTTATAATCTAATTATAGGGGGAGTATATATACCTCCCCTATCTGACACTGCTTTATATGATAACCATGTAAATACAGTGGATTATATATTTGAAGCTCATCCTAACTGCCGAATGTATTTATGTGGCGATTACAATCTTCCTCGAGCACAATGGTACAATGATGAATTCGGCTAAAAGTTTACTGTCCTGATAATTATCCAGCGTTATCTTTAGTGCGTTGTTTTAGTTACCATAACTTATTTCAAATTAATACTATCCCAAATAGTAGGAATACATTTTTAGATTTAATATTTGCTACTACAAATGAAACACACGTTACAGAAGCTATTGATAAATTGTTTCCTAATAGTATATATCATACTGCAACCTCTTTTGATGCTAGTGTCAGTCAATACAAACAATTACAATTTGAAGAATTATACTAGGATTTTAAGAACTCTAATTTTGAAGCTATGAATGACTGCTTTGCTGGTACTGATTGGAATTCCATTATGCTTAAAGGCACAGACATCAATATAGATATATCAGAATTTTATAACATATTGGACAACGCCATCGGAAGATTTGTACCGTTGAAAAGGTTTAAAGTGTCAAGTTTTCTAACATGATTCAGTACCGAGCTAAGAAATGCTATAAGACTGAAGAAGGCAGCACATAAGAAATACAAAATAAGTGGTAGTAAGAATGATTATGATCATTTTGCCTTTCTTAGGGAAACATGTAAATCTTTAAATAATTTATGTTATAAAGCTTATATAGATAAAATCCAGGCTGATATTATATTACAACCAAATTCATTCTGGAAGTTTGTGAATAACAAACGAAAAGTATTTAATCTGCCATCACAACTTGTCTATAACAACATGAAAGGTAGTAGTAATGAGGAGATAGTAAATTTGTTTGGGTCATATTTTTCAACAGTATACAGTAATACAAAGGTTAATAGAGTACCAGCATTTTTGTATACAGACACTATAGAAGTTAGCAATTATTACATTGAAGCATCAGAAATAATAGATCGTGTTATGAAGCTGCCAAATAAAGTAACACATGGACCAGATGGAATTCCACTGGTTGTTCTAAAACGCTGCTTGTATACTTTAATACAATATAGGTAATTCAGAGAGAGGGAAGGCGGCGATGGCTAGGAGTAAGCGGCGATAGTGGGGGAGTGACGTTTTGATGGTGAAAGATGAAAGAGTAGCTTAATTCACCGACCACGTTAATGATTATTAAGATGTACGGATTATAAAGAGTACGGGTCCTGAATTGTATTTCGGTTTAAATTGCAGCTCAATGTATCAATTTATTATAATTTTATTCGATACCCTTAGTGTTGCTAATAAATGTTTACAGTTATACTGAGTTTCATTTTTAGCACAACAAACATTTCTTTAGATATTATCCGTCTGGATCAAAAATCCATATATGATTTTATAAATATACGTATGAAAGTCTTGAAAAGGTATAACTTTCGAACATCCTTTATAAGCAATATTAGAACTTTATGTTAATGCAGCAGGCAACTGAACGTTAAATACATCGAAGTACGGCGAAATCATAGCAAAAAGAATAATGGTGACCAAATTGTGGGGCGAGAAATAAGAATTGGGATGAGAAATAAGAATTGGGACGAGAAATAAGAATTGGGACGAGAAATAAGAATGTTGGCCCGTTAATATAGGAGAATTTGGTGACGAAATCTTAGGGGCTCAAAAGAAAATTGACGAAATCGTAAGGGCACGAAAGAATTCCGGCGAGAATGGAAAAATTCCAACCAAAATCATAGCGGCTTGAATTTAGGGAAAGTAAATTGGTGATTTAAACGAGGGACTTGAAAAACTCGACAATTGAAATATTAATTGAGATTAGGGGTCATCATCGTAATTAATTATTACAGGCAGCCAGAAAATAAATTTAGAAAGTTAAGTGAGAATTTTACGGATTATTGTAAATATAATTAAATTAAAATGGATAAAAGAATGCAGGAAATTAGGAAAGGGTTAAGAAATGAAGGGGTGGAAGTAGGATCTCAAGAAAGTGTGTTCTTAGAAGATACATCAACTGAAACTGCAGGGAGAGTATTAGAAAGAAATCACAGCAAGGAACAGCAAACTACGCAGGAGTCTAGAATGATGGCAATTTTGATAACTCTGAATGATAAAATGGACAAAAATGAAGCCAACATGAAAAATATGACAACAAAAATTAATGAAAATGTGCAAGAATTAAGGACAGAGTTTGTGCAAAATTTGGCTAACTTGGGCGAAAATTTTAGTTTAGAAATAAAGATTCTAAGCGATTGTTTGAAAGAAACGAATCAAACAATTGCCGAAATGAAACTTCAGGTGCAGAATTATAGAAGATATTGATGACGTCAGGAATGAAGTTTCAAAAGTTCAATCGAGTCAAGAAACATTCAAAAGAGAAAGTAACGAGAAAATTAGGGACTTAGGCATAAAAGTACAAGAAGTTGAAGAAAATTGTGAGATGGGATTTATGATTGTAAATAGGGAATTAGGATGTTTAAAAACAGACCTAAAAAGCTTTAGTAGAAATACGGTGCAATATACTTGGGAATCCATGCGAATAAACCATCCAAGCATACCATTAAAGCAATACTCAAAATTTTATGGTGACAATAAATTAAATCCGAAAATATTTTTGAATAACGTTAAAACACATACAGGGATTAACCGACGAACAATATAAATTAAATTTGGTAAGATCTATGTTAAAAGGGGGTGCAGAAATATGGTTTGGTCTAATAGAAAGCGAACTGGAAACTTTTCTGGAATTTGAACATAAATTTTTAAAGCACTTTTGGAGGGACAATCAAAAAATTATAAGGGATGACTTTATTATGGGTAAATATAACCACGATTTAGGAATGACCCGGGAACTATACGTGATAAAGAAGTTCAGCATCGCAAAACAACCAGATCCTCCCTTTAGAGGAAAAACAAATAATCAAATATCTAGCAGGACATTTTGAGGTGGAAGTGAGACAATATATAGCACTTCAAAACATCGTGGACAGAGATGTATTTCTGGAATATCTACAGCGGTTGATGAAATGGGACCGTACCATAGGATTGATAAAAGGATGAGAAGTCAACCAATAAATTTTGAAAGGACACAGAGAAGTGTGGGAACGGACCGATTGAATTATAGAAGCAATAGTAACAACTACGGGGAAAATTTCAATAGAGACAATCACAACCATTATAATAATGGCAATGGTTTTAGACATAATTGGAGTTCGAGTAACATGCCAAGGTGAGAGACGGAGAGAACCAATAATGAAAAGACCATAAATCAAAATATACAAAGCCAAGAACCCGTGGAACCAACACGAGAACCGAGAAGAACCAACTGCACGTACTCCGAAATTATAAATCAGGCAGGCTCATCTACATCACGTCAAAATTTTTAAAGAGAGACAAACCAAGCAAGCCCTTAATGATAAACCAATACGAACATCAGCGGGAATTTATTAAATTTGAAGTGGAAAATAATTTACACAAAAATCTATTACCTATTAATTTGACTGTTGACGAGGAATAATATGATTAATACACTCATTGATACAGGAGCGGGCATCGATCGTTTCAGAAGATTTTGTTAAACGGGGAAAATTAATAGATAAAATAATACCTGTAAAAAGTGTAACTTGGTAGCGCCAAACAGTAAAAAGTTTGCAAGCATAAATAATATGGTGATTCTGAAGTGTGAATTAGGAAAGGTGAAATTTGAAAATGAATTTATGATTGTACCTGGATTGAAGATGGATGCTATATTTGGGATGGAAATTATAGATAAGTTGGGGTTAAAAATAAATGCTGACAGCAAAGAGATAATATGCAAGGGGGAATATATTAAGTGGGATAAAGGAATCAACACAGAAATCGAGAATGACTTGTCTGAATATAAATCAGTTTGAAGGTGAGTTAGATGATGAAGGGGAGGCAGAAGAGGAAACCAAGTGTCCAGGTGAAATAAAGGATAGAGTTAAGTCATTATTAAATAAATATTTGGAATGGATAGGATGGGAATCCAGAATTGCTACAGGTTACAAACATAAGTTAGAGGTTGCAAATACTGAACCGTTGAATACACAATTGTATCCTATTCCAGCGGCATACAGGGATAGGGTGAGAAGAGAAATTGAACAAATGTTAGAAGAGGGTATCATTGAGAAATCGAATATACACTTTGTCAATCCATTAGTAGTTGTCAAGAAAAGTGATAATAGCATCAGGTTATGTCTGGATGCTAGAAAAATAAATCAGCGAACTAAACTGCAATACAATTGTCCATCAAACATGGATAGTATCTTGGCAATGATACGTAATAGAAAATTTTTTACAAAAATTGATCTAAAAAATTCGTTTTGGTTAATTCCACTAGCACTAGAGTCATGGAGATATATGGGCTTTTCCATAGAAGGGCATATATACCAATTTAAAGTGGTCCCTTTTGGTTTGCCTTCGAGTACGGCTGCATTAGCAAAGGCTATGCAGAGTATTTTGGGACCGTACGAGGAATTTTGCATCCATTACGTGGATGATGTTTTAATATCCAGCGATAGTATTGAGCAACATTTTGTACATTTTGAAAGGATCTTACTGAAGTTAAATGTGGCAGGTTTAAAATTAAATTTTAAGAAACGTGAGTTCTTCCAAGAAAGGGTAAAGTTCTTAGGATACCAGCTTAGTGCTGAGGGCATGTTCATAGATAAAGATCGGTTATCCGAGATATTAGAATATCCTAGACATAAGAATAATTGTACATAAGAAATAAGTAATTTTAGTATAAAAGATTTAGGATAGGTATTTGTAAATAGGGAATTAGAATAGGGAAGTAGTTACAATATCAGTTAGGTATAAATAGAGAAATAGCTGTAAGATTAGGATAAAGGTAAATAGCTAGGGGGATTAAAAAGGGGGAATAATTAAATAAGATATAGTCAGTTATGATATAGATAGTTCAGGGAATAAATACAAATGTAGAAAAATAAAAATATAAGAATTTTGGGACCAATATAGATTGTCATCACGTTGGGCGCCAAAATAACATCATCATCATTAAGTCTTCAGTTCTAGAACTGGTTGGACACGTACCCTCATTGTTTCCTAGTCCGAACCAACCTACACATTTCCCTGAAATTTGCAGTTTGCATCTATCACTATTTGTGTGTGAAAGTCTGATCTTGGTCAATCTCTACCTATCTTTTCCTATCTCTGCTTGTAACATATCCCGTACTATTCCCCAGAAATGCCTTAGAACATATCCTGCTCTTCTATTTCTCCTATTTTTTTCGTTTTCCACAGATATCTTTATTCCTCTACTATTTCAACAACCTATTTGTTATTAACTTTGTCTATCCATGCTTGCAGCCTCATACATCTGTAGCACAACATTCCAGTAGGCTTCTCTCTCTTTCTGTCTGCTTTTTCTACTGCCCCTATTATAGATGTACAGTGTCGTGCTCCACACTATGCTTTGCACAGTTTTCTTCTTGTATCTATGTTCGTTGTCTTTGAACAAAGCTGCTGTTCTTTCTTGTTTGATGTAGTTCAGTCATCTTCTATTGTTTTACAGTTATATATCCTACTTCCCCGATATTCAGTTGTATGTGAAGGGGAGTAAGCAGCCTTTGGCTGCCAAGTTCCCCCAGCACTTGAACCTTTGTCAAATTAATAGTTTTTCCGATTTATCCTTTCGCACAATCAACATTAGCAAAAAATATTTCACAACCAACACCTTTAGTTGTTTATAAGAATCATCAGATTTAAGAGCCAAAATAACATTGATGAAAAATTTTATATTTTAGTTTGGGGGCAAAATACTTTGATAATAGGGTTATTTAAAGGTATATAGGACCACAAGGGTAGTATACTTCATGTAAACAACACCAAAGTCAAGGACACTAAACTTTGAATCATAAAAAGTACACAATTTGTCAATTATGCAAAAAGCAAATATCAAACACACTGTATAAAACTCACAACTAAGTTTAGTCAATGAAAGGAGGCTCATTCTTTAATAATTCAATCACATTTGGTAAGATAAATAACTCTGTATGCAATCCAATTCATTTTCAGAACAGCAATACATTCATAAACTTTAAATAAATACAAATCAGGAGCATCTAAAGTAAGACAAACATAAAATGAATCCTATTCAAAACTGACGCATTAGTGTAAGGAAATAATCATGCATGTCCACAATAAACAGACCTTTCAAAACAAACATATCTCATAATGTAGGAAGTAAATAAACGCACCTAATTTACATCATTATAAAATTCGCCTACGTGATCTTCAATGTAAAATTGACACAAAACCCAGCACATTAGGTAAACAAAATATGAAACAACAAGTTTGTATACGTGCGGAATTAAAAGTAAAATTTGAAGAAATTCCCATACAAAATACGAGTACATGACATTTGAAGGTACAAAGTATCATGGTCAACAAAATCTACAATATAAAATTTTGATGTCTACGTGACCAGGATGAGCATTTCAACATACTATAGAATAAGTAACTTCGTGTAAAACACAATGGATGGACGATAAGCTAAGCGCGACGCCTTCACTATGACCCAATAATAAAGATAAGCGCGGTAAACCAATAATAGCAGGTGGGTTGACATGTCTTTATATAGTGCGCGAACTGATGAGAGTCTGTCTTTCCACAACTGAAGCACGATCTGTACTGGTCTGAAACAATACACCACACAAAGTTTAATTGTGAAATTAAATAATAAAATTTAAGTGAAAGTCGGTTATTAAAAATTTAAAGTACTAGTGCAAATGCAAATATACAATAGAAATTCGCCGTTGACATTAAAACGGCACCAACCAACCACCCAATCAACTAAGTTAACTAACTAACTAAGTAAATCAGCGACTTACTAAGCATTCGACTGAGTGTTTAACCAAGCAAGTTCACTAAGCAAGAGACTAAGCGATTCAATAAACAATTACCAAAGCAACCGAATAAAAAATCTAACAAAGTACGGACGATGTCAAGCTGAAAAGAACTCAATGGTACTGGTTAGCAGCACGTAGTGGAAGGTCAAACCGATTGGGGTGAGCTCAGAGCTACGTATTTGAACCAGAGAATCAACCTAGGCAAATACCAGGTTAACGATAATTAATTTATAGCATAAGACTAAAATTTTTTGAACATTTAAAACTTGAATGTACTTAGATATTTATGTGAAGGGTCATCAAAAATTTAGATTAATACGTAGAAATTACGAAGGGTCATTGAAAGTTCAACGAAACTTCCAATATAATACAGAGTTATTTTTGCTGGCTTTATATTTTAATAGGGTTATAATTTGGTGGTGAACAGATTTATATTTTTACTTTGATTCGAGGGTTTTAAATATCAGATAATATTACAAAGGTTGTAGAAGTGCAATTGTACAGATTTCTTGGTTTATTATACAAAATTTTGATTATTTCGTTTATCTTATTTAGGTATCAAGTGTTAGGAGAAAAGGGGGGGGGTAAACATCTTTCTGTTATCGTATCATCGTGCACTCTGTGTGGGGTTGAACTGAGCTAGAAGAGGCATAAACCTAATTGTGTGAAATCTAAATTTTATTCTAGATTATTTAGGAACACAGAGCGGTGGCAAGCGACAAGCAACTGAACGTTAAATACATCGAAGTACGCCGATATTATAGCAATATATATATATATATATATATATATATATATATATATATACCTAGTGTTCACAAGTAGGTACTTCTGAACAGTAATTCCTGATAAGTAAACACAAAAAAATTAATGTAGTAGTTGAACGGGTTTTATTCACTTTCCACGATATAGAAAAATTAAGTAGGACTGTAATACATAGGATTTTCAATAACTAAATTAAATGAAATATTCTGAGTTAGAGACAATGCAAACAAGTGGTTTCTATATAATAAGACAAACAAACACTCACCTTGTCCTTCAGTAGACTGCATATACGAGCGCTCGTTCTTGTGGACACATATGGACAGCGTAAACGTGAATTGCCTGTTCTTTAATATACAGCCATAAACCAAAATATAAACACAGACTCCAAATCACATGGTAACCACTACATAGGTTACATACAAAAAAAGGACGGTACACACATTTAACACGTCAATAATATTTTTACATGTTGCTTCCACCAAGTATGAAAATAAACTCTCTATTTTAAATAACAAAAAGAAAGGGAGTAAACTCTCACTAATATATCGGGATTAAACACGAACTAACAGACCATTACCGATCCAACCAATATACCGGATTTATACGCAAGCTAACCGAACATTCCGCCAACCATAAAATACCCAATTTTACCCAAATAAAAACGTGTAAGGTAAATTCATCTTAATCAAAACGTCAACCAAAGAAAAATGCATAAACTAAAAAATAAATACTAAATCAAGATTACATAGTTTTTCATTGATTAGGAAGAGGACATAGTTTGATGACAGGCCTCTTTAAATAACCTGTAGAGGTTCTGAGAGTAACTACCCGAATTTTCCCGTCAGACCCGGGATGAAGAGAGACAACCCGCCCCAACTTCCATTGCAAAGGAGGCAAGAGTTCATTGCATATCAAAATGAGCATGCCTTCTTTGACAGGATTGCCCTCAAGAAAAAATTTTGAATGCTGTTGCAGAGTGTTCAAATATTCATTCCACCAAAGTTTGCAAAACAGTTGATGAAGTGCTTGTATTTTCTGCCACCGAGATAAACATGACATGTTCATGTCCGACAGGTCTTCATCAAAAAAGGTTCCTAAAGGTTCGATCGTTAAAAAATGATTTGGAGTAATAGCCGTCAAATCGTTAGGATCAGAACTATTAGAACACAACGATCGCAAATTGAGCACAGCTTCGATTTGCAAAAAAAGAGTACACATCTCTTCAAAGATGAGTATGTTGTCTTCAATAACCTTTATTACAGTGTTTAACTGATTTAATGCCTGCCCCCCACAAGCCACCCATATGGGGGGCTGCCATAAACGATTGATATTCGACAATATCTCCAGTTTAACCTTCAATTTAATAGATGGAAGCTTTAAATGTGGTTGATACGTAGTATCACAAGATTCCACTTCTTTAACACCTAGAGCTTTATCTAATAACCTAACTAAATTTTGATGCTTTGTTCGAATTGAGTAGGAAATATCGTCAAAAGTTTCTGTTAAAGTATGAACTTTATCCACTAAATTATCCGGAATACCTGACTTCACTACACCAGTTTGATATTCAGAAAAACGCTTTCTTGTATCTGTGAAGTCTTCTGCGCGTATTATACAATTTTCCATTTCTTTCCTTATACCTGAACTTTCAGCAGCTTGCATTAAATCCAGTAATTTCACACTGGGTTTAATCAAACTTTCAAGCGTTTCAATACGTTCTTCAAGCTTAGGCATTATTAATAATAAATAAAGCAATAATCCAAATTTAAACTATAATCAATCAACGATTGATATGCAATGAACTAATGCACGTAAATTATTAAATTCTTCGCAATGTAACCAAACACGCATAACCTCCCAAATGGCATGTAACCCCAAATAACGTCAAAACACGAAGCAAGGTTAGAACAAATTGCCGAGGAAATACGATTACGATTGCATTGAAAGCAACCAATTTCAAGTACAAATTAACTTGAGTGTTGTAATAGATTTCGTAGAAAATAAACCTAAAATAATCTATGTTTAACAGATGTGTGCTCGGTCAAACATATCGCCGGTTGAAACGATAACAAACCAGAAAAAATAAATTGGACTGTAATACATAGGATTTTCAATAACTAAATTAAATGAAATATTCTGAGTTAGAGACAATGCAAACAAGTGGTTTCTATATAATAAGATAAACAAACACTCACCTTGTCCTTCAGTAGACTGCATATACGAGCGCTCGTTCTTGTGGACACACATGGACAGCGTAAACGTGAATTGCCTGTTCTTTAATATACAGCCATAAACCAAAATATAAACACAGACTCCAAATCACATGGTAACCACTACATAGGTTACATACAAAAAAAGGACGGTACACACATTTAACGTCAATAATATTTTTACATGTTGCTTCCACCAAGTATGAAAATAAACTCTCTATTTTAAATAACAAAAAGAAAGGGAGTAAACTCTCACTAATATATCGGGATTAAACACGAACTAACAGACCATTACCGATCCAACCAATATACCGGATTTATACGCAAGCTAACCGAACATTCCGCCAACCATAAAATACCCAATTTTACCCAAATAAAAACGTGTAAGGTAAATTCATCTTAATCAAAACGTCAACCAAAGAAAAATGCATAAACTAAAAAATAAATACTAAATCAAGATTACATAGTTTTTCATTGATTAGGAAGAGGACATAGTTTGATGACAGGCCTCTTTAAATAACCTGTAGAGGTTCTGAGAGTAACTACCCGAATTTTCCCGTCAGACCCGGGATAAAGAGAGACAACCCGCCCCAACTTCCATTGCAAAGGAGGCAAGAGTTCATTGCATATCAAAATGAGCATGCCTTCTTTGACAGGATTGCCCTCAAGAAGAAATTTTGAATGCTGTTGCAGAGTGTTCAAATATTCATTCCACCAAAGTTTGCAAAACAGTTGATGAAGTGCTTGTATTTTCTGCCACCGAGATAAACATGACATGTTCATGTCCGACAGGTCTTCATCAAAAAAGGTTCCTAAAGGTTCGATCGTTAAAAAATGATTTGGAGTAATAGCCGTCAAATCGTTAGGATCAGAACTATTAGAACACAACGATCGCAAATTGAGCACAGCTTCGATTTGCAAAAAAAGAGTACACATCTCTTCAAAGATGAGTATGTTGTCTTCAATAACCTTTATTACATAGTGTTTAACTGATTTAATGCCTGCCCCCCACAAGCCACCCATATGGGGGGCTGCCATAAACGATTGATATTCGACAATATCTCCAGTTTAACCTTCAATTTAATAGATGGAAGCTTTAAATGTGGTTGATACGTAGTATCACAAGATTCCACTTCTTTAACACCTAGAGCTTTATCTAATAACCTAACTAAATTTTGATGCTTTGTTCGAATTGAGTAGGAAATATCGTCAAAAGTTTCTGTTAAAGTATGAACTTTATCCACTAAATTATCCGGAATACCTGACTTCACTACACCAGTTTGATATTCAGAAAAACGCTTTCTTGTATCTGTGAAGTCTTCTGCGCGTATTATACAATTTTCCATTTCTTTCCTTATACCTGAACTTTCAGCAGCTTGCATTAAATCCAGTAATTTCACACTGGGTTTAATCAAACTTTCAAGCGTTTCAATACGTTCTTCAAGCTTAGGCATTATTAATAATAAATAAAGCAATAATCCAAATTTAAACTATAATCAATCAACGATTGATATGCAATGAACTAATGCACGTAAATTATTAAATTCTTCGCAATGTAACCAAACACGCATAACCTCCCAAATGGCATGTAACCCCAAATAACGTCAAAACACGAAGCAAGGTTAGAACAAATTGCCGAGAAAATACGATTACGATTGCATTGAAAGCAACCAATTTCAAGTACAAATTAACTTGAATGTTGTAATAGATTTCGTAGAAAATAAACCTAAAATAATCTATGTTTAACAGATGTGTGCTCGGTCAAACACATCGCCGGTTGAAACGATAACAAACCAGAAAATTAAGTAGGACTGTATTTCATAGGGATTTTCAATAACTAAATTAAATGAAATATTCAGAGTTGGAGACAATGCAAACAATTGGTTTCTATATAATAAAGCAAACAAACACTCACCTTGTCCTTCCAGTAGACTGCATATACGAGCGCTTGTTCTTGTGGACACATGGAACGTGAATTGCCAGTTCTTTAATATACAGCCATACACCAAAATATAAACGCTGACTCCAAATCACACGATAACCACTACATATGTTACATACAAAAAAAGAACGGTACACACATTTAACCCGTCAATAATATTTTTACATGTTGCTTCCACCAAGTATGAAAAGTAACTCTCTATTTTAAATAACAAAAAGAGGGGGAGTAAACTCTCACTAATATATCGGAATTATTCACGAACTAACCTACCATTATCGATCCGACCAATATACCGGATTTATAAGCCAGTTAACCGAACAATAGTAGTGTCTTGCATTAACTTCGATAACCACATATGGTGTAGAAAATATGAACAAAGTTTAAAAAGTGACACCTTCAAGTACTTACCAGTAATAACTTAAAATAAAGTGGCGGCAGTTAAACGAGGAACTATTGACAATGTGCAGAGCACAAGTGTAAATGTATTTATAGTACCATAGCTACAAACACACCAGCTTGTTTACAACAACTTTACTGTACAGCAGTGCGACCCATACAACACAAAGTATTTGAAGGTTAATTGCAGTAAAACCATAGATTATACCATCTACATGACGGAGGGGAATTGACCTACAAGCTACATCTTATGCGATAATTAAAGCTAATTATAATTAAAACCAGAACATACCGCCCAACAAAATGCAAGGCATTTTTGGAAAGAAAATAACTACAACGGGTGGAGACGAAATGGAAAAAAATTAATTAATAAAAAAAACAGAAAATATTTACGTGAACAAAACCAAAACAAAAACTATACAAAGAAAGATAAAGGAAAATCTACAACGAAGAGCTTAGCGATAGGGCCCTTCAGCTCATATTGTGCGGTTTTGGAAGTAACAACCTTAACGACTCCATCAGCTCCCGAATAGACCGTAACAACACACGTCCAAGAGGTTATCAAAGAGGTGGAATGTTATCGGTTTTAATTAGCACTAAAGTACCCACCTGAACATGCGGAGACGTTTTGTGCCACTGGACCGTTGTTGGAGCGTATGCAAATACTTCTTAGATGACCGAGCGTTGAACCGGTAATTCAATAGACGCAGGTTCAAATCCTGCTGTGGCTGTTCTTTTAGCGGTTCTCAATTACCAGTTCGATTTGAAATGGTAATTCAACTTTATATAAAAGTTGGGTTCCCATTTCATCTCATTGCACATTATGTAGATAGCAAGCATTTAACACCCTGTATATAGACCGTAATTAACTTTAATCCATGCCAGTAAGCATATCTTCCAATAATAGAAAGCGTATTCAGCAGAGAAATAATCATACATGTAATTAAACTACGTTGAAGAGTTTTCAACAAGTTATAAAATAAATACGCAGAAGATAAGATAAAACCTAATAAATCTTCACACAATTATGCTGAAGCAATAAGCGCTTTAACAAGAAAACGTATTTTCAAATATCAGTTCAAATAAATACATAAACAAAAACAGCACACGTGTTACATCATTTATTTTTGAACAATTCTCCAAAAGCTTTATCTACACAAAACAACAGATATAGGCTAAAAGTCCAGCTATGATAACAATAGTAAATAACAGCATGATACGAAAATCCAAACTAGTTTCATCAGAAATCAGCTTAAAAATACTAGGAATGTTAAAAACAAACGTGGTTCGTAGCAACAATCGGTAAGGCTGCTTGGAAAACCAATCCAAATGTAGTGGGAAAAAGCTATATAACGCCCACAGGTAATAAGAAACAGTCAGTCTCAACTTGAAGCACGTCAAATCCACAATACTTTTAACCAAATATTTACGCGTCAGATAAATAAAATTTATATTATAGTGAAAATGGTGCTGTATAAGAATTAGGTGAAAAAGCTTTTGCCATTTTTGCAGAAAACGTGAGTAGAAATTGGTTAATTAATTTAAATTAAATATTTATAATGATGTAGGGCTTCTGGTCCAATTCTAATCGGCTTCTGGTCCAAGTCTAATCCGCTTCTGGTCTAATTCTAATATGCTGCTAATTTATGATCCGAAGTCTGGTGTTCAGAAATTCATAATACTAAGAAACCCACGAATTCCAAGTGGTATTTAAGGCGTATACAAAGAAATATAGAATAAAGCATGAGGTGATTTTTGGAAACAAGGGGTAACCGTACTGAAATATTGGTTCAACGTATGTTAAGAAGTACAAAGCAGAGCATTGGGTTTTGATTGAAGATAATAAGGGGGTGTTGATCCACAACACGAAACAAATCATCAGAAAATCACAGGTCAGACCTACCTAGTTTTAAGGAATCTTTTCAAATTTAAATTTTAACACTGAATATATAATTTTCTCACAAGTTTGTAAGGAGTCAACAGGAACATTGAATACGTTGAAACTTGCGTAAAAAT
Organism: Platerodrilus igneus; assembly: GCA_036346225.1. NCBI lineage: Eukaryota > Metazoa > Arthropoda > Insecta > Coleoptera > Lycidae > Platerodrilus > Platerodrilus igneus. The sequence continues at coordinate 1,965,870 of JARFIW010001131.1, forward strand.
TATAAAAAGATCTCGAACGTTCCAGATTTTTTTGTAAAGGTGTCGTTTTTGGTGACTTTAAATTAAGTTTAAAGGGATATAAATTTTGGGATAAATAATCCTTATAATATTAATTGATTGAAGGGTGTATTCAAAGAATTACAAAAATTGTGAAGTGTAAATATTATTTCCCTTCATTATATGAATGTTGATTGACTTCGTTTTATCAAATCAAACAGGTAATCATAAAGGGGTAAATGAAAATTGATCATCGTAACATTGTGCACTCTTTGTAAATTAAAAAGGGCTAGCCGTGGCATAATAAAATTAAAAGATTACAGAAAAACACAGAGTGGTGGCGTTCAGCAGAACGTCTAGCACACTGGCGTACGGCCTTTCATATTAATATTTAAATGACGCAATTACGAGGGAAGAAAAATACATAGTAATATATGTGCAAAGTGCATAAGCGCGTGCGCGTGTGTGTGCGTGGGTGAGTGCGTGCGTGCGTGCATGTGTGTGTGTATTGATGTGATTAGAGGTCACAGACATAGGTTATATAGTATCATTTCATAACATACCATGTTGTAAACTTGAAAAAATTCTGGAAAATTCAAAAGAAATACCAATTATATAGATATCTATATGTAAAGAAAATGTATTTTTGAAGTGCATAAAAAATCGTGATTATCAGATAATTTAATAAAGAACGGATAGTGTTTTAGATAATTTGATGCGTAAGACAAGTATATTAAAAGAAATTTCAGTTTTAATTGAGTAATCAAAAGAGTTTCCTCAACATTCTATTTAAAGTCGTTTGTATAAAATACGCGTAAATGCATGGACATATTCTAAGAGATTTTTATTTTGCAATTAATAATTAAAAGGATCCTGTTCAAATGTATAAAATACTCTATAAAGAATTGACGTTTCAGTTGAAAAGCATATTTAAATTTCATAACAAAAGTGCGTAAATATAAAGAATTAAAAAGCGTATTTATTGACCCATGTTATAAGAAATAATAAATTTCAAATGTTGATAAGATAGGTAAACGACATAAATAGTCGGAGCGTAAGTAAATCAATACACTTAAAAGATCTCAAATGCTTTGGAGGCATATCTAAGATGACAAGTCTACTACTAAAAATAATCTAAACAACACTTAGTGAGAAGGATCTATATGCCTACATCAGAGAGGTTCACGGTTATAAAAGCCAATCAAATATTGAGGACAATTTAGTGTTGATTGAGGCTTCGATGTTGATAAGTGATAGATCAGAATAGATACATTCGTCATGTATTTTAAAATGCTATGTAACATGCACTGTAGTGAAAGTTATTTAAACACATTATGGAAGATAGATAATTTTGAAAACCATTTTAAGGAGTGTTAATTGACAGCTGATGTTAAAGTTTATTGATACTCAAACGTAAATAAATATTTGAAGTATTTACATTGGTTTCAAAATGAAAAATAGATAATTAAAATAAAACTACCATTATTTAATTGGAATAAGGTATATAAGATTGGAATGATTTGTTATATGGAACAATTGGTATGAAAATGTTTACTTTTTAAAACGATTTGAACGAGCTTTGGAACATGGATTTATGATTGTTCTGGAAAAAGTCAACAACAGACAGAATAGTAATTTTGGTAAATAAAACTATATTGTTCAAATTTTTTTAAAATGACATCTATTGATTAATTAAGTTTTATGATGAGATTTTTTGTGTGCAAATATTTTGAATTTCGAAGAGTGTGTGTAAAAATTAATTTAATATAATTTTAAAAAGGATTGGCAAACCTGCGAAAAAGATTTTCATTATTATAGAAGGTAAGAATTGAACCTAACTGATTCAAAATAAGTTTAAATAGTTTACAAAGGATGATATTAAATTATACAACTTATTTGGGTAAATTTTGTACATTTAATTATGAAGTTGTTTATGAATGATAATTACGAGATTAAGATTTGTGAGCAGTCGCCCTAGTTCTAAAGAGAGATTTTTGGACACTATTTTTAGGATATGGGCTTATGTAGAATAAGCGAGTGATTACCCAGAAGATATGTTTTTTTATGGATGTTATATGTAAGATATTGATCGTAAGACAAAGCTATTGTGAATGTATTAAGTATTTGTAAAAGGATATTTCGTATTATAATAAATCTGATGTATGATTGCAGTGATTTTATTAATCAGAGAGGAAGCAAAAAGAATTAGACAATGAGCAAATTTGAAACTTTCTTCATAGCAACCTTTTATTCAGGCTCGTTTAGAATCAATTCACAGCATCTATTGTTGGTGCACAATGTTGGGCCTCGTCAACCACAGCACCTCGGCATATGATTTCAACCGAGCATCCATATACAGAAGCCCAGTTAAAATCTTTTAGAAATGTAACCACCTGACCTAAAACAATTGGTATGGAAAAATCTGACTGGACGTCCAGAATATAGTGGCATTAGCATTTTCTGTATATTTATGTATATTTTCAGTTCAATCCGTTTCTCGCAAGAGGCGTAAGTGGTACATTGAAGCCATATACTAAGAGATCATAATCATTACAGTATGTTGATTGGTTTATGGTTAGCATCCATATATGTCACAACAGCACCTGATACTCCTATTTCATTTTTGCATTTATATCTTAACAGCTTGTGTGGATCGAGTCTCTAAATTAAATACGTTGTCACTTTTCTGTGCAACAGTTATTAGCACAGATTTTCCAATTTAAATGAGCATGGAACTCACTTGTGGGTTAATTTATGTAGAGCCTATATAGATTACTTTAGCTGTATTTTATTTGTTTTAAAATTATGGTTGGAGCATATTTGGCTATATATTATTTAGGCATTCTAAATTTCATTGTTTCATCATTTGTTGTGATTGGCATTTCTTTATTATATCTGCATACGGCCATTCTGCATGTTCTTGGTAATTTTAATAGTGACCTGGAAAATTTGTAGAATATGTGGTTCTATAATTTGTGAATAGGTTACGAGTTTTACCTGAAAGTTTTGGACGGAGTCTTTCCTGTTATACGGTATTATGATCAATTCAATTGCTTAAAGTTGACAAGTGGTTGGTTTTTCATTTAAGCTATTATATGCGATTTTTTTTATAGTGTTTGTTATATTTCGTTTGTGCATGGTTCTTATTGTGATATTTGGTTGGAACCTGAATACTGTATTTAGGTTGACGTGATAAGTGAGAAAGTTTGACATATTTATGAAATTTTTGGACTTGATGCATTTTTGTACATCTGCATCTGCAGCATTAAAGACACTCTGCACTGGCTAGCATCGGCAAGCTGATAGTTTCCTACATGCATCAGCAGTAAAAATCAGTAAGTATTCACTTCCAAATTAAATGTGTTTATAATGATTTCTAACTTTCCATACAGACAGTTGTTTGTGAAAAATGTCAGGAGCATGTTGTTGGCCACACTTTTTAAGCTTTTCAATTTTTCCATAAATAGACGCCATTTTGCATCACTAAAACTCAATTTTACGGCTTCTTAACAATGAAGTTATTTAAAGAAAATTCGTTCGATCAAATTCAGAGTCGTACTTATTCCAAAGATTTAATACCACAATTAAAACCCATTTTGCACCAATATAACTAAATTTTGCGCTCCCTTAACAAGCAAGTTATTTACAGAAAATATTTTTAGCCACATTTAGGCAGTTGCACTTTTAAAACATTTCAAAACTTTTGGTGCCATAATTAGATACTATTTTACATCCTCTTGGTAAACAAATTGTTTACAGAAAATTTTCCTTACCGAATTCACACAGCCACATTCTTCTATTAATTCAAAAAAATATGTCACTTGTACCTTTAAATATTTCTAAAATTTTAAAGCTGTAATTAGATTCCACTTTCGTTGCATAAATTAAATTTTACACTGTCTTAACAAACTAGTTATTTAAAGAAAATTCTTTCGTCCAGATTCAGGTACCACACATTTGAATATTTCAAAAATTTTGGTGCTGCAACTAGAAACCATGGTGTCTCGTTAAAACTAAATTTTGCATGCTCTTAATAAACAAGTTATTTAAGAAAATTGTTCTGGCGAAATTCAAGCAATTGTATTCTTGAATATTACATAAATTTTGGTGTCATAACTAGACTATATTTTTTATCCTCTTAGCAAACAAGTTATTTAAAAAAAAAATTTCCTGACCAAATTTACACAGCTGTATTTTTTATTATTTCAAAAATACTAGTACCCTAATTAAGCGTCTCATTCTAAACGGACCTGCACCTTGACGATGTTCTAAAATACGAGAACGGGTAGAATACTTTACGCGTTTCAATGAACTAAAGAGCCGAACTATACGTTTAACCAAATTAGTGGAGTCTTTAGTGAGGAACCAGACTAAGACAGGTCCCCAAAAGAGGGCAGCAGCTTTATCGCTACTTAGAGTGGCAGAGACCATAGGGGTCGGTATGACATTCTAAGACACACTACTGCGATGTGGAAGGCAACTGGAAACCACCACATTGCCTCCCAAGTACACTGCGTACAGAAATTGTTAGTAAACATGATGGCATCCTCTGGAGTAAAAAATTCCAGAGGTAAAGTAGTCCCCCATTCGGATTTCCAGGAAGAGACTACTTCAAGCAATGTGATCCGAAAGTATAAAAAAATCCGTGAACATTCTGCAAGTCAAAGCGTGGAATGTCAGAAGTATGAAACAAGTAGTTAAGCTAGAGAACCTGAAACTCGAAATGGATAGGTTAGCACTAGACATAATAGGAATCAGCGAAGTCCGCTGGCCAGAGGCGGGGGATTTTTGGAGTGGAGACTTCAGGGTAATTCATACAGCATCAGAGGAAGGAAATTCGGGTGTGGGGATAGTTATGCAAAAAAAGATAGGACGATGTGTAGAAAACTACTTACAAAAGAACGAAAGAGTACCCATGGTTAGATTTGAATCTAAACCAGTAAATACAGTAATAATACAAGTATATATGCCCAGATCTAGCTACAGCGAGGAAGAGGTAGAGGCGATCTACAAAGATATCAAAGACATACTAAGATATGTAAAAGGACATGAAAATTTAATTATTATGAGGGATTTTAATGCAGTGGTAGGTGAGGGTCGAGAAGGAGCAGTAGTAAGTTTATTTGGTTTAGGCACGAAAAACAACAGAAGAAATAGACTGGTAGAATTTTGTGACAAGAACAACTTAACCATCACAAATACATTATTTCAACATCATGCTAGAAGACGATACACGTGGAAAATGTCAGGAGATATAGGAAGATATCAAATATATTACATTAATGTTACACAACGGTTTAGAAATCAAGTAAAAGACTGTAGAAGCTGCCCGGAAGCAGATATAGACACTGACCACAACATCGTAATTATGAAGCTCGCACTTAAATTTAAAAATCTGAAAAAGAGGAACAGAAAAAGGCACTTTGACTTTGAGAAGCTAAAAGATAAAAATATCCATGCAAGATTTGAAAAAAGTCAAATGAATTGCTAAAAGATATCGGGAAAATTTCTGATACCAAGGAAGTAGAAACAGAATGGAATAACATTAAATCCAGCTTAGACATGGCGGCCAGAGATATTCTGGGGTATACACAAAAAGAAAATAAGAAACCGCGGATAACAAAGGATATCCTAAATTTAATAGAAGAAAGACGAAAATACAAAAATACATCAGATAAAACAGGAAAACAGAGATACAAAGCTATAAAATGGGAAATTATTCGCAAATGCAGGAAAGCTAAAGAACAATGAATTTATGAAAAGTGCAGAGAGGTACAAACTAAGATGGAAATAGCAAAAATATAAGGGACGCGGGAGGAAACGTCATAATAGAAATTGTAAAGAAAGTAGCTAGATGGCAGGAATATATATGGAATTTATATTCAGAAGAGGAACTAACAGCATTAGAACAGGAATCAGACATTGAAAATGATAACCTGGGATATCCTATACTTAGAGATAAGTTTGAATTAGCATTAAAGAGTCTGAAAAATGGTAAGGCGTCGGGTACAAATAAGATGCAAGCAGAAACTATAAAAGCCGCTGAACAAGCAGTAACAGAACATCTCTTCCGAGTTGTAAGCTATATGTATGAGACAGCCAAGATATCCAAAGACTTCAAACGTAACATCATAGTAATTATACAAAAAAAAAGAGGCGCAAATAGATGTGAAAATTTTCGAACAATAAGTTTGACAGCACACGTTTCAAAAATATTAACTAGAATTGTACAAAGACCAATGGAAAAATGAGTTGACGAAATACTAAAAGAAGATCAATTTGGGTTTAGGCGAAACAGGGGAGGCTATTTTAGCTCTGAGGGTGATAATGGAAAAAGTAATAGAGAAAGAGGAAAGCGTATATATATATATATATATATATATATATATATATATATATATAGGGTTTGTAGATCTGGAAAAAGCATTCGACAATGTAAAATGGAAACAAATGTTCGAAATACTCAAAAAGATTGGAATGACTTTTAGGGATAAACGGATAAAACATTGCTTATACAAAGAGCAAACAGCGATAATACAATTAGAGCAAGAAAGTAGAGAAGTAAATATTTGGAAAGGGGTGAGACAGAGATGTGCATTATCCCCATTAATGTTTAACTTGTACATAGAAGAGGCAATGAATACTGTCAAATGCAGGAAGACATTTGGAATTAATTTGCAGGGACAAAAGATTGATATGCTTAGATTTGCAGATGATATAGCAGTATTAGCATCTAGCAAAGAAAAGTTAGAAGCTGCTCTTAATGAAAAGGAAACAGTTCTAACGGAAAGATATGGTATGAAAATTAACAAAAACAAAACTAAAGTTCAAGTATGCCAAAGAGAGAAAAATAAATCAAAAACAAGAATACAAATAGGTAACGAGAACTTACAAGAGGTTAAGGACTTCTGCTACCTAGGGAGTCAAATAACATAAGATGGAAAAAGCACAAAAGATATAAAACAAAGATTAGCACAAGGTCGTGCTACATTTAACAAGAAAAAGCATCTACTGTGCTCAAAGACCATAAACATAGAAACACGGAAAGGATTGCTTAAAACATATGTGTGGAACACAGCACTGTATAGCTGTGAAGCCTAGACAGTAGGAGAAGCAGACAAGAAAAAGGTAGAAGCCTTTGAAATGTGGTGCTACAGATGTATGATGAAGATATCATGGACAGACAAAGTTAAGAACAAAGAGGTACTGGAAATGGTAGAGGAAGAAAGAAGTATGTGGAAAACAGTTAAAAATAGGAGAGATGGGATGATGGGTCACATACTAAGACCTGAGGGAAAAGTGCGGAATATATTAGAAGCAGAGATAGGAAAAAAGAGAAGTAGAGGTAGACTTAGGTTAGACTACTGCACACACATAGTGAAAGATGTAGGCTGTGAGAATTTCAGGGAAATGTGTAAGCTAGCTCAGAATAGAAATCAATGGAGGTACGCTTCCTAACCAGTCGCAAGATGGAAAAACTAATGACAAAAATAATAACTGTACATAAACATGGTGATTATTATAAACAACTACAGATATTGATTTTGCAATACTCTCAACTAACGTGAATTGTGCGAAAGGATTTACTAGAAAACTATTAATATGGCAAATGTCTAAGTGTTGGGGGATCCTTGACAGCCACAGGCTGCTTAACCCCCTTCACATACCGTACATGTGATTTTTTCCAATGCTCCACCCGAAGGTACTACATTGGCCTGGAAGCAAGTTTTTTTTATCTGCAAAATTTAGAATTTTTTGCTGTTCCAAGCAAGGTAGGGACAACACACACACGGGACCTACATTTTACCTCTCATCCGAACGAGGGTGCATTTTTGTGAAAAATGCTTGCCTAACATTTTTCAAGCAAACCGTATCGGGATTCGAACTCGGGACCTTGGGCGTCCCTTTCACATACCACCAAATCTCCGTGAAATAGGGCATATAATTAGAAAACAATAGATGGAAATCGAGCTGTATATAGACCGTTGTGAGAATTGCAGGGAACTGTGTAGACTAGCTCAGAACATAAATAAGCTGAGGTACAAGTCCAACCAGTTTCAAGACGTAAAACCAAAGGACGAAAAAATAAGTGCTCTTAAATCTGATGATTATTATAAGCAACTACAGGTGTTGGTTTTGAAATTTTTTCAACTAATGTTGATTGTGCAAAAAGATAAATTGGAAAACCTATTAATTTGACAAAGGTTCAAGTGCTGGGGGAACTTGGCAGCCAAAGGCTGCTTACCCCACTTCACATACCATTGAATATCGGGGAAATAAGGTATATAACTGTAAAACAATAGAAGGTGACTGAACTGCATCAAACAAGAAAGAACAGCAGCTATGTTCAAAGACAACGAATATAGATACTGTAACATATAAAATTTCCAACAAAATAAATTGTTGACTCTACTGTTATAAATCCTTTATTTTTGTATCTATTCAAAAATGTTTTGTTTTATTATTGATTCTAGTACTTTTGTATATTTAAGAATCCAATACACGTTAATACACGCTACAATTTAACTTGGAAATTACAATTTACAAAGTATTGTGTCGTCCCAGTTGATCACATAATTACCAACTATTTTGCATGTTCCTAACCCGTATGCTATGATATCTAAGGTTTACAAGTTTTGTTCGTCAAATATGACAGGTTCACTTTTCGATTTTGGCTTGAAGCGAAAGGTCGCCAGCTGTTTATCTAACAGTCAAGATGAAGAAGGAAACTGAGTTTTCCTGGCATAAGCACCGAAATAGGTTGGACAGTTAGTCAAAGTTGTTCAAGACAACTTATGTGAACAAATAACTCAAACTTCGCAACGGTTTGTTTGGTTAGGTAATTAATCAAAATTTATAATGAAATTTGTTACAGTGCAACTTCGTTTAATTCCAATTTCTACTATGTGCAAGAATTTTATTTACGTAATATGGTTGTGTTCAATTTTGTTGATGTTTAAATTATATCTTGTCATTGTGTAACGTATTTTGTATTTATGTTGAAAGCAGTTCTATAGGACAAGGTATTGATTTCAGGCCCGCATCTACACATGTTGAATCGTTGGCTCGCAACATGGGCTCAAAGGTTAACAGGTCATTGCCGCTATATGGTAAGACCATTTAATTTCCTAAGTTTTTGCTGCATGTGCAGTGTTTCATTCTGTATATTTATATATACATACGTCTTATTAAGTGAAAGGTTGCAAAGTACTTAATGCTCTGTTGTATGCACGTAATTAATCAATGGACTACAAATAACTTTTGTAATATATTTTGTAAAAGGGCTTATGCTTTTTATAAATAACTGTGACTCATTAGTTGCAAAGTTTAATGTATAAATTTTATAGAAATTTCTTATCTTGTTTACTACAAACTATATGTCAAGACGTTCAATTTACGTGATTAAAATAAAAAAAAGAAAAATAACCAAAAATTGAAAGTTAAATTAAGTATAACTAATAAATTTTTGCTTATTGAGAAATGCAATAAATATGTAAAGTCTTCGTAGCGCTACCCCAGACTATTAATTATTCAAAGTAAATGTTGTTACTAAGATTTCAGAATACAAATTAAGATTTAGTAGAGTTAAAAGTAAAATTCAGTTTTAAACCTTGAGTAAAACAGTTATTTCTCTCGTAAGAATATATTTTTTATTAAATCGCATTTATAATGTTCATATATGTTTTAAATGAGAATACAGCATTATTTTCTTGAGTTCAGTTGATTATCCTATAATTATTAATTTCTCCAAAGGTTTCAAAGTAATTGCAAGAATTCATTCAATACAAATACATATAACAATATAGTGATGACTAATACAAACTGAAAATAAAGGTTTCGAGTTGATTTCTACTTATCAGACATAAATAACATTTTTGTTATTAATAGTTATGTTTCAGAGCCATCATAGAACTTCGTTACTTCAGTGAAGAAGTAAGTAACATATATGTGGTAATCATGTTTTCGATTTAAAAACGTTAGACATAATTTAGGTTTCCAAATTTCCCTTTAAGCAATTTGATACAGTTAGTTGCATTATAAAAAATTTAGGTGGTGTCCATTATTTTATTTTCAACACTATTAAACCCACTGACCCAATCTCATGCGACCGTGGGTCAAAAGTTCAGTTAGCTAAAAGTCTTAAGAGTTTTCTTTTTCTAAAAGCCATTTTCCATCCCAACCTTACCCTGGGCTTGTTACTATTATACAAGAATTCTCGATACGTTAAATAAAATCAACTACGATTTTTTTATTCTTACAATACAAGAAGAAAACTGTTCAAAGCATAGTGGGGAGCACAGCACAGTACGTCTATGAAATAGGGGCAGTAAGAAAAGCAGACAGAAAGAGATAGAAGCCTACTGGAATGTTGTGCTACAGATGTATGAGGATGCAAGCATGGACAGACAAAGTTAATAACAAATAGCTTGTAGAAATAGTAGAGGAATAAAGATATCTGTGGAAAAAGAAAAAATGGGAGAAATAAAAGGACAAGATACGTTCTAAGGCATTTCTGGGGAATAGTACGGGATATATTACAAGCAGAGATAGGAAAGGAGAGGTAGAGGTAGACCGAGATCAGATTTTTGCACACATAGTGATAGATACAGACTGTGCAAATTTCAGGGAAATGTGTAGGTTGATTCAGACTAGAAAACAATGAGGGTATGCGTCCAACCAGTTCTAGGACTAAAGACCTAATGATGATGATGATAGCTATATAAAAATTAATCAGCAGATTTTACATTAAGCGTATTGGCTACCTCAAAGTCGCTCCCAGGGCGCAACACAAATTGAAAGCACTCATTCTTCTTCACTTTAAAATTTTCACCTAATGTATTCAAGCCAAATATATCAAACATCAATAAATCAAAGTTACCTTCAATTTATGTAATAAATGTCAAACTTGAAATTTTTATTATGTTGACAACGATCCTAGGACATGGATTGAAACGTAAATAAAGACGATTTTAACGACTATGAGTGGTTTAATCCCCAAAGAAGATTAAGAAAAAACCTCAAGAAATCTTTAAATTCTGTAAAAAATAGATAAAAAGAATTACTTATGTATTTGTCAAATTTGAGGAAATACAAGAACTCCACGCCAGTGTCTTAGAAGAAGGATTTAACACAACTCAGAAGATTGAAGATACTTGATCTTTCATTGTTTTATACCCCAGTCAGACAACTTGCTTAAGTGTCAGTTTTACATCAGCATCCCCTGATAGTGAACTTCATCAAACTGGATAAGTTGTACCACTGACACTTCGAAATAAAGACTGGCTTGTGTTTACGACGAACAGTGGTGGATTGTCAAAATTGATAATATTGATTGTCAAAACCAAGATGTGCATGCTACATTTTACTGCCCACCGGGACCAAGAACCACATTTGAGATGGATCAAGTTAGGATTCCAGATTAAAAATGTGCTGAAAAAGCTGCCTCTCCTGGAATTTACAACTGCGACTAAGCAAACTTTTAACTTAATGCCCATACTGTGTGAAGAAATGTCTCAGATTTTCAATGAACATTACTAAAAACTAATAAGAGAACAACATTTGAAATTAGTTGGAAAATTTTCAATTCAAGAATAACAAATAATCATCTAGGTATTTTTAAATTATATAATTAATATACTATATTCCATTAAAGATCGATGTGCTAAACTACATATTTTTGAAGAGTAAGGTTCTCACCATTGACGCTCTACAAAAAGTAACTACATTATGTAGTGCAATAGCACAAAAAATATTAAAGCTTATAAATTACTCCTTCTTTGTAAAACTACTACTTAAAAATTCAGTTTTTAAAATTGCGATCAATAACTTTCAGCTATTAAAAATATATTAAGAAATACATTCATCTAGGTGATAATGGTTTTAATTTGTAGATCGGAGTGTGCTGAACGAAATGCTTTTTATTTGAAAGGCCTAGGGCAACCTATTACTGAATTAATAAAAAACCCGCAGATGCTTGCAAATGCAAAAAACACGAGATCTGAAACTAACATGGCCATCGTTTTTAAATGATCGACAATAAAAATTTTTAAAAAATATTTGTGAGTCCACTAAACATTAAGGAATTCACCCAGCGAATATCAAATTTTTGAGATGGTCAAGCAACCAGTGCTGAACCACTTGTTATGTATGGATTTATACTACATTGAGTTTTTACAACAGAACTTCACAGCTTATAAACCATCTGTAAGTAACTGCTGTTAGAACAAAATAAACTGCTAATCATTAATTTCACTAGAGTGTTAGTATTATTTTCTGTCCCAAAAGACCCATCGATTACACTTGCAATAAATTTCCGCATTAGTAGTATATTGTTTCAGCATCTACACTTGAAAAAACTGTCATCTCGCACTCTTTTGCATTGCTCAGAATATATATCTTAAAACTACATCTTCCTCTAACTGCTAACATTCCATTCGGTGTAACATATTAACTAACATAATAGGATGTATACCAATTAGAGATAAATTTATTAAATATATTCCTGGTATCTGCAAATGTATTCTTAATGTTCCATCATTCCTCATTTCTCTATTGTCAAAATGTAGACATCTGATTAAAAATTACAAGATCTTGGTGTAATGGTTACGAAAATATTTTCATGCCACTCCTGTCAATGTGATCAAACATTTCCTGATTTGGAAGTTTATCTAACATGTCAGTGATATTTTTTAATTTTGTGCATCACCAATTGTAACCAGGAGAGAAGTACAGATATTTTTGTGCTTGTTTTTTATTCTTTTATATATTGGATGTTTTGCCCATTTACTTAGATCATCTTTTTATTTATAATTATTTTTTATCACCTGCAGTATAATCATTTTAGTTATCATATTGGCTATTTCTCCTACGCTGTATCAGTACTAAGATGTTTTTCTCTAGATACAAATTGGCATCCAAATCATCATTATCTAAATTGAAAATTAATTCATTGCCCATAATGATGATATTGAAATGGAACAACAGTAAAAATGTTGCCAAATATGCTTAATGTACGAAAGAACTACACAGGTAATGAAGGTAACATTATCCGGATTGTAAATTTTTATTATAGAAATACCTTTGTATTGCATTACATGCAATAAAAATGATAAAACTAAAAAAAAATTAATTCTTACTCAATTTTTAAGAATATTGTATTCATACTATGTGCTTGGGCATGCTTAACTGTTATATCATTTTTATTAACCATGAGAATACTAATGGAATATCAGTTTGCTGCTGTGAGTTATAAATCCTTGTGTTTTTAATTGTAAGTTATCTAGCAAACCATGATGTATCATTACTATTAATCAAAAAGGAACGGATTTGAAGATTACTTGCAATAATAAAATTCAATTTTGTCTAATGGCAACACAAGAAGTAAGTGATCTAATTTGATTCTATATATTTTGCTACTACAAACTAATAAGGTATCGAAAACAATGTCTGATGCAGTAAATAAAATCCAAAAATAAACTACTACAATCTCAAAACCAGTGGTCTCCAAAGAAAAATAAGTGTATCCCAAAAGCATTGTCAGATCAACTTAAATATGTCAGAATCAGCTTGTATTGTTTTTATCACAACAAACATATAATAATAGTTTGCTTGGTTATATATTTTTTCCTCTTTAGAACGTCACAATAGATTTTTGGTTCAATCAATTGCAGGTGCATACTATTAAGGGTACACATTACATACTTTTACTGTCTGGGAGTAGACGATCAAAAAAGTTTAAAATCCACTGCTCGAACGAACATGTTATGTAACAAATATTACATTATTATAGCTTTAGATATAAGTTCAGGCAAAAAAAATCATTTCATGCAGGTAGAAAGAAACCTTACATATTACAACTCTTTCCTCTAATACTACTAAACTACTTTTACTACTGTACAGATTCAGTAATAAGGTTCCCTAAATAACTTTTCATTTGTTTAAGCTTGCATGATACATGGTTCCAGATAGTCATAAATCCAACCTTTTGTTAGTTTCTGAGAAAGACAAATATCATGATAAGGAAAATACATTACTACCAAACCTAATATCTAGGAACTTCTTGCGAATAAAAATAAAAATTCACACAACTATCACTTAAAAATAGACCTTAGGAACCCAACAAGATTGCTTCAAAGACGATTGCCATTGAATGAGAAGTAATACAGACAAGAATGTGAAATACGAAGTAATAATGAAATGAATGCTCATAGTAAAATCTATGTCAAAGTTCCATATATCAAAATATAAGCAACATCTCCGAAGAGACGTTGAAGTTAAAATGAAAGTAAATCTTACCAACTGCGGGAGACATGGAACGTGAACCAGTGGATCCTGTGGGAGATGGTGTTGGTCTCATGCCTTGGGAATTTGGAGTTCCTGGTGCTGGACCACCAGAACTGTCGTTACTGTTTCCACCACTTAAATCCTGAAACAAAAAGAAATTTACCTCCTATATCGACCGCATTAACTAATAAACTCAAATGATAAATATTCGTAGGTACATTCAAAATCCATCCATTACCAAAACAAATGCAAACAGCTTGAGAAAAATGCTCAGAAAATGATATTTTATACTTAACTAATCCAGTTCCAAACATAACATCCTTAATTCCTTACTACAAATTTCTGCAATTAATTAGTTTCTGTTTAGGGAACGACCACCTATATTTTTAAGTTACTGTACTTTACTCTTCAGAAATATTAAATTACCGCCATGTGATTTTTATTAAAGCTAGATTTTTAAAACTCATCAATTTAGTTAACCTACCAAAAGCAAATAAGCAGTGGAAAAAATTGAAACTAGCAATTATATTCGACCCAACAAACTACCAGAAAGTCCATCAAGTTAGTACATTATTTGTGTGTACTTTTCCTTTTTTTTTACAGAATTGCTAAACTAATTAAAAATCAACAATAAAAGTAATTCTTTTATTGAAAATTGGATATTTTAGTACTACATACAACCATATTTACATTTGTTTTACAAGAAACAACAGCATAATGAAAATGCCCTAAAATACCTAAAGAGCTAGCCTTGTGTGAGAGCAACAGTGGCCACTTTTGTATGTAACCCCAAGAGAAAATCAGAAAGTTCATTTTGCAACTTTTAGTATCACTTGGAAGCCTGGTCCACCTGTTGACAACCAGCAAAGCATCATCGTCTGCATCACGGTCCACCACCAGATCCACCGTGTACTTCCCCTTCTTGGTTCATTCATCCCTCAGTCACCACTGACTCATTCTTTGCCCGTTGTGACAATTTAATTATGGAAAACACTGTAAATACAGATGATACCAAATAAATACACATGCTGTGACACACTATACAATAAACGTACATTCCATAGAAGTCAACCCAGGTGGGCATTATACCTACAATTTCCCTATTATAAGTTAAATGTTTTAACCATTAGGCTAAGGAAATATATATGATAAGCGCTATTAAATTATGAATCATTTGATAATCTTATTTCTAACCATTCAGGCGCATTTATTTCAAAGCATATACATAACAAAGTCATTGATAAGAAAGCAAAAAAATCACTGCACAGGTAAGATATTACGTGCAAAATTGTTATTCCGAAGGAGAAAGAGGGACTGGGTGAACAACCATAGTAGCATTCTTTACAGAGTACAGTTTAAATTTTAAACAACACAGTATTATATGTTAACTATTGAACTTATTATTTAATGGTACGCTCAAGTAAGCACTGTTTACATAAATAATTACCAAATACAACCAACAACAAGTATTTTAATATCACTTGAAGTTAGGAAAAATATTGATGCTTCTTGCTTTCAAACCAAGTTCTTAATAAATCAAGGGCACCAATAATTACTTATGCACAAAAGGGTAAATACGGATATTAACCAGCATAGTATAAATCAAACAAGATAAGCAGATAGAACTATGGAAGAATATCGGTACACAAATGGGAAAAAATACAATATGTAACTGTGACAAAAAGCACTGCATAAAATGACTGAAAAATGTTACCTAAGGACTAAAAAAAGTGGATCTAAGGAATTGATAATTTACACAATTTGAACAATATGATCTTCTAATATAAAGGAGAAGCAGAAAAGTAGAAAACATCCGCAAAGCAGTTCGTGAGTAAGAAATAAACACAAACGAGTGAACTATTAAAATCTACTTAAAAAGTATAATATTAAACATATTTAAATTTCTTAAAGACAAGATTGAATTGGATGTATCAGACTTGATTTCCAAACAGGTGCTCATCAATAAAGAACAAGAGTTCAACAACAAATTCTTAGTAATCACGTCCATATTAAAACTGCCAACTTACCTGACATAAATTATCAAAGATACCATAAAGATCTGAATTCAAAACTAATATGAAGCTACGATAGACTAAAAGTCAATATAGAAAACATACAAAATGAAGTCTCGATAAATTTCCCAAAAATAAATTAATCGAGATGTAAATTGCATTAAATGGCTTACTAGTTTATTATACACAATATTCAATTTTTGTAATAATTTGCTGAGGTATATACAACCAATAAATATACTAAATGATTTGGAAATTCAAATTTTAGCTACCTCTATTAAATGTTTATTTACAGAAAGTAAAAGTTTGACATGACTACTATCTTACAGGAAAATTTTGAGATGCAACATATCAAGATTACAATCTAAATTATAAATTATTACCATTTTCATCCATACGGATAGTATTGCTTAATTAATTATTAGAAACAGTACATCATTTCACAGTTAATCATTACTTTTAAAGTTTTATAATGTATTTGATTGTGCATATTATTTATTGTTTTAAATTAAACAAAATATGTGGTTTATAACTTTCTCAATTTTATTAGGTAATGATTTACCAAATGATACAATGCTATTAAAAACCGTCGCAATAAAATTAGCCTTAGAAGAGAAGTATAGAAAACCAGTAAATAAATCCCAGTTAATATTGTACAATTATTCATTAAGGTATTAGTGTTCCAAGCAACCAATTAAGATTTTCCTATTATCTTTATACAGATGTTTCTAAATACCGTTAAACTAATATACAAATTTTGCATCACGTAGTTGCTCAAACAAAGTTTGAATGTTTTCGACATAAAAAACACTGCTAACCAAATTCACAAGCATATTGGGATTGAATTTAGGATAACATAGAACAAGAAAATTGTAACAAAAATGCAAATGAAAGCAACTGTTACTTCTAGATACAATTTATAACAATCATAAAAACATACAAACAAAAACAGAATATAAACGTATGTACAGGCAGGAGTTAAAAGTTTTCTATTTGAGATAAGTTTATCATATCAGTCCATATTTCCTCTGATATTACCTGATAACCTCTGCCATTATCCAACTCATTTAGCCTCATTCACCAACCATTATAGAGAATATATACAAATGTAATGCAAGTATTAGGCATACAGAAGAACAAGCAAAAAGTACTACAATCATACTAATCTATTTATAACCATCTAAGCATTTATATGTTGTTCATGTGTTGACAATATATTATTCCAAGCTTGCTTATTTATTATAAGAGATACTCCCTCTGTCCAAAAATATGGTATATATTTAGAAGCTTAGATTACAAAGTACAAGAAAGTGTGGCCGAACAAACTCCTCGAAAAGGTAAGTTACGAGCGCAAAGCACAAGAACATGTGGATGCACCAATTCCTCGAAAAAGTAGAATTCAAGCACAAAACATGAAAACATATAAGCAAACGACTTCAAACGCCAAAAACGCATGTGAACGAGTCTCTCAATGCTTTGGTACGGGACAGAAAGGGGGTTGGGCAAAAGAGGTCGGGGGTAGAAGAAACGAGGTTAACGGGGATCAAGGACTTTAGCGGGTTAGCACTAAAAATTCAGTCATGAAGAGACTGAAAACACTTCTACCACAAATCGGTCTTTGGTAATTTAATGTTAATTTCTTTATCTCAACCAAATTTGCAGCATAGTCTTTCCGTTTTCTTCTAGATTTTACTTTCTTTTTTGAAGAAACCTTGGCACAAATTTTACCCTCTCTGTATTGAACTCGCGCTGTGTGCCAAATTCTACTTACAAACAAACAACTTATATGAAATGCAGCTGCAACTTTATTAATGGTACCATGTTGTAATTTTAGTTTTTCTTCACGTACAATAACTGTTCCACGACAACACGACATTGTTTATTAGTTAATTGATTCAATTTGACATCACTTTTTTTCGAATCACTATTTTGTTTAAAATCTTCCTCTTTGAAACTACATCGGTGAATATTGTATTTTTATTAAAAAATTAAGTTTGTGATTTTCAAAATCTGACAATCTAATTAGTAATAGCTATCAAATATATGCTGATATTTAATTGTCAACTTCAATTATATTAATTTAACGATTATTGACAATTGCTTCCAAAACTCTAATCTATGATTTTCTTTCAAATGTATATCATATTTTTAAACAGAGGAAGTACCATATTTAAATTATTTTGATAACAGAGATAAATTCTTTTACAGTTTATTTGCTTACATCAGAATAAAGCTGTCATACTATCATCATATCTGCACCATCAGTTAGTCCTTTTAGTGAGGTATGTTTATATCATGTGCAAATTCATTCTCTAATTTTGAATTCCACTTGAAAATCAAGAAATTCTTCCAATCATTGTAATTCAATTTGGTTGCATAATTTTTGCAAATGCTGTTCTACCAACTATTTGAAGGACTGGTCTCAACCCACCATATAAATAAAATCCAACTTCCACATTATGGTAGTGAAAAAATACATATGGTTTGAATTCACTTAAAGCACAGGTAGATATAACTACTGGCTTACTGAGGTATTCTTGCAGTACTATTACGTCTGATCAACTCCATGATATTTCATAAATTAGTTTTTCAGATGTTTTTCTTTATTTCAATCTTAAGCCTGCCTTACGATAACCTAAATCTTTAACAGGTGAACTAATAATACAAAGAAAAATAAAAAGTTCATAGTCTATGCAGTTCGATCTTTGATTCAATCTTATGATGACCTTAATTGGATGAATTAAACTTTCTAAGAATTTGCATACAAGTATCTATAGAAAAGTCAAAATTCCAAGTTTAATAACAATGTTTTCATGGATAAGGGACTCACTGGCTACTATATTAAGCCCTGCAAATCAGCATCATATGCTCTTTCTTAAGTTTTATAACATCAGCATTTGTTGCAGAAAACATGACTTCATCAAAGAAAAGGTTTAATAATCAGTTGTGTTCTGCATTATTCCCAAGGATAGTTACTTAAACCATTATTTAAACGCAATTTGGTAATCTCTCTTGGGATAGTTAAATATGCTATTTCATGTGAAGCTAGTGTACCTCCAAGGGGAGGTGAGTTTTCCTGCAATGTCCGACACAATTAGCAGAAACTACTTGAATGGTTGCCATGACACTGTACACAGTATGGCACTTTTTTCAACCCCTTACTTTTCAACCTCTAAGTGCTAGTAATTTCTACTTCAAAAATGCAAACAGCAAAGTACCTTATGCAATACCCCCATTTGATAGCATTTATTATGCTAAATGCAATAAATAAAAGGTTTTTTAAATTGATTGATTATCCAACCAAACGTATCCAAATGAAATAAAACAACAAATTAAAATTATTCTTTTTGGATAATAAAGATTAAAGTAGATGTTGAAATTGCTGTCCGTTAACAGCGAGGCAATGCCTTAATTTCTAGACAAACGCTTGTTAAATGTTGTCTACCATTTCCGGAGTGATTGTGCAGAAGCATTTTTATTTTATTAATGTAATTATGCAGTTTAGAAAACATTAGATTTAATAATTATTAGTATATTACCAAGTATATAGCCAGCATTAGAATTTAATTGTTGAAAACAAATTTTGTTTGCATATCCAAATGTTCCAAATTAACATTCGATAGTTCTTTTCTTTAGAATTGTAAAAGCATTAAAAAGTCACCTTCAAAATTATTTATTGAAATAGAAAAAGTCGTTTAGCCATAATACACACATTCATAACTAGTTATTTCTGGTATAATCAACATTCACGTGCCTTATTTAGCACTCGTAGTCCAGATAGATGGCTTTTCCATATACAGGATGTCGTATTCCAGCCATTATGTGAACAACATGTCTCTCAGAATTAATAAGTTGAAATGCGATCCCACACAGCCCTTTAAGATCTTACTGTTATCCTCGTCAATGGTGTTGTCAACTGGACAATATGCACAACTTTCACAATACGAACAGCTGTTCATATAGGAGCCATGTTGTTGGTATGCTTTCATCCATAAGAAGACACTGTTAATCAAGATAAATCGTTATAGTTTGGTAACACATTTTTTGTTATTTAGAATTAATGTCATATTCGTCGATAAGTCAAATTTTTGCATTTTAATGTTTATTAGGCTTCCACTATAATTTAACTTTTGCTATTTACAAAAACATACAGGTACGCTTTCGAGAACAAATTAAAAAACTAAGTTGAATATTTTATTTAAAATGTTCCAATATCTTATGTGACTATTTTGTGAACAAATTGAAAATTTAAATGCAATAAGAAATATTTTAAAAACTCTTAAGATCTATAAATGATTATATGTACATCGTACTCAGATCTGAATATGATAAAAAATTTACTAAATATAATAATTGTCATTCTTATAGGACATAACAACTTGATATAAATTCCATCTTCAGTTAACATAATATAAGAAAATTTATTTTATAAATTGTAAATATCTACAACCCGAAGATAATAATCTTTAGATGTACATATATTACCTTCTTCAGACTTTTTATTAATTTACTGACGTAACAAATTATTAAGAAAGTAATGTTATGATAAAATTTGACATATAAAAGTACATATTTAATGCTGTAATTATAGGGTTAATTTAGGGGTAGGTTAAGTCATAGGGGTCGTAGAATAAGCAAGGGAAACTCCCAAGTAACAGAAGCACGGAATTACAGATATTAGAAGAGTATACTTTAAAACTGGGCAGTTACTATACTTGAAAGTGCTAAATATTTACGTGAATAATAAATTAAATTAACAGTGAAATTCTAGAGTGTATAATTGTGCAAAAAGTGCCGTACTTCTAAGACGGCCCTCAATTACCATCTGAATAACATCCGAAAACTACCATTACAATCAAAATAATATTACGATTCCTGTTAGAACTTTAAATAACGAGCCACTACAATCAGAAATACAATTTTGGAGAATGCTGCCTGTTCAAGCAAATTGATGGTAAATATTCTATTGCGGAAATGAAAAACCTTTTATTGGAATAAACGCACCAATAACGATTTGGATATTGACTTCAATTCTTAGGAGCACATATGAAACCACTTCAGGTTAGAGATTTTGATATGACTTATTTTTAAAACTGTTTTATCTCAAATATTTTGGATATGATTTATTTTTAAACTGTTTTATCTCAATAATAATTTAAAGTGTAAGAGCCGACAAATTTGGGTTTCTTGTGTAAATTTATGAAAAGCATAGACATCTTGAAACGTTTCAATAGGTCTTTAAAGGTAATAAAAAATCTCGTTTTGCTGGATTAATTTTCTAAAAATTTGACAGATGTATATGATTTAAAAAGGGAGAAGATATTTAAAAGGGTTGTAAATATTCAATCATTATACCGTGTATTGTAGAAGTGCTTTATTTAATTGAATCAGCTAGTTGAGGCAAAAGAAAATCATACATTAACATTTTCACAAGTGCTTGAGTGGTATAAGGGTTATATCACAGCATTTTATTGCACCCAATCGTAGGGGCTGAGAGATATCACAGCAATATATATATATATATATATATATATATATATATATATATATATATATATATATATATATATATATATATAAACTTTAGTTAACTTAACAAAATATGAAAAATAAGTAGTGCATATGGATGAGTTTAAGTTCCTATATAATATTATTTATTGATATAAGCACATAATTCTTGCTCAGATGCAATCAACGATCTGTTTGATATTTGGTATATAATTACTTTTTCCTTCAGAGATAATATTGTATAAATATAACAATCTTAGCTTTTGTGCTTTAGGTGCGTATAATAGTTATTAAAGTTCCTATAATCTCGTTAGAGACACTGTCTTGTTATGTTAAATCTTTGGGTTTAGTGGCGCCTGACATTTCCGTATTTCTAGAAGCCTCCTGTTAGCCTCATCCCGCTAAAGTTAGAGTTCATAGTTGATCCAGAAGTCTCCAGAAGTACTTACGGTTAATACGGATAAAACAACACCTATGGTTAAACTTCTGAAAGAAATTTGGATGGTTCTGTTCTTATCTCACCTCACACCAATTAACCTCTTGAACAGCAACTTCACTATTAGTATTGTGTACTTACTGTTTTATCCAAAGTAGTAAAAACAAATTAGATGGTGTTAAGCCCCACTTAAAAAAAAAGCTGAACCACTGAACACCTAAGAAGAAATAATATTACAGTGCGAACTATTTGTCAAATTCTTTCCTTTAATTTATCAATGTTTTTAGATCTATAAAAATAAATTTTAGATTTTAAATAACCCCAGAGGAAATAATCCAAAAAGGTTAAATCCGACAATCTTGCCGACCATTCAATATGTTCCCATCTACCAATCCACTGATCAGGAAATATTAGGTCAAGATATTCTCAGACTGGCTGTGCATAATGAGGTACACCATCTTGCTGTAAACAAATTCTGCAGCTCCGTGGCTTAGCTGGTATGCGTGTGACTACTAAACTCAAGGTCTCGGGTTCAAATCTGGGCACGGTCCACTTGAAGAATGTTAGGCGAGCATTTTTACAGAAATATGGCCTGCCCTCATTTGGAAGAGGGGTAAAGTGTAGGTCCTGTTTGTGAGTGTTGTCATTCACTTTAAAGATCTCTATACCTTGCTTGGAAAAGCAAGCATTCAGCAACATTCAAAATTTCCAGGTAAAAAACTTGCTACGTGGTCAATGTAGTACCTTTGGCTGGGAGCATTGGAAAATCAAATATAGTGGTGTAACCGAATTCTGAGATCGATTAAATCGGGATCATCTGCATTAGAAAACAGTACTACTAAAACCGAAATAATTCAAATTAGGGAAATCCAGATACTGTTCACCATGCAGCGTTCCGACAAAAAAATATGGTTCAATAATTGGATTAGCCACTACTCATTAGCCACTACGTTAACCTTTTAGGGATGCTATGTATTTACCTCAAACTTCTAATGCAAATTTTTACCTGCCCAATAATGGCAATTTTACTTATTGACAGTACCATTTAAGCAAAATATTGCCTCATCAGAAAACAATATTTTTAATGAATAGACGATTTGCATGGGAGAGTTCCATGATTATCTCGAAAATTGAACTTGTCGATAAAATTTGCCATCTGACAACTCTTGCATCAAGCACACTTTGTAGTGATCAAATTTTTCTCTATGATGCAGTATGTAAACTGTATCTTTCGACATATTAAGGTGTGAAGTGGTTCTTAGAAGTTTTAAATATAGATTATCTTGCACCACCGATAAAGTCTATATTCATCTTAATAGATAGACAGACATCTGGCCCAAGATTTATCTCGTTCTTGTAATATTTGTTCTCAATTTGAGCTACCAATGATTGTGATATTGGATGACAATTTGGGCATTTCATTGAACAAAATACGAACTTGTTCATGTGTCCAAAATCTATCTCCATCCAACTTCACTTAAATTCTATTTAAGTTAATTCTGCTACAATTAAATTCATTGGAAATTACTACTTTTGACTTTAAGCTAAAAAGTTCATGTGTAATTTTGTTCTAGACACTATCACATCGCAAAGAAAGTTTGTGTTTAAAGTTGAAAGTATTGAGAACTGGCGAGTAAGAAATTATTTCAAGGCACTTGAGATCAAAGGTTAGATTGGTTTTTAAGAGTTGTAATTTTTTGTGTAAAATACTTTGTGAACATATTCAAATGTGCATTTAGTATTTAATAGTTTTACTGTGAGACTAATAAGGTAATATTAAAATAAATTTCCGGAAATCTGCATCGTTACGGTCTACTACATTCCGTACAGAGCTAGAACGTACTAGAAAAGAGATAATGTTTGTATATAAACGGGACTTTTATTAAAGAAATTTATTAATGAATTCGATTGTGAAATGTTACTTTGATTAAGTCGCAAGCATTTTGCTTTGCGAAGATGGTATTTTGAGTATGCAATATCCATATCGTAATTAATAATTAAAATATAACGTTGATGAGAAAGTTAAACGTAACCTGCATATAAATATTGAAATTATTAAATGTAATTATATACAATGAAAAGAGAAAATACTTCGATACAACGGCACTTTAAAATAATTTACAATAAAACCAAAAAGGAAGATTTAGAATATGCATGATTTTGTAAACTGGGATTTCAACGTCAATTTAAAATAAAACGAAGAAGTGTAACATAATTAATACTGTTAATTACAAATTGGAGGAGCACTTTTTTGGATTTTGCAAGTATTACTTTTAGATTTATATTGTTTGTAACTGATATTTGAATTGTATCATTTAATTTAAGCTAGAATAAGTCCTAATCATATATATTTTTTTGTTTTGTAAGGGTATTTTCCAGGAAGTTTATGATCAGAGTTCGAAACACTCTGACCTTTTAATAGATTATTTATCAAGGATTTTTTTGGTCAAACAAACCTTACAAGCGTGAAAATCAAAGCCAGGTAAACTATCCATAAGAGAAGAGATTTAGTGCTCTAAATTGAAACCTAAATAAGGTAAGATGCATTTTGACAAGTAAATAGGTACTTGTTAAAAATAATTTCATGTTTGAAAGAAACTGTGCTGTAAATGTTTTATATGATTTTGTATGAGAGAAAATATTTTAGACTGTATTAATAGGTAAACTATCCATAAGAGAAGAGATTTAGTTCTGTAAATTTAAACCTAAATAAGGTAAGATGCATTTTGACAAGTAAATAGGTACTTGTTAAAAATAATTTCATGTTTGAAAGAAACTATGCTGTAAATGTTTTATATGATTTTGTGTGAGAGAAAATATTTTAGACTGCATTAATGCTTTATGATATTGTTGTGTTTGATTTCATTTCGAAAACTCCATTAATTCGTTGAGCTAGCCAGGCAAAAAAAAATTAGAAAGAAAGGTAAGTAACAAATTTCATATTTTACAATTTGCTGTATCTGTGCCACAGCACTCTTTTAGCGACATATATATATATATATATATATATATATATATATATATATATATATATGCATTACTTTGAGATATACATATATATTACTGTGATATTTTTCTTTGTTGTTGATTTTTATTCTTTCAACTCAAAATATATTATTTTGACCTCAACTAGCTCAGGGTAAGAGTGAATCTCAGGGACAAAGATGTTTATCGATTCTATTTACACATTAATAATTACTCTATTTAACCAATACAATCATAATTATTTCGAGATTACATAATTCCTTTTTAACTAATCTAGTGACAAACTGTAACACTGCCCACAAACGATCTTATAATCTATCTATAGGATCTATGATAATACAATAATTGCAGTTAATTTCCCCCGCTTTACTTGTAAACTATTAATAGAACTCCTGTTAAGAAGAATGCATTCCCCTACTAAAGATAATCCTAAAGAACAAGCAAACCCAGCTATTTCTTTTTTTTACGAATTTCAACTTATAATTATTTTTTACCTGCACCCACCGTAAACGTGAGGGGCTCGAGTTTAAAGCAAGTAATTTGACGATATAACGTAGCGTTTCGAATTTATGGAAAGTAAATCGATGATTAAACGAGGGGAAAAACTCAGAATATTAATTAGAATTAGGGGTTATAGACGTAATTAATAATTATAGGCAGCCAGAAAATAAATTTAGAAAGTTAAATTAGAATTTTAGGGTTTATTGTAAATATAATTAAATTAAAATGGACAAAAGAATGCAGGAAGTAAAGAACGCGTTAAAGAATGAAGGGGTGGAAATAGGATCTCAGGAAAGTGTGTTCCTAAAAAACACAAACTGAAACTGCAGGAAGAGTATTAGAAGAGTCACAGCAAGGAACAGCAAAATATACAGGAATCCAGAATGATGTCGATTTTATTAGCGCTTCATGATAAAATGGACAAAAACGACAAAGTCATTAATGAAATGGGTGAGGGTCTAAAAGAAACAAGAGAGGGCATAAAAAACATGACACTAATTAATAAAAATGAGCAAAATTTGGATAATTTGAGGGAGAAATTAGGTGTAGAAATACAAACATTAAGCGATGGTCTGAAAGAAACGAATCAAACAATTACTGAAATTGTACAAATTATGGAAGATATTGATGACGTGAGGGATGCAGTTTTAAAAGTTAAATAGAGCCAAGAAACATGCAAAAGAGAAAACAACGAGAAAATTTATGAATTCAAGCATAAAGGTACAAGAGGTGGAGGGAAATTGTGAAATAGGATTTAGGACTGTAAATAGGGAATTAGGAAGTTTAAAAACGGACTTAGAAAATTTTAGTAAAAATACGGTATAATATTCTCGGGAACCCATAAGAATAAACCAACCAAACATACCACTGGATCAATACTCTAAATTTTATGGTGACAATACGGTAAATCCAAAGATATTTATGAATATCATTAAAACACTGATACAGGGATCAACAAATGAACAATACAAGTTAAATTTGGTAAGATCAATGCTAAAAGGCGGCGCAGAAATATGGTTTGGTCTAATAGAAAGCGAATTGAAGACATTTTTAGAATTCGAACAGAAATTTCTAAAGCACTTTTGGGGAGACAACTAACAATTTAAAGTAAGGAATAACTTAATTATGAGTAAATATAACCACGATTTAAAAATAACCCGAGAGCTATATGCGAAAGAGAAATTCAGCATCACAAAACAATTAGATCCTCCACTAGAGGAAAAACAAATCCTAAAATATTTAGCAGGGCATTTTGAAGTAGAAGTGAGACAATATGTAGCACTTCAAAACATCGTCGAACGGGATGAATTTCTGGAATATCTGCAGTGGTATGATAAAATGGGACGGAACTGTCGAATGGATAATAGGACGAGAAGTCAGCCTATCAATTTTGTCAGAACACAGAGAAGTGTGGGAACAGACCGATTTAATTACCAGGGCAACAATAACAGCTATGGGAGAAATTTCAATAGAGGCAATCACAATAATTATAACAATGGCAATGGTTTTAGACATAATTGAAGTGCAAACAACATGTCAAGGCGAGAGACGGAGAGAACCAATAATGATAGGACAGGGATTGGGTAAAAATAGAAGGGGAGAGAAG
The DNA here is from genome assembly GCA_036346225.1 of Platerodrilus igneus. Taxonomy (NCBI): domain Eukaryota; kingdom Metazoa; phylum Arthropoda; class Insecta; order Coleoptera; family Lycidae; genus Platerodrilus; species Platerodrilus igneus. The sequence continues at coordinate 1,993,198 of JARFIW010001131.1, forward strand.
GTTGAGAGGGTATCCATTGAGGGAGCAGGAGAGTCAAGAAGATATAGGGTTTTTTTTTGTGAAAGGGCATATATGCCGAGTCAAAGGGGTCCATTTTGGTTCGTCTTAAAGTGCAGCTGCATTAGTTAAGGCTATGCAGGGAAATAAAGGACCATACAAGGAAGTTTGCATCCCGATGGATCCGGGGTAGATTTTAGATCAAGGATATAAAAATATAAGGAGGAATCAAAACAAGGAGAATAGTTGTAGAATTAGTTATAGTATAAATGAAGTTATAGAGGGGAATTAAGATGTAGGAATAATTGCAAAAATTTTACTTGGGCATAATAGGGTAGGCTTAGATAGGGAATTTAAATAGGGGGAATAATTGTATATAAAGATTAATTGGTTATAGTATAAATGATTTTAGGTAGCATAGAACTAAATAGCTAAGAAACAAAAGCAACACGAGGTCACTGGTTAACATCACGCTGCAGCAGTTCAAGGTATTGGGGTGCATGCAGAGCTACACGTTCGCTACTTGGAATCCACTAATCTAGCAACTGATCCAAACCAGGAGGCTTCGGTAGGAAATCAATCGGATAATCACCAGGTTAGCAATAATATTTAACTAACAGCATACATCGTATTTTTTTTTAATATTTGAAACTTACATGTACTTTGATATCTGTGTAAAGGTCATCAATAATTTGGTTGATACGTAGAAAATACGTTATAAGAAAGAAGGGTGCATTGAACGTTCAAAGAAGCATTTGAGATAATACATAATTATTTTTGCTGGCTTTGAGTACTTAATTAGGGTTATAATTTTGTGATAAACAGATTTGTTTTAATTTTGATTCAAAGGTTTTAAAATAGCAAATGACATTATGAAGGTTGTAGAATTGTAAATTGTACATATTTCTCAGTTCATTATACAAATTTTGGTTAAATTCGTTTATTCAGGTATGAAGTGTTAGAGGAAAAAGGACAAAAATTTTTTGTTATCATTTCGTCGTTCACTCTGTGCAGGGTAAAACTGAGCTATTCGAGGCATACATTTTATTGTGTGAATTTTAAAATTATTCTAGAGTAATTAGAGGCACAGGGAGGTGACTAAACGTTATAAATACAACGCGAGTTTCGGCAATATATATATATATATATATATATATATATATATATTGCCGAAATATATATATATATATATATATATATATATATATATATATAGATGTGATAAAGAGGTGACGAGAGGTTTTTGAAACCTAAAGAGGAAGCAACGGAAAAAATTGAAATTTCCGAATATTTAATTGTTCCACCCTGTATAATATAAGCATATTTCATTATTGTTGAAATACAAAGTCATTAATGTTAATACAAAACATTAAAAGAAGCCCTTATTTAATTAAATCCCATGCAAAATGTGAAAAACATTGTAAAACAAATATAAACTCTAAGACCTTATGTAAATAAAGTCTTATATACTTAATAAAAAACGAGTTTTCATTCTAAATACAAAGTCATTTAATACATCCACGTACAAAGAATATCAATCTTATAGCATTTGCAAAGGATAAGGAAGCAATTGCATTTAATTCTTCCGTGAATTACTTAGTAAAACAAGTTGCATTTTAAAATAGGTACATTAGTTATTGAAAATATTAAATCCACGCTTATTAGAATGCAAAGCAATTACAGGCTTGAATTATTTATGTAGTAAATTTTCTGTGTGTAAAATATGTGTTAAAACAAAGCACACATTCTGTGTATAAAAACAATATCAATCTAATCGCATTTACAAAGCATAGGGGCGCATTTGTGAGCCTTTACTATGTAATTAAATAACACTTTAAGAGTTTTAAATGGAGCCTAAATTCCAAAACTTTCGCGATTAATAAAGACCAATTCGTCATCAAATAATAAGAAATGTTGTATAAACCAATTAGGAATAAACGCTCTATTCAAGAAATTAAAAGGTAATAAAATTAAAACTGAGACTAATAAGCAAGGTTTATAGTTTTAATTGCTCTGTGTAGTACAATAAGAAAGAGAGAAACAGCAGATTAACTTCATACGTTAGAAAAAGATTGACAATGCCTTGCGACATTCGTAAATCATATCGACCGTGGTGGTTTGACACTAAATTAGATCATTAAAACCGCGAAATTCAGGGAGACATTGCATCACCAGGGTGTGTTGTTCCAAATAAATCAGGAAGGATCACAAACGATGACGTATAGAGATAACTTTAATATATAAAACGGAACCTGATTAGATGAGGCAATTCGCATTTGATTCTAAAGCCAAATAACATGTAGAATTCGCGATTCGTCATTCTTTCTAAACCAAGCAATATGTATCATTCATTATGTAAGATTTGAGTAGTTTCAAACATCAAAGTTATCAAATGCAATTATTTGATGAAGCATCATTTGTTTTGTAAAATACAATAAAAATTGAACATTGTTTGATACAAGAGCTACTCTGAAGTTAATTGATTAAAGATAGAAGATGCACCTTTTGATGGAGATTTAAAACAGAAATGGGAAGCGTTTAATAATTACATTGAAAATGAGTTTTTAATAAGCGCTAGAGGACCATAAGAATGGCAAGTATAAATTTTGGATTTCTTTGTTTATAACTGGTAAAATTATTTAGGTATTTTGCAATTTAAGCCAGAATAAGTCTTAATCATATAATTTTTTTGTAAGTAGTTGTTCGCATCGCACTTTAAGGTTGAAATTCCAAGCATTTTGACCTTTAATAAATTATCTGTGAAGAGTTTTTGGGTAAACACACAAAGCGTGATAATAAGAGATAGGCAAATTAACCAGCTATTAATCAAAGAGGATTTTGTATCTTTTAACAAAGATTGGTAAGGACTATTTTAATAATTAAGTAACTCGTAGGATTTACTTTCTGTAAGAATTTACGCTGTAAACTGTTTTATAAATTCTTTTGTATGAAAGAAAAATGTTTTCAAATGTATATGTTTCTTGAGATTGCTGTTTCATTTCATTTTGTAAATTCCACAATATAATTGAGCTAGCCATGCAAAACAAAAAAAAGAAATGTAAGATAATCATTTCATATTTCCTATTACATTTTCAACATTATAAGGGGTCACGAGAGATCATCGAAACCCAAATTCTACAAATAAATCTCATCAAGATATAAAAAAATCAGGAAAAATAGAAATTTTCGTAAATTCATAGTTACGCTCTGTATAATACACGCGTACTTTTATTCATTGATGTACAAGCAAAAAATACAATTGTGCATGTATAAATAATCGCCCTGTATGATATAAGCGTATCGTAAATAAATAGCAAATAACGTAAGCTGTATATGTAAAAATATTTAATTTTAAGATACCTTAAAAACGCATTCAATGCGAACGCAAATCGATCATTTTAAGATAAATACAAAGCCATTTATTTTCACTTATTAATTATTAATACACTTTCGATAAAAATGTTTTTCATTTGCTGTAAATAGCATATAATAGTGCTAGCTTTACGCATTTTGCGTAAGAAACTACAATCTTGTTAAAAACCCCAACTAAAACCCTAATTTTAATCTTAAAACACGTTTTACTGTGAAAGCAAAGATTTGCTATAAAAATGCAACTAATTTGCATCATAAATCCATTAAAGTTTAAATTAATTACCCTGTGGATTACCTAAATTAAATTTAAATAAAACATGTTCTTCTCGTATTTTCGAGAGGAATTAACAAAAAATACGTCAATTCGTATGCACTCATTAATAAATAAACGTTTATTCCAAGAAGCGGCTCAAACATTGAAAACCCCATAAAATCCATAAAATAACCGATAAAAATTAATTATCTTTCGCATTATTATGCGACGCCAAAATAACCGTATAAGTGTTAGAACGTATCCTGCCGATCTATTTCTCCAATTTTTTTTTGTTTTCCACAGATCTTTTTCCCTACTATTTCTATAACCACTTTGTTATTAACTTTGTCTGTCCATGCTTCATCCTCATACATCTGAAGCACAACATTGCAAAAGACTTCTACTATTTTTCTGTCTGCTTCTCTTACTGCTCCTATTTCATAGAAGTACTGTGCTGTGCTCCACATATACGCGTTCAACAATTTTCTCCTTGTTTCTGTTTGTTCTCTTCAAACATAGCTGCTGCTCTTTATTGTCAGACGCAGTTCGGTTCCCCTTCAATTGTTTTACAAATATATACCTATTTCCCGATATTCAGTGGTGTGTGAAAGGAGACGGCTCAGTGGTGTAGATGGTATGCGTGTGGATACTATGCCCTAGGTTCCAGGTTCAAATCCCGACACAATCCGCTTGAAAAATGTTAGGCGAGCATTTTTCACAAAAATACGCCCTCGTTCGGATGAGAGGTAAAATGGAGGTCCCATGTGCGAGTGTTGTCACGTAAGTTAAAGATCCCTACCTTGCTTGCTTTGTAAAAATGTAAATTAATTCTGCCATTAAAATTGGTGTAGTTATCATGTGTTAAATTAAAGGTATCAGAGGTCAACACCTTTATAATCAGCATGAGTGATAAAAAGCAATTATCCAAATGTGTTGTTGTTTTGTATACATATAAAGGGGATTAAGAAGCCTGTGGCTGCCAAGATCCCCAACACCTAGACATTTGCCAAATTAATGGTTTTCCAGTAAATCCTTTCGCACAATTAACATTAGTTGAGAATATTGCAATTGCTTATAATAATTATCATGTTTAAGTACAATTATTGTTTTCGTCATTAGGTTTTCCCTCTTGGAACTGGTTGGATGCACATCTCCATTGATTTCTATTCTGAGCTAGCCTACACATTTCCCTGAAATTCCTACAACCTACACCTTTCACTGTCTATGTGCAATAGTGTAACCTAGGTCAACCTCTACCTCTCCTTTCTTTCTATCTCTGCTTCTAATATATTTCGCACTATCATCCTATCATCCTATCTCTCATATTTTTTACTGTTTTCCACGTATTTTTTCTTCCCCTGCCATTTCTAGTACCTCTTTGTTTTTAACTTTGTCTGTCCATAATATCTTCATGATACCTCTGTAGCACCACATTTCAAAGGCTTCTATCTTTCTCTTCTCCGCTTCTCCTACTGTCCAGGTTTCACAGCTGTACAGTAATGTGCTCTGCACATATGTTTTAAGCAATATTTTCCTTGCTTGTATGTTTGTTGTCTTTGAACACAATAGTTGCTTTTCTTGGTAAATGTAGTATGACCTTGTGCTAATCTTTGTTTATATCTTTTGAGCTCTTCCCATCTTGCGTTATTTGGCTTCCTAGGTAGCAGAAATCCTTAACCTCTTGTAAGTTCTCATTACCTATTTGTATTCTTGTTTTTGATTTATTTTCTTCTCCTTTGCATACTAGTGCTTTAGTTTTATTTTTGTTAATTTTCATATCGTATCTCTCTGTTAGAACTGTTTCCATTTCATTAAGAGCAGCTTTTAGCTTTTCCTTGCTAGATGCTAATACCGCTATATCATCTGCAAATCTCAGCATATCAATTCTTTGTCCCTGCATAATAATTCCAAATGTCTTCTTGCATTTGACAGTATTCATTGCCTATTCAATGTACAAGTTAACAATTAATGGGGATAGGGCACATTCCTGTCTCATCCGTTTCTTAATATTTACTTTTCTACGTTCCTGTTCTAATTCTATTACCGCTGCTTGCTTTTTGTATAAGCCATGTACTATTCGTCTATCCCTAAAACTCATTCCAATCTTTGTGAGTGTTTCGAACATTTTTTTCCATTTTACATTATCAAATGTTTTTTCTATATCTACAAACCCTATATACACACTTCCTCCTATTTCTATTGTTTTCTCCATTATCACTTTCAGAGCTAAAATAGCCTCCAATGTTCCCCTGTTTCACCTAAACCCAAATTGATCTTCTCCTAGTATTTCTTCAGCATGTTTTTCCATTCGTTTTTGTACAATTCTAGTTAACATTTTTGACACGTGTGCTGTCAAACTTATTGTTTGAAAATTTTCACATCTATCCGAATCCCTCTTTTTTCGTATAGTGGCTATGATGTTACGTTTGAAGTTAATTAATTAATATAGCCACCTGCTCTTTTTGTTCCTCAAGGCTCAAACCTAATTGTTTACATAAACGAATTTTATCATAAAAATAAACACTAATATCTTCTTTTGAACCTTGTGTTCTAGCAGTCATTGTTTTCCACATTGCAGTTAGATTAGATAAGTGTACAAAAGCACTGGTGAATTCACGTTTGAAATCATTAAAATTATTAATATAGCTCTGTTTAGATTGAAACCAAAAAGCGGCGGCACATGCTAAGTGAGTTTTAGCAGTTTCTAACATAAATTCTTGCGGCCAACCATGTAGCTTTGGAGTAGACAGTAAACCCAGTAGAATTTTTTCTGACAGAGGCTCTTTTTTTACCTCTAATCTATTTGAAGATTTTATTTCTGAATTTAATATAAAACATTTGGAATGCTGTGGGAGTGCCAAGAGCTAAATGGTCAGGTACAGCATTCCAACATGTTTTATATTCCAATGATAGCCGAACTTACAGAATCGATTGATACTTGGGATCGAGTTTTAAGTCAGGTACAATTTGCAGTTAATAATTGGATCAATAGGTCAATTGGCAAAACACTAAAATTATTATTTAGAATTAACCAAGTTGCTCAAGTTAGCGATAATTTTAAATTTTATTTAAAAAACCATGATTATGGTAGGGATTTAGAGTTATCTAGGCAGGAAGTTAGTAATCAGACTCAGAAGACCTAGACACAAAACAAAATTTATTATGAAAAAGACATAAACCTGTACAATTATTTAATGAAGGAGACTATGTAATGATCACCAATATTGACACAACCCCAGGTGTAAATAAAAAATTATTGCCCAAAAATAAGGGGTCTTATTTAGTTAAAAAATATTTGCAACATGACATATCTTGTTTGTGATATTGAAAGGTTTCAAGTTACCCAAAAACCTTTCAAAAGTGTTTGTGGCGTTGCAAATATGTGATTATGGTATAAGCTATGAAACTTTGTATTTTATATATTGTAGATACATGTATGTACACTAAAACGTTATTTCAATTTAGTATTGTAAAATCGAGGTCGATTTAAATGTCAGGATGGCCGAAGCTGTAAGGCATTCTGTTTTAAATTTAAATTTGCTGCCCTTACTATTAATTGATATTGATATTAATGTTATGTTTAAATTGATTTATTATATACTTTGAAATTAAAGTATTGTAACTGTTTTAACATTTACAGCCGCCCTGTTTGCCTATTACAATATAATGTATAATGCATAATACATAATTAGAATATAGCATACCACATATAAAATATAACACAATACAGGGTGTTTTTTTAAAGTGGGAGGTCACCTGTATATGGAAGACCTATGTTAGGAGGAATCTGAAAATTTGTACTAGGGGGTTACCAAAGGTGCTCTATACGTCTAAAATAGTTTTGATACGTTAGCACTTCCGGTTATACCGGAAGTTGGTATTACTATCGTTATTTTAAATAGAACACCCTGTATATTTAAGCATTTTCGAATTCCTTGTCAAATTTTATGTGAACTTTTATAACACAACCATACCTCTATCTAATGCCGTTTTCAAGATATTTTAACTTTTAGTAGATTTTTGACATTTGCGCGTAGTCACTGAAATTGGAATATCTGGAAATTCAACAAACAACCAGAATGGATTTTTTTCAATCACATTAATAATACCTGATATTATTTCTACGTGCAAAGAAAATCTGATTGCAATGTACAGAGTGCTAGAAAATTCATTTTATAATTTGACTAATAAAATGTCAAATATTCCGTTTTTTTAAAATGGAACCTACCATATTTTGTTATAGTAATCGATTCCATGGAAAAAAATACCTTAGGTATGTAATTACAACCATCCATTTATTGTAAGCCGTTTTTGAGTTATTTGCATTAAAAGAGAAAATGCACTAGTTCAGTAACCTAATAACATTTGCTACTACCAAGTAGCTTTTGTCCGATACATTAACAAAAGAATAATTGGTTATTTTTACAAAACGTCAAATGTAGATAGTTCTACGCAGGTTGCAATTCCTGTACTCTAGTTATTTGTAATGGCTAATCGAAACTTTACAAATCAAGATTATCTCGAAATGATAATTATTTATTGGCGAATGTAATAGATTTCTTCGAAGAACTGGCGATATTTTTCATCAAATATTTTGTTTTATTAATTAATTCCATGGAATTAATATCTTTGTACTTATAAAGCAGGAAATGCTTTTGCACATTTTAGTTGCCAAAAATGGCAGCGCAAAAACATTTTTTGAAAAATGTTTAAAAGCTATACAAACATGGAACAATGTATTTCATCTAACAATATTTTACCTAAAGAAAAATAAATAAAAACATAATAGGTTGTTTATAAATGTTCTATTTGTCGGCCATTTTGATCCAAGCATTTTAAAATGTGTCTTTTAAACTGTTCATTTGTTGCCTTTTGTATTTGCTCTGGAGTTAAAGAATTTAGAGCATTTAATACTCGTCTTTTGCAATCTTCCTCAGTAGTAGGAGCGTGGGAGAAGACTGTATCTATTATATACCCCCATAGAAAAAAATCCAAAGGAGTGAGATCGGGTGATCGGGGTGGCCATAAGTGAGGTCCGTTATTAGCTATAAATTGGTCTTCAAACAAGGCATGTAAGTACTCGGTTACAACGTTTCCATTGTGCGCAGGAGCACCGTCATGCTGGTAAAATATTTTGCGTACTTCATTAGGTGGGAGGTTGTTTAAATATGCTACAGTTTCTCCATGCACAATTTCTAAATATCGTTCCCCTGTAAAAAGTTTTCATTGAGAAGAAAAAGAATTACTAAAACAATATGTACTTTACCGTTTAAATTTTCCTGGTAAAACATTACACATACAATTCGCAAATCTCTAATAGCACAATACAAGTTAAAAGACCATCTTTCCTGAAAATTTGTTATGTATGCTTGGTGAGGATTTTCTGTGGACCAATAGTGTGAATTATGTCGGTTAAACACTCCGTTTTTCGTAAACTTTGCTTCATTGCTCCAAATACTATTTTTGAAAAACTGTTCATCCTCTTGTGTTCTAAGTAATACAAATTCGCAAAACAACATCCTTCTTTCGAAATCAGTTTCCTTAAGGTGCTGAACAGGATAAAGTGACCAACTTTTAAAATTATTTGCCTTCAAAATATTGTATATGGAACTACGACTAATTCCTATATCTTGCACAGCATTATTTAGTGAAGCTCTGGGATTTGCATGAAAATATGCCAATACATTAGAAACTTCAATTACTTCCTCCGTCACGGTGCTGGTCCTGTTCTTCTTTGTAATGAATGATCCACTATTCGCATAGTTTCCAAAAATAGTTTTAAGAAGCCTAACATTTGGCGCTGGCTTTTCAGAAAATTTTTGATGAAAGACATCGCAAGTTCTTTGAAGAGTTCTGTTGCATTCCCCATAATTAATTATCATTTCAAGATAATCTTGATTTGTAAAGTTTCGATTAGCCATTACAAATAACTAGAGTACAGGAATTGCAACCTGCGTAGAATTATCTACATTTGAAGTTTCGTAAAAATAACCAATTATTCTTTTGTTAATGTATCGGACAAAAGCTACTTGATAGTAGCAAATGTTATTAGGTTACTGAACTAGTGAATTTTCTCTTTTAATGCAAATAACTCAAAAAGGGCTTACAATAAATGGATGGTTGTAATTACATACCTAAGGTATTTTTTTTCCATAGAATCGATTAATATAACAAAATATGGTAGGTTCCATTTAAAAAAAAAACAGAATATTTGACATTTTATTAGTCAAATTATAAAATGAATTTTCTAGCACCCTGTACATTGCAATTAGATTTTCTTTGCACGTAGAAATAATATCAGGTATTATTAATGTGATTGGAAAAAATCAATTCTGTATGTTCGTTGAATTTCCAGATATTCCAATTTCAGTGACAACGCGCAAATGTCAAAAATCTACTAAAAGTCAAAATATCTCGAAAACGGCATTAGATAGAGATATGGTTGTGTTATAAAAGTTCACATAAAATTCGACAAGGAATTCGAAAATGCATGAATATACAGGGCGTTCTATTTAAAATAACGAAAGTAATACCGACTTCCGGTATACCAGAAGTGCTAACGTACCGAAACTATTTTAGACGTGTAGGACACATTCGATAACCTCCTAGTGCAAATTTTCAGCGTCCTTCTAACATTGGTCTTCCATATACAGGTGACCTCCCACTTAAAAAAAACCATATAACATATAATACTTGTACGTTAGAGAACAAAATTCTCACAAAACAGAAGTTGTCACAGAGACTGTACGACACCTATAATTGAACCAAAAAGTAATATTTACAATTACATGATCTAATATGACATAGTGTTTGCCTTATATACAATGTCTATGGGTACATTTTCTGGTGCACTTTGTTGCTTCTCGTTAGACAACCTCTTCTGCTTACTGACCCTGGTTGTTTCCTCTTTGAGAGGTTTAGAAGCTGTCAAAGCTGATCTCTTCGATAGCGGAAGTTTGCTGTAAAATTTGCAAAATAAACAATACAGTGTTTGTTTATGTCTACTCCACACTAACTAGTTTCTAGGCACAAGCTCATCATGTATTAGTTTTTCTTTTTAAATGAAGATAGGCAAACATTTACCAGCATCATCTGCTGGAAAAGATTGAGGCAGTTTTCTGTGAGATTTCTTTATATTGGTCTTATAATCAAATGCAGATGAGTCTATATCCAAGTATGACTTTTCAGAGATGAGTGCTAGAATTTGATGCTGAGATGTCTGAAGGTGGCATTTGTCTGTTAAGAACTAGAATTCACTGTAGCTCTCTGTGATGTCAAAGCAGAAGGTTTCTTTTCAAACCATTGTGATAGTTCAAACGGTGATGAATACTGCGGTGCTTTGAACAAACAGACCAACACTGTTGACTTTAAAATCATGATAGTGATTGCTGTTTTTTAGTAGCCTCTTTCTGGTTATCCTCTTTTTCTTTTCTCTTTTATGCTCCTGACTTATGATCGTAACTCATTTTCAGTACACAGCAAGAATTTTGGACAATATACTAAAAAGAATTATATTTTTTTAAATAACGTTTTCTAATTTCGTGGTTACTCAATAACTCATTAAACAGGACTGACAAGTGGGTTATTCAACAATATTCAAAATACATTTCACAAACTACCAATAATAAACAAAAGTTCTATCAACAACTGGAAAATTATAAAACTCCTTTTAAATACACAAATCTAGGAATTTGTTACAGCATTATTTAACCTCATTGTCAACAAGTGTTTAGTGTTTGCGAGGGAACACAAAAAATATATTTGCACATACCAGAGATGTCCTATGGGCATAATAAAAAGAGTAAAATAAAGTCTTAAGTTTGTTTCATATTATACAGTTTGATTATCATCTGATTTTGAACCCCAGTGTACTGTAGGTTCCAACATTTTCAAAACAATGAAAGTGTATTTGTAATACTCTTGCATAATTTTAAGCCAAACATACAAAATTAGGACTATAACAATTAGTTTAGAATTGATAGTTTAAAATGTTAGTGAGGGTAAACCCTGTATATCAAAATAGTTTTAGAATAATTAAAGTTAGACAGCAGTGAGATTGCCACATTTTTGTATAAGGGTATTGTGCATTGGAATACAAAGAACCAGTTGAAAACATTATATAAAATTCAACTATAACCCTGTTTGATAAGATTGTTTCCTTTACAATGAGTTAACGGTGTGATACAATGATATCCATACTTGAAAACCGTGATTATCTATTTAATACAACACCTACGTAAAATATGGTTAGGAAGACCATAAGCATCATGAACAATCTCAGATGATACTTTAATATTTAAACAAGCACGTACCTGATGCATACACACAAAGATAAATACCATAACATAACAAAAAAGTATTGAAGTGTAGGATATATACGAAAGACATTCATAAAATAGAAATAATATGTCGTGCCATGGCGAGAGAGGATACAATAACAATAACATGTGAAATATAAAGTGGACAGATTCCCACAAGTAAATGAACCAAGACACTGAACAAACAGATAATATAGAGAGTGGTGTTAACAGGGAACATGACTTGACAGTAGACTTGAGAGCAATTAAATTTTTGAGATATTAGTAAAAAATTAGAAAAAACATCAGTAAGAACTGCCTGATTCTCATTTGTACACTTAATTAAGTTGTATTGTGCAAGGAGTCTTGAACGTGGACCAAACATTTCAGTGCTATCTGGAATTTCCTGAATGTGGTTAATACTAGCGAAAAGTTATATAGATATTAAATGTTATTTCAGAAAGCTTCTATATGTCCAATTAGGGTAGATGTGTATTATGTTTCCTTTTTATAAATTTTTATATATGTATTGTTCATAACAGAAACTAGGTGAAGTGGTAGCAAGAGGTATCGTTTCTTTTAGACACAGGTAAGAATATGGCTCTTGTAAAAGGAACTCCATCCAACCAGGAAGCTGAAAGACCTGAAAGAACTATGAGGAATACTCATCTTCTGAATGACAGACAATCTTGATATGACAAGTTGGCATCTATCAATATTTGAAGTTGCCATCAGGTAATCTATGAGAAGCCTTAAAGGTGGGGTCATTGATTAAGGGTTTCAAATTATATACCCCATATAGTAAGTTCCTTTAAAATACATCCCACACTACTGAAGTTAACTGGTGCAATATTCAAGTTGGTAAGTCGTACCGTCCCTTCAAGGTAAACAAAATTTAGTAATGTAACGTCGAATAAATGCATAAAATATTGTCATTTCTATATAAGTATAAGCAAATAACAATGGTAAAATATAATTTACGATGCCGGGCAGGTAAAATGTTAAACTTGTCACCACTGCCTAAAACGTTTGCATTTATTCATTATATTTTGAATCTGCTACACTGTATAATTTGGAAAGTAACTTATACTACATCACAAATGTTAGACTATTGTTTAGAAATAGTAGCAGAAGCAGTAGTTTTATGGCATGGATAGATTTTATAGATGTGTTTTTTTATTATCGCCAGTCTAGTTAAATAGGAATATCTTTTAATGAGTCCTAATATTCAGAGTGATACATTTGTTAAAAGAAGCTCCTAGTCTACTATCTTGTAAAAGTATGCTTTTTAAATGGTATTTTAAATATTTCAAAACAATTTTTAATGATGTTGTAAATACTTACTTATAAATTAGTTTGAAATTTAGATTTAATTATTAATTTCAAAAACATTTTTGATCTAGTCGTTTCAAAAACTGCAGTTTTGACACAATATTACGAGAGGCAAAGCAAAACAAATCTCACCAAAATGAGGGTTTTAAAAATATATAATTTTGCATTACAAAATTGTCGATATTCTTTTTCTTCAAATTAGCACTCGTTTCTAAGGCATAGAAATACTTAATTTTTTAATAACAAACATTTCACAGTTTGATTGTCATAAAAATTTTTTTTCAAAAGCCGTAACTAATTTAAAGATGACCTCTTATACAAACTTAATTCAATGACACCACGAGCTACCACTAATTTATGCAGATGAACTATAGAGATGTGAATCTCTAAAATTTAATAGAATTTTTGACAGAAAACTGAAACAATTATAACAATGCTGACATATTGAGCTTAATAAAAACTATCCCATTAACTAGTGTTTCATTGCGAGGTTTTTCTTGTTTAAAAAGAATTAAAACCTACTTACGTAATACAATGACAGAAGACATCATCAAATTTATCAAAAATTTTAATTGAAAAAGAACTTTTAAATAAATTAATAAATGCATAACCTTTTTGCTATTGTAGACACTTTATGTTTTAGTTCTTACTTTATTAATTTTGCCATTTTAGTTCTCACATTAGTACTAGTGGAAACACTTTTAAGGAAAATAGGTTCTATGCTTTAGATAAAAAGTTATGTTAGATTGGTTATGTATTATTATTGCTTTTAGTGTGCTAGTTCTCAATTATGAAGAAAATAAAAAGAATCCATTTACATCCTGATAGTTGAGTGTTTTATTTTAGGTTGTGAGATAATTTCTCTCTCAGATTCAGAAGTGGGATCTGAATTCCAAAAAGGCTATTTATTTTATGTATTTATTATGAATTTTGAGGTTATGTCACTTGCTTCGTGTTACGAAATTTTTAAGTTTATGTTAACCATTACTATGAATCAGCAGGGTAATGGAATTGTACCAAGCGAAGCCTACCATTTAAATGATTTCACCAGAAACCTCAACAACACTGTGTTGGAGTTGAACAAACACCAGCGATGAGGCCACACATTCTGACACCTGTTGAAGGTGAACCGTTTAATTTTAATGTTATGCTTCAAACAATGAACACAATTATGCAGCAAAATGCTAACAGTATGCAACAAGTTTTCGTTAATCAAGCTAATAATGCACAGGTTAAGAATTTCAATATTATGCCTGACTTTTCAAAAATCATCCCAACATTCAATGGAGAAGATTTATTTACAAGTAAATTTTGGCATGAAAGCTTACAAAGTGCTGCTACTTTGCATAACTGGCAGGAAGAGTTTATTTTAGAAACGGCCAGAACACATCTTGTAGGTGCTGGGCATCATTAGTATATAGTGAAACAAAATTCGATCTTAAGCTGGGAAGATTTTAAAAGGGAATTTCGTAACACTTTTATTCACAAGACGAATATAACCTCGTTATATAAAACAATGAGTGCACAAATGCAGAGTCCCTGTGAGGATCATAGTTTTCATTTTCGCGAAAAGGTTAGGTTATGTTCCCAGTTAAGTTTAAGTTTCGACAAAACGAAGAAACAAATAGCAATCGAGTTAATTTCTCGCAAGTTGGCTTCGATGATATCAAGTACAACACATCTAGACGTGGATGACCTTTTCAGAGATTTGGTGCTTTACGAACAAGTAAATAATGAATGTCGGTCTAGGCATGTAACTAAGTCATCTCCTCGAAGTGCAATTAGTGGACTGGGTAATGCCGTAAGTACACACAATCAATCTACCTCTGGTTATAATCGTCCACTTACTAACCTGAAGCAGGAAGTTAAAGGGTTTAAGTGCTTTAATTGTTCCAAGGAAGGGCACACAGTCAACAGATATCCAGAACCCAAACGTGAACATGCAACATGCTTTAGCTGTGGTAGTATGGCTCATCAAAATAAAGATTGTCCAAAAAAACAACTTCCGAAACCTAAGGCAAATACTTCTACAAACAAATGTTGTACAAACATCTTTACTAGATCCATTTATGGTAACTATTAACTATGCTGATGATAACTGTAAGTATGTAATTACTAGTTTTACTTGATTCAGGTAGTTCAATTAGTTTGATAAAATCTTGCTGTTCCGATAAATTGTTTAGTACAAAATGTTGATAATATTAATTTCACTGGTATTAACAGTTCAAAATTAGATATTATCAGGGTTTTTATTAGGGATATTGAAGTATGCAATATTAATGTTAAGATTAAATTTTATGTTGTGTTTAATGATACTATGTCATATCCTGCAATCCTTAGCAGAGATTTTATTTCGACACCTGATATTACTGTTGTGTTAGGTGATAAGCTTGTAGTAAAGAAAAGAACTGTGGAATTAAATTATATACAAGCTATTATGAATATTGAAATGAAGGAACCGGTTAATATCACCAGCACCATTAATTTGAATCCAAATTTGTCTTATGATATGAAGCAAACATTTTCAAAACTTTATTATGAGGAATATATCAATAAATGGGGCACAGATATTATTAAACATGACTTTTCGATGTCCATCACTTTAAAACATCAGCAACCCATCAGTTTTCGACCACGTCGATTATCGTTTTCAGAAAAAGAGAAATTATATGGTATTTTAGATGAGTTCTTGAGCAGGGGTATTATTGAACATAGTTATTCTCCTTATGCTAGTCCTATTGTCTTAGTGCACAAAAAGAATGTCGATTTACGATTATGTGTTGATTTTAGGGAAGTAAACAAAATAACAGTGAAAGATAATTACCCTACTCCTCTGATAGATGATCATCTGGACTGGTTTAAAAATAAAAATGTCTTTAGTTGTATTGATCTTATGCACGGATTTTATCATGTAGCAGTGGCAGAGGATTCTGTATGATATACCAGCTTCGTCACTTCTTTAGAGCAATTTCAATATAGGAAAATGCCCATGGGTATAACCAACGCACCAAGAGTTTTTGCTCGATTTACTAATGGGATTTTAAAACATTAATTAGCCAAAGTAAAGTTTTATTATATCTTGATGATCTGTTAATTGTGACAGAAGCTTATGAGGAACATTTTGATATTTTACGTGAAGTATTTAAGCTAGCAAGGCAGTACGAGTTGAAATTTCGTTTAGATGGCAACGGGAAACATCTAGTAAATCAGAAATTGAGTGGGGTGTTCCACAAGGAAGTATTTTGGGACCATTGCTTTTTATAATTTACATAAACAATATAGTGAATGTAGTGAAGGTAACAAAGATGCATATGTTTGCTGATGACACTTTAATATATGCTGAAGGTGCAAATGTAATAAACCTGATTCAATCTGTAAATAGTGACTTAATAAGAATTAGCAAATATTTAGTTGGAAATAAGCTAAAGATAAATGTTGATAAAACAAAATAGATGTTGTTAATGAATGATAGACGTTATCAAATGATAAAAACAGAAAATAGAAATGTACAAATAGATGGGTCTGATATTGAACTGGTAGAGAACATTAAATACTTTGGCGTAATAATCGACCAAAAATTAACTTTTAAAATGCATCTACAGATGGTTATAAATAAAGTAAGCAAAAAGGTTGGATTTCTGAGAAGAATTAGTGCAAAGCTATCAAGTTTTGCTCGAATAACTTTATATAGAGCAATAGTTTATCCACACCTAACATATTGCAGCACCATTTATTTGTCTCAAACCAAGGTGATTTGGAAGGATTGCAAAAGATACAAAATCGTGCAATGAGATGTTTATTAAAATGTAGCAGATTTGTCAAAGTCCGTAAAATGTTAGAATGTCTTAATTTTTTAAATGTTCAGGAACAAATGAAATAATAGTATGGTTTTTATATATAAAATTATAAATGGTTTGCTGCCTTCGTACTTGGTTAGCAACTTAATTAAAGTGTCAGATATACATAACTACAGCACAAGACAAGCAGACAATTACTATATATACAAGAAGAATAAAACGATAACCACAAAAAATGTATTTCATTATGGCGTTAAGATATATAATACATTACCAAAATCAGTTACAAATCAGCCTTCTCAAAGAAAATTCAAGAGTAATTTAAAAAAATACATTTTAAGTTGTAGAAATGAAAACTAATTATATTATTAACTGTATTTTAATAATTTGCTTTATAGTATAATATTTTGTTTTATACTTTAATAACCTATATTGAGTTATGCAATAAATCTACTAACTACTTACTTACTTACTTACTTACTATAAGTTTTTATTTATGTATCCAGAAATAATAATTTAGGCTATTCAGTAAATGGGGAAGGTATACGTCCAAGTCCACAAAATGTAGAATCTGTCTTAAATTACCCTGATCCGCATTCTGTAAAGGAAGTCCATTGCTTTGAGCCGTCGGCTAGTTATTTTCGAAAGTTTATACCTGATTTTGCTTTAAATGCGGGTCCACTTTATGATTTAATAAAGAAAAATGTCAAATTTAAATTTAGTATGGCGGAGAACAAATCGTTTGAATGTTTAAAGGGAAAGTTGGCAAGTGATCCGGTTTTGGCCATATATTCATCCAAATTAGAAATCGGATGGCATTGTGATGCTAGTAGTGGTGGTTTTGGTAGCATCCTCTTGCAGAAACAGACACATGGTATATTTAAACCAGTCTTTTATTTTAGTCACAAAACAACAGCAGCTGAGAGAAAATATCATAGTTTTGAGCTTGAGTGTTTATCTCCAATTTATGCTATTAAGCGATTTCATATCTATCTCTCTGGTATCAAATTTAAAATCGTTACCGATTGCAACAGTTTTAGGTTGACTTTGAGTAAACAGCATGTTAATCCAAGGATATCTCGTTGGGCAATGTTTTTACAGAATTACGATTATGAGATAGTACATCGACCCAGCAAGAAAATGTCTCATGTTGATGCACTAAGTAGGTGCCATAGCGTGTTAATTTTAGAACCCAATAGTTTTGAACAGACTCTTTCTATTAGGCAATGCCAAGAACCTGTTATACAGGATATTGCTAAAAAGTTAGGAACGGGTGAAGATAAACATTTTGAAAAGCAGGATGGTTTTGTGTATAGGAAAGACAAAAGAATAAGTTACTATTTTATGTTCCGAGTTGTTTAAAGAATAATGTCATTTGTACATGTCATGACGATCTGGGTCATGTGGGTACTGATAGGATCGTTAATAATATCACTAAAGTAAACTGGTTCCTGAGTTAAAACCACAAGTTAAGGAATATATCCATAATTGTTGAAAGTGTTTGAAGTTTTCTCCAATGAATGGTAGGCTGGAAAGTTATTTGAATAGTTTACCGAAGGGTGAGTTACCATTTCTAACTATTCACACTGATCATTATGGTCCATTACAGAAATGCTCTTCCAGGGGCTATAAATTTTGTGTGTTCATGATAACATTATGTATGACTTGTGATTTTATGATACCTTATGAACTTATGATTTATGGCTTTATGATGTTACTTATGCACTTATGATTATGTCTTACGCTATGATTTATATTGAAGTGAGGAAAAAATTGGTCTGTTTAAATTTATCTTATGCTTTGACCGAGGATGGTCAAAATGTCAGTATGGTCGAGTTGCAGACACTTTTATGTTTTATTTCTTACTTTATTGATTTTGTCACTTTAGTTCTCACATTCGTACTAGTGGAGACACTTTTTAGGAAAATAGGTTCTATACTTTAGATAAAAGGTTATGTTAGATTGGTTATGTATTATTATTGCTTTTAGTGTTGTTGGAATATGCGATAGTACGCCCCTGTGTTTTGTTATTTTATATCAACATTATAATATCTTAAGTACACACCTGCAGACATTAAGAAGCAGAGTGTGCGCATTGGAGTTGTATTAAAAATTCAGTTATTTTTAGTAGTAGGTTGGGTACATAGATGTTCTCTATGGTTGGGTATTCGTGATATGTGACAGTTTATTGGCAATGCTTTTGCCTAGGTATTTAAATGATAAAGATAAGTAATATAAAACATTATGCCTGCAATTGTGTATTATTGCTTTATTAAAAACAATTTAACATTGTAGCAGAGAGTGATTGATTGTAGTTTGTTAGAAAACAAAGCCGTGTTGGTGGTTATATAAAAAAATACAACGTGCACGAGGAACATAACCTTGAACAATGAAAGCATCTGTTAAACAGGAATTAAAAGTAAAATTTACGCTAATAGAAAATGGGTAATAACGACGTAATTGAAAAGCTTACAAAGGGGTCAAAGTACAACCAGTGGAGACTAGGGTTCATGTTTTTATTAAAATATAAAAAGTGTATTACTGTTATTGAAAATGAGGTTCGTCCTACAACGACTAAAGAAGAAGATTGGAATTCTATGGTTGATAAAGTTATGTATTATTTTTCTGTTGCCGTGTTGGCGGATGCTATGATGAATTGTGATACCCCAGAGCAGGTGATCGTAAAATTAGATGATTTATATATGAAAAAGTCTGAAGTTAAACAGTTACTAATTGAACGCCAGTTGTGTAATTCAAAAATGAATGATACTGACGACCCTGAAAAGTTTTTCGAGATGTTTGAATGTAAAATCAATGAATTACAGTGTGCTGGTGGCGATGTTAGTCGGAAAAGAAAAGTTAGTTCTTTAATGTCTTTACCAGACAGCTGTAGACATCTTATTAAAACAATTGATTTAGTACCGGAGGCGGAACGTACTGTTGATTATATACGCAAGAAATTAATGAGTCGTAAAGATTTAAATGAAAAGACAGAGGATGTAAGGTCTGTTGAAAAGGAAATTAGTAACGCTGAGCCAAATGTTCAAGTCTTTAAAGCAAATGTTCAAATATCTGGTAATGCTGATAAGAAAAATATTATATGTTATGGTTGTGGATGATCCGGTCACATATAAAAAAAATTGTTAGACTCGTACAGCAGAATATCGGACGAATCAAAGTGGTTTTGCAAGCAGAGGCCGTGGATATTCTGATTATGGTCGTGGTAGGTCAAACTTTAATCGACGAGGTAATTTTCGAGGTCATACATAGTTTTGGGGAAATTTTTGTAGAAATCAAAGAAGAAATTTCAATCCACAAAGATATCGAGGAAGTGGAGGAAGTAACTTTGCAGGAAATGCTGATGTGACTGAGTCAAAGAAAGAATATGATGTCCAATTATTTCATATTGATGTCAATAGCTCTAACGTGAGTAATAATGAAAAAGATAATGTAATAGTAGATTGGTTGATTGATAGTGGATGCACGGATCACATAGTAATGTCAGATAAATATTTTTATAATTATATTAATCTTAGGGTCAATACGAAAGTTAAACTTGGTAATGCCAAAGTTTTAAAAGTATCAAAAATAGGAAATATTTTATGTAAATTTAAAAATGGAAATTCGGAAAGAATTGTAGATATTAAAAATGTATTTTATATCCCGGAAATAGGCAAAAACTTGTTAAGTGTTAGTGCTATGACAAGTAATGGAAAATCTGTAAGTTTTCAGCCACATGGTACTGAAGTATACGATCAGAAAAATGAATTAATTTTGTATTCAAGTGTCAAAGATAAACTTTTTCCCTATAAGACGTGAGGTAATATCTGAAAGCAACATAATTACAGCTAATTACATGGCAAAAAATATGTCTGTCAAAAAGTGTTTGGTCATGTAAATTTTAATGATTTGCAAAATAATGTGTCGTCAAAATTATTTAAATGATTTGCCAAATTCTTTGGATAACAATTTTATGCACTGTGAAATTTGCTTAGAAAGTAAAATGTCAAATTTAAAATATGAAAACAATCGAAGACATTCTGACTACTGTGGTCACATAATTCATACAGATGTAAAGTTTATGGACGAGGAAGTTTTAATTTTGAAAAATATTTTGTTAGTTTTATCGATGATTACTCGAGAGTTGCAAGAGTATTCTGTATTAAAAACAAGTCTGTGTTTGATTGCTCTATGGAATATTTCAATATCCTTAAAAATTGTGCACCAGGTCCTTTATTAGAATTGAGGTGTGACAATGGAAAGAAGTATCTGAATCAAAATTATTATGATGTGGCAAAAAGGGAAGATTTTCAAATTGTGCCATGCGAGCCATATAATCATGAATTAAATGGAGTTGCCGAATGATTTAACAAAACCATTATGAACCATGTACGATGCTTAAGAAAGGAAGCTAACCTAGAAAGAAAATACTGGCCATTGTTTTAGCTGCCTGTTTTATAGGAAACAGATTAAAAAATAGTTTGACTTTTGAGAAAAAGACACCGTATGAAATATTTTTTGGTCGTAAACTGAGAGTGAAAAATTTGCAAATGTATGGAAGTGATGTTTTTGTTAGAATACCTGAAGAAAAAAGAACTACATCAGATGATAAGTCAATAAAAAGAAAATTAGTAGGGTATTTTGATCAAGGTTATAGGATCGTGGTCAATGGTAAAGTGCAATTGGCAAGAAATGTGAGGTTTGTTAAATCAGGCACTGAATGTATTCGTTTGAATGATGAGAATAGCGAGAATGCATCAGGGAAAGAAGAGAAAATGGAAGAGGTCAAAAGTAGATCAGAAAGAAAAAAAAGGATACCAGTGCGTTATAACGATTATGTCTTATATTCTAATTATGCAAATTTAAATGAGCCCAAAACGTATGCTGAAGCAATAGGCTCTGAGGAGAAAGAGGAATGGCAAAAGGCAATGTTAAAAGAATTTAATTCATTGAAGGATTCAGAAACTTGGGAGCTAGTTGACAGACCTGTAGACACAAAGGTGCTAAATGTGAAATGGGTGTATAAAATAAAATCCTATGGCATGTATAAAGCTAGACTTGTCGTTAAAGGATTCGAACAGAATGAATTGGTGAATGATGTGCATGCACCCGTTGCTAGGTTATCAACTGTACGTACATTATTAAGTGTTTGTGTGGAACGTGGCTATGCCATTCATCAGATGGATGTACAAACTGCATTCCTACATAGTCAAGTGAAATCTGAAATATTTGTTGAACAGCCAGAAGGGTGCGAAATTGAAACAAGAAGGGTTTATAAATTAAAAAAATCACTATATGGACTGAAAGAATCTCCGAGAAACTGGTATGAATGTTTTAGTAATTTTATAGTTAGTCTTGGATTTACACGTAGTCAATATGATCTTTGTCTGTATTTTAATATAGAGATGGATCTCTATTGTATTATATCTATAGATCTGATCAAAAGAAATTTTACAAATCATTTTAAAATGACCGATTTTGGGAATGTAAAATAATATCTTGGTATTGATATTAATTATGATAAAAATAACCAACAAATAACTTTAAGTCAAATGAAATTTATGGAAGAGCTTGCAGTAAAATATGGTATCTTAAATAGTGACATAAAATACACTCCGATGGAAACAAATTTGAAATTAGAAGGTGGAGAACCCGATGACAGTTTAAAATATAAAAATTTAATTCGTGCATTATAATTAGTTTCACAAGGTACTAGACCAGATGATGCCTTCTCGGTAAATTATTTAAGTCGTTTTCAATATTGTTGCAATAAGATACATTTTAGGCAAGCTTTATGAATTTGAATTTATTTGTATCACACACGTCATGTGTCACACAATTATAGTAAAAATACTGATAACGATATAATTAAGTGTTATGTTGATGCCGACTGGGCTGGAAACGTGAATGATAGTAAATCAACTACCGGTTTTCTTGTTAAAGTATTTGGAAATGTTGTAATTTGAAAACTGTTTCACGTTCTTCAACTCATGCGGAATATGTAGCTCTGGCGGACGCTGTAGAAGAAACATTACATGTCAACAATCTATTGTCTGATTTTGGTATTAACAACAGTTTGTTAACTACCATAAAGATTTATAAAGATAATAGTAGGACTTGTATGTTGGCAAAAAATGGGAATTTTTCTAAAAGATCCAAAACATAAATGTTGCACTTCACTTTGTTCATGATTTAGTAGTTCAAAATGTAGTCAATGTAATAAAAAATAAAGGCCGCAACAATTCAGCTGATATTTTTACAAAGCCACTAGGCCGTAATAAGTTTGAAGAATTTAGATTTAAGTTGAAATTATATTAATGGATAAGGTAGTAGTAATTGCAGAGTGTTTGCCCTTAGTTTTCAATATTTTATTGTAAAATATTTTTTGTCGCGTTTATCGCAAGGGTAGGTGTTGGAATATGCTATAGTACGCCCCTGTGTTTAATTATTTTATATCAACATTATAATATCTTAAGTATGCACCTGCAGACATTAAGAAGCAGAGTGTGTGATTAGAGTTGTATTAAAAGTTCAGTTATTTTTAGAAGTAGGTTGGGTACATAGATGTTCTCTATGGTTGGGTATTCGTGATATGTGACAGTTTATTGGCAATGCTTTTGCTTTAGTATTTAAATGATAAAGATAAGTAATATAAAACATTTTGCCTCTAATTGTGTATTATTGCTTTATTAAAAACAATTTAACAAGTGTGTTAGTTCTTAGTTTTGAAGAAAATAAAAAGAATCCATTTACATCCTGATAGTTGAGTGTTTTATTTTAGGTTGGGAGATAATTTCTCCCACACAATATAATTGACAAGTTTGAAACTATGAAGGATATAAGAATTGATGTTACTGTTAAGAAGTAAAAAATAAATCAGTAAATTCTACTAGTATTTTTTGCTTAATACTTCAGTTTTGCAATTTAATGTATGTATTTTGTTCAAAATCTTTGTGTATGGAAAAAACACGGTTTATTCAATGTATCACTTTGAAAAACTGGATTTTGCATAAATCTACTTCATACGCATCTTGAGGGCAGGAACCGCCACTAATAATATCTTGAAAGTTTGTATTCAAAGGAACATTTGGTGATAAAAAACCCAGGAGTGATTATAGACAGATCTGTGAATTTGGGTAAAATTAATGAAACTTTCGAAATTTTATAATGCGAGTAATTTTTGTTACTTCAAGTAGCGCGCCAGAATTTTATTCTTATGCGTTAAGTTTTATGAAGCGTTGAGCAAATAGAATCAGTACATGGTGTTATGCTGTGGTGAAAAGTCAGATTTTATTAAAATTGATAGCATGCAGTATTGTTCATATTTGTGTATAACATTTTTGTTTGAAACACAACCACCATAAATATTCACAATAGAAAAAAATAAAAGTATATCTGTTGTGTTGACATTTATTTCACGCAAAATACTCTTTTCACACCAAACTCTCAGGTGTCTCTAGCAGCTCCTACAAAGTATAGAACGTCCCAAGCTAGTGTGACCTAGGACTGAGTAATTTCTTTAAATCTGTGATTTATTCCGTGCAAGCAATGACTTGACTTTAATTAGTGTTAAAAAATAATCATTTTCAATTTATAATTCATCCAAATGTGATTGTAAATGTGCTTCCGTGTCAGTTTCTAGAACTTCAGTGTAAATAGTGTCACACTTTGATAATAATTTCCAATGAACTATTGAATCTAATTGTAAAATATCAATTTCAAACAGATTTTGTGTTGACTTATTAATATTAAATAAACTTTAGAAAAAAGATGGGAGTTAGGGTTTTATAAAATTTTTAAATGTGTTTAGTTTACCGTTGAGCTTGGCAAGTTTCTGCATAAAACTAGCCATTTGGTGTGAAATTATAATATTAATATAATGAGATGCTAATATTAAGTGTAAATAAAATTGTGTTTAAAAATTAAGTAAACCAAGTGCTAGTTGCCGTTAGTGTAAACAAACTGTATGCATGTTATATTGTGTATAATTACATGAAAGAGCG
The DNA here is from genome assembly GCA_036346225.1 of Platerodrilus igneus. Classification (NCBI taxonomy): domain Eukaryota; kingdom Metazoa; phylum Arthropoda; class Insecta; order Coleoptera; family Lycidae; genus Platerodrilus; species Platerodrilus igneus. The sequence goes on from JARFIW010001131.1 coordinate 2,018,249, forward strand.
CAACGAATAAAGTATATCACCTTTTATTCAATTGTTGTCCACCTGCAGAAAGCTGTGGGAATCCAGTCGAGTTGTCGTGTTTACATATGAAGTTTTCTTGATGTCCTTGATATGCTTGGATGACTGTAACGTGGTCAATATTTCTACAGGAGCCTGTAGTCATATCGTATTGCAAGTCTGTTCTTAGATTATATCGGACGATTGTAATAGTTAATGAATGTAGAGCATATTTAATTTTACAATGATAACCGAGAGACAATAATTTTATAATAGAATACGCTAGCAAGTGAATAAGATAAAAAATAAAGAACATTTGTTCATAGCAACAAACTAGCAAGAAAATGCATTGACATAGAATGTTTATATCAAAACTGGCAGTTCATTTTCAAATAGAACAATGCGAACCGAATCCAAAGTGGTGATGATATGTAATGCGTATATAGTTTTATCAAGTAGAAAAATTATTTTATACAAACATTTTAATGAAAGCAATTAGCAATATAATAGAATGCTCGTAATCTTGTCGGACGCTTCAAATGAACATTAAAATGAAAGTTGTGACCACGACAAGCCCTAACAACAGGATTATCTGCTACTTTAAGCTTTTCTTTCGTATATCAAAATATTGTACTAAAAGCTTTACAAGAAAAAACACGAAACCTATCAGAATGCCAGCCAGCAACATATACAAAAATTCCTAAAAATATCCTATGGCTATTAATTATTCTTAACTGTACATGCTAAAATAACTATTCAATTATAATTTTTTCATTTTTAATCAACTTTATATTCAAAATTCATCTGTCAAAGGAATTACATTATGCAAGATAAGGAAAAAATGAATATGGATGAGCCATCCATTACCTCGGTACAGGCAACGGTATTGGGCGTTGAGCACTTTAAGAAGTCGTGAAGCTCTCCAATTACTCAAATTTAAATTTCTAATATCTATAAACTATAATTTTTCTATGTTGTACTGATTTCACAATTTATATATGTATTATAGTAAATTCTGTGGTCAGGCTACCATTCCCAAAGTAAGTACACTTGATATTTGATTATCAAATGCAGTTCAAACCTTATTCAATTATAAGATGCACAAGACACGGTACTGCTAAATGAAATGTGATATCTTTGCAAGAAGTTCATCACAGAAATGACGAATCTTCAGATTAAAGGTATTTTCTTGTAAATTCTTGTCAAAAACTGTCTCTGAATCACCAGTCTCCATAGAAACCGTATTCTGTGGTATAACAAGTTAAGAGTTAGTTACGTGTTACATTTTAAACCTTATTCAATTATAAGATGCACAGGACACGGTACTGCGAAATGAAATGTGATATCTTTGCAAGAAGTTCATCACAGGAATGACGAATCTTCAGATTAAAGGTATTTTCTTGTAAATTCTTGTCAAAAACTGTCTCTGAATCACCAGTCTCCATAGAAGCCGTATTCTGTGGTATAGCAAGTTAAAAGTTAGTTACGTGTTACATTTGAAATCTTGGTATATATTAACCTTTTACTATTATTATATCACCTAGTAACAACCTGATACATAATTATAAACAACCGAGATAAGCTATAATTTTGTTTTATTTTAGTATATACCACATTAATTTAGGGTGCGGTGCACAAGTACATACTGCTGGAAACAATTACAAGATATTTGAAATTGTGCTGGAGTGTTTAAAAACTAATTATTAACAAACAAAAAGGCGGATTTTACACTATTTTTTGAATAATTACTGTTTTTATATGGCACTAATCTAAACCCAAACCATAGAAAAATAAGAAGTTCAAGGTCATCGCTGGAATAAATATTTGACTGTAGCCACAAAAATATACAAACAAATATAAGTACATTGTGTACACAAGAAACTATGTTGATATTTACATCTCTTGTCTATTGTAAATAATAGTTTATACAACGTACATTACATGAGCTGTATATATTTACCATTAAACACATTGAAAAACCTTTAAAAACTTTATACCAGGGCACATTTTAACAGCAGCGGTAATAAACCCTCTGATCTGTGTCATAAATTGAGAAACTTAATGGAAACACATTATAACCATAATATCTGAAGAATGTTTAATAAATAACCTACATGGAAATGTGCCATCAATCAAAACAGGTGAATCAAACTTCTAGAATCTGACAAAAAATAGTCTACACAAAAATACTATTCATTTTTATATTTACATTATATCATACACTACATTAATAACACTGATGCTTTAGGAGATACAAAGCAAGTAAAAGCACGACACAGTATAAACATTACATGAACTAAATACTATTAGCGCTTAACATACAGCAAAATCTTTACTAGCATTATTTATGGTTCAGCACACTTAACAAAAGACGAACACGTTTCTATAAAAGGTATGTGTTGTTTTAGTACACCTACCATAGCTGCCGAACAAGTTTCAAGAGAGCAGGTCTTACAGGGGATATAAAAAATTTTTAAAAAATTTTCTTAAGGTGTCCTTATGCAAATTCGGAAAAATTTGTGAACCAGAGCAAACACGTTTCTGCAATAGCTATTTGTTGTTTTAGTACACTTACCCTAGTTGTCTAACAAGTTTCAAGAGCCCAGGATTTACAGAAGCAAAGAATAAAATTTTTTAATTTTCCTCAGGTGTCATTATGCAAGTTGGGAAAAATTTGCGAACTGGGCGAACTTTTTTCTGCAAAAAATATGTGTTGCTTCAGTACACCTACCCTAGCTGCCTAACAAGCTGCATAGGTTTTACACAATTTAAGAAAATTTATATGTATTTCAATTTAGAAAGACAACTGCTAAAAATATAGACGTAAGAATAATATAAGAATGTCAAAATTATTTAGTTTCAATTATCCTTAGATTTAAAATGCGTAAAGATAATTGGGTTAATATAAGAAACACAATTGAACAAGAGGAATGCTTGTTCAGTGCAGTTAGGTGTGGTTTTGTAGTGATTGGGATTGGTAGGCAAATCCATATTTAGCGGCCGGTAGATAGTGGCTGCTACCATCACCAACGTAAAATTTTCTAGAACGTCATAGATATTCATATCTAAATTACAACAATAACAATTAAACTAACACAGAATGATTAACTAATGGTTAGGTGTGCTTATACCTACAGTAGCGTTCCGCAACCCATCTCAAGGTTAATATTCATCACTATTAGCGTTTTTCATTGCATCATTTCAACTTGGGAAAAATCAATAATATCTATCCTCACATATAAATTTTAAAAAACAATCAAAATTTACTAACAGGTGGAAAATTTCTAAGTGTTTATTACAATTAACCTTATTTACGATCACGTCTAAAATATTCTATGTGAAGTAACATGCGCATTTCATTTATATCGCTAGATATTTCCAATGCAATTTTTGGAAGTTTTTTTTTTAAAATATGGCCAAAATCGGTAGTAACTTGCATTTGTTGTAAGTGATAATTAAAAGTATGGTAATAAGTTATATTAAAAATTTTTTTAGCTCCAGTGTGTTCAAGTGCACCTTGTCTTTAATTTATAATTTTATATTAAATTAATTATTTGGGGAAATAAGATTTATATGTAGGATAGCATGCACCGACGAAACAGTACGCGTACCAAAATTTTCCTGTGTGTATAATTTCTATAAAGTCTATTTACATAAAAAATATTATAGAGGTCTATTTTTGGCTTTATTTATATCAATTTTTGTTATAATATATGTGTAGCATATAGAACAACTCAAAATTTACATCAAAATGAACTAGACTTGTTTTCTTTTTCTATTCTTAAATAATTTTAAAAATATTTTAGTTTATTGGAAATGGAATGTAATAATTTTTGACTTAAATTATTGGATGCTTTATCAATATCCAGGAACCAACCGACAAAATATTTTTCCCTTTAGAAATAAAACAAAAATGTGTTTTGCAACTTCGAGTTTTATTTTCCAGATATCAAAAGAGAAGAAAAAAAATCTTCTGGCTACCAGAACCGAATGAATAAAGCAAGTGCAACAAAGGATGGGAAACATCTTTTCAAAAATTACATTTTTTTAATTGTCAGCACCAATATCAATTGCTATAGATAACAGCAGCCAAGAAGAAGAAATGAGAAAATAGCAATCAAAGTAGGGAAAACGAGTAGCTAAAGAAGAAAATCCAAATACCACATGAAGAACCACATCAACTAATGTCCCAAAATGTAGAGGATTTTAGTGCGTCCAAGATGAAATATTTTCCTCATTACAAGTTCAAACTTTGTGACCAAAAACTTTATATAATTTTCACATTAAATAATACGAGAAAATAATGGCGTAGAGTCGGTTTTAACTAAAACTGCATATGCAAGCAAAATACATAGAAGTCTATTTGAATCCAAAATGCGTGCACTCAAAATATATAGAGGTCGCTTTCCATTCAAACAACATGGAATCTTGTGAATCGTAAAATTCAGTCGAACGCAAATAGTTGAGCCATAATCAAATCACAGAGACTGTTCAACGAAAGTTAATAAAAGTTAATAAAAAAAATGCAAGTTAATATATATATATATATATATATATATATATATATATATATATATATAATCTAGGCTGTAGTGCATATAAAATATAAACACGTCAGTTTCTACCCAATCAGCATGTACTCTATTTTATTTGTTAAATGTACAACACTTTTATTTATGTTGATCAATTTTAATATTGCCAAATTTAATATCAGAATTCATCGCCGTTTATAATAATAAGATGCTAAACCACTTAATAAAGTAAGACCTAATTATATGCATACCGGAAGTTTGACCTACGAGTTTAACTTTGAAGACATTTACTGTTATATCAAACGGGATATTCATAGATTTGATACATTCAACTATAACTGTAATACTAAATACCAGATATTATTAGCAAATAAAAATGTTTCTGGTATTGTGAAGAATGAAAACGGTAGTAATATTATACTAGGATTTGTAAGACTTAGATCTAAAATATATGCATCTACAGTTCACGATATTGACCAAATTTTCTTTAATAATTATAAGAATCATTGTTTCAGAATTAAAACATAATACAAATCACAACGTTTTATTAGATCAATCAAACATAAGGTGTTTAGTCTAAAACAAAACAAATAGTTCTTAATCCAAGTGATGATAAATGAATTCCCTAGCATCTCCACTACTGATACTAAACCATGAGGGTTTAACCATTTAACCTTATACTCATGTAAAAAATATCAGCTATAAAAAATGGATACTAAGTATAATACACAAAGCATGCAGAGTAAAGTTTCCATAAATACCAGAAATTTTAAACCAATCGACACTATGTCAACTACTTCAAGGCTGTTAACAGCAAAAAAAGCATTATTTCTTCAAATGCTAGGTTCACAATTATTTAAGGGTAAATAACTTATTATTTAGAATGAACAGTGTAGTACTCAATGTGTATGAATAATTTTACACAATAATTCAATTGTTAACATTGAAAAACATATTCATCAGCCTAATGTTAACATATCTTTAAATAATTACAATGAAATTTCTATCCCCATACAAGACATTTATCCTTACCATCCAAGTATGATGCTTATAGTAGACAAATTGGATTGAGTCCATATAAGACCTTCTTCGAAAGCAAAGTTTGTAAGTAACAGAGTTTTATTGATTTTTGATGAAATTGGTATGAGATTAATGGTGAGTATAGGTTGGAAGCGGGTTGAGGTATATTGGCATCACAACTTTATACGCCATTCCATCTCTACTCACCACCTCCACATACAACCTCCACCTCAACATATTACTATCTCTACCTATGTAGCTTATCTAACCTATAACGTTATATTCGCCATCTGTTTAACACAACTATCACTTTTCCATCATTTTGATTACATCACAACAACCGTTTTGATTCAGCTATTGTTTTTCTCTCATGCCATCTTTGTTCAATTTGTAGACTTACCCTGTATATTTTTATTAATGAGTACCACTAAGTCACAATTCTCAAACAGTAATTCTGATCAACTCGACGATTCTTAGACAACAAAGGTTCTGAAATTTGCTTGTCCCCAACACCACACACCATCTCCACACACCACTAATACGTAACCTCTACCTCCAGCAGATTTGCGTTAATGAAGTAATTATCGAACTCATTTATTAAATGATGTTTAAATTAGTTAGTGCTCAATTTGAAGGTATTTTCCAAACAATGTTCAATATTCCCTGACTGTAATTTAACTATTTTGTTTAAGGTGAACAAAAAAACTAGTAATTATACTTTCTCAATGTGTAAAGACGAAATAAAGGTAAAACCAGCAAATTTATCTGCTGATCTAAAATGTAGTGTATAATCGAGCATATGGAACTGTATAATTAATAAGTAAATTCTAATTTTAAGTTTTATTTAGATAATATAAAATATACATTTCTACACACAAAACACAACTATTTCCTTATTTTTACTCAGAGCTGTTTTTAACTCATCCAATGTAATATTTATTTTATAATTTAGATCTATATTTTCTTCTTGTAGCTGATTTCCTAACCACTAATTGGTTACATACAGCACATTTTGAATTGAAGAATATAATGCACATTGTTTCTATGCTCTAGTTTTCAATTCCAGCAAATAAAAAGTTCTGCTCCAACATCTATTTGCTCTCTCTTTCTGTATAAAAGATTTTCCAGACATCTGAAAAAACTTTAAACCTTCTACCTGCAAATAAGTTACGACATGCACACATACACACGCATGCACATGCGCACACACACACACATATACACCGGGTGTATCTGAAATATGGGTTGAGCTTGTAATAAGCGATTCCTCACGTTAAATTAAGTAACTTTTGCTCTTAGAAGTTTTTCAAAAAGTGTTCAGTTTGGGAAATACTTGCAATTGAAATTTAGGGACTTCTTTTTAAATAAGGGTTGATTTCATAAGGGGTACAGCAGTAGAACGTGTATATCCTTAATTTAAAAAGAAATCACCAAAATGCAAAAAAGAAGTCCACAAATTTTAGTACAAGGAAAACTTAAATACGGTCCTAAATGTACTTTTACAAATCATAAACATGTAGTAAAATTTGTTTGTGTTTTGTATGATAAGTGTGTCACGGCATTTAAAACCTTAAATGTCATAAACTTGATTTTGTTGATGGTTGTACTTATCATTTTAAGTGTTATAATCATTTGCAAATAAATTTTGTCGAACGTGCATGAAATATTTTGCATATTACATTTTGTAAATTTTGTAAATGACATCGAGGTCATATAATAAACATCAATAGATTGTGTGTAATCTAATAATGCAAAAAGGCGAGTTTAATTAAATAGTGTGCACTGTCCTGAAATAGTTCTTCTAAAACAAAATGAAACAGCAAGCATTGAACTATAGAATACATATTGTGGTTTTAATATGCTACGAGTGTTCTACATTTGTGGTTTGATTTATAGTGTCGTGAAACTACGTCAACAATTAATTTTTATGACTGTTGTATCGTTCTGACCCTGATATTTCTTGTAACTTTGTAAAGTGAAAATTAATAATCTAGGAAAATCATACACATTTTAGGTTACAAAGTTTCGCAAATACTACTCAAATTTACAGTTAAAACAGCACATCACGTAAATTTTTTATCATCAGTCTTTAATATCTCAACACGTATTTTAAGCATTTTAAAAAAATTACAATAGGTAGATGTAAATTTTAAATGCTTTGCGAATTTCTTTTGTTTCAGATTTACTTTTGCAGTAGTTTCTTTGCAATCGGTCTCTAAAGTAAAAGGTCTAGTTACATTTTAACCAATAATAACACACTATAATAAATGTTTGATATGACCGCCTTTGGCAAGTATTCCAGATTTAACACATCGTAATAAGTTATTTTGCACTTTCCTAAAGCATTTTTCATTGTGCCGTATGTTGTTTGCTGCAGTCATTATGCGTTCAATAAACTATTCCACTAGAGGGGTTTTGTAAACTTCGTCTTTAAGGTAGTCCCATAAGTAAAAGTCTAACATGTTAAAATCTGGACTTCGGGCAGGTCAGCCGACAACACCGTTCCTGTCCATCCAATAATGGCAAAATCGTTCATTTAATTAAATGCGAACGGCGCGACTGACATGCATGAACCACATAATTTTATGTAGCTCCAGGGGTAGATCATACAGTTCCTGGTCAAGTATAGCACTTAAAAAATTTAAGTACACTTCACCTGTAAGACGTTGAGGTAACATAAACGGTACAATAAGTGTGTTCCCCAGAATTCCGGTCCCCACATTTATGGAAAAGCGATGTTGTATCACATGGGAATTTTCATAACTCCATACATGCGTGTCTTGATAATTCAGTACTTCGTCTCAAGTCAAACAACATTTGTCGGCAAATAACACCCTGGCATCAAAACCAAAATGAGCAATTTCTTGCTGCCTGAACCATTCATAAAATTCAAGTCTTGTCCAAAATTGTTGTCTGTGAGACATTGCACTCTTTTCACATGATACGGGTACAAAAGGTTATCGCGTAAAGTCTTGTCCACTGAGGAATGAGAAATATTAACAATTCAGCTTATCTAACGAGTACTGTTACGAGGATCATTGTCTACAAGTCGCAAAATTTGTTCTTCTGCTTCTTGAACATAATGCGGTCATTCTCTTCCTCAGCCATCATACAATGGCCTCGCAGTTCCCATATCCCAAAGTCTTTCTACACACTGTAAAATACAATTTCTAGAGTGTAGTGATCGAGTAGAAAAATGTTCCAACCACAACCTCAAAGTAGCGCCCGCATTGTACCTAGACTCCCATACATCAATACGATGTTACAGTATTTTGCAGTATTATACATTTTTAATAACTAACTGCAGCAGATTAAAATCAAAGACCAAATAACATTGGTAAACTATATATATATATATATATATATATATATATATATATATATATATATAAAGTAAGATGTATCTGTAAACAAACTCTTATGAAAATAATAAGAGCCATTGACAAATACAAATCGGGCTGGTAGTTATATAGCCATTAACAAAACATTAGCTTTATTAATTCATGGGGAGGAAACATCCACTGACCAATGGTTTCGGTGGATGTTTCCTCCCTATGAATTAATAAAGCTAATGTTTTGTTAATCTATAACTACCAGCCCGATTGTATTTGTCAATGGCTCTTATTATTTTCATAAGAGTTTGTTTACAGATACATCTTACTATATACTATTTTCTTATTAGGACTGCAAATAACTTGTCTTTGTTTATATATATATATATATATATATATATATATATATATATATATATCGACTAATGTGGTTAGGTTCACTGAAATACATGTAATGTAAATTACTTATGATCATAGAAGTTGTTTAATCAGAAAATGATGATGAAAGCAAGGTAGCCTTTTTATATAGGGAAATGCCAGGACCAGACTCTAAACTTTAATAGCGAATAACTCGCAAGTGGGAGGCATTTCTGAAAAACTTCTCAGAACAAACGTTACTTAATTAAATGCGAGGAATCGCTTGTTAAGAGCTCAACCCTTATTTGAAATACACCCTATATATATAGTTATATGCAAAATTGGCAATGTACATTTTTAGATTTAGTTATAATTTATAAGGTAACTCCCGCGTATTTTTTAAATTAAAACGCCAACTTCCTTCGTTGCGGGCAGTCGCGCCTGCGCAGAGTGAATGCAGGGAGGCGCGAGTGTCAAAAAGGGGATTAATCCACGAGCCGTCGAAGAAGCAACAACTATCTTGGTGTGGTGTGTGCTTTTTCTTTAGGTATGCAGGTTCCTTGTACCTTTTACCTTTGTGTACCTGTTACCTAATCCTTCTGACCCCCTACAAGTGCAGTAAAAGGAAGGATGGATGGTCATTGGATTCAACATGGCGTAATGAATCCAACCTGCAAATCATCGCTGGACCCAGAGTAAGCTACGAGATACCCATCATGTGAGTAATTTGTTTTGATTTAAATTGTGCATGTAAATTTATCTTAGATGTCAATTGCATCACCCTTAAAGTGTGGTCGGTATAAGTTACAATATGGTGGGTAAATTTGCCGTGTAATTATGCATTAAATTATGACAATGACGTAGTTATTCGCAAGTATAACAATATATTGTAGCCTACCGTTTTCCAGGTGTATTGAAAATAGTAGCTGCACGACAGGGTATAAAGAAATTATCCTAGCAAACCTAGACTCGACCGTCTTTGGTTACAGAGCCTGCAAAAGTCAGAATCTTAGGGGAAAAAATAAAAAAACGTTGAAAAGCTGACCTTATGAAGAAGTTGCTACAAAAAAATATTGAAATGCAGATTTGTAGACTAGAAATATTTTAGTATTATATTATGAAAAATTTTAATTTTAATAATTTGTTTACAAAGCAAAAAATTTAACTTAACAAGATTTTGAACATAAGTCAAATATAATAGCAAAGCACAAAGCTTTTGTCTGATCTTACTATTTTTAGATTATATACTTGTAAGCTTAAGGCCATATATTCTTTCATTCTTAAAGTTAAATCTACATTTCATAGCAAAAACACATGTTTAACAGATAGAGTGAGTTGAAGCATATTTTGTATAAAGATAACAGTAGTAATAATTTTACAATAATCCTTAACCGGCAAACATTTGCAAAATGTTAGGTATATCTAATTCTTTTTATATTACTTCTTTAATCAACCGTTTCATGAAACTTTTGATTTTACAAAGAGTATGTTGACTTACTTCATATACAAAATTTTTTGTTATAAAAGATACATGTAACGACAAACTTGAATTAGTTTAATAATGTAATTTTCTGCATAACTAATTTGAAAAGTCACTAATCTACTTCTCTCCATCTATAAAATCAGTGAATAAAAACCATACCTTTTACAGTAAAGAAAACTACATAGCAAAATGTGTTACTTAGCTGTATTCACACGCACATGGTCTACACAGTCACATACAGTTCTTGGACCAAAAAAGTACAGTCGGCCAAGATCACCAGTAGAACAAATTCCTGAAAACCATGCAGGTCACGTCCGGACGCAGGAGACAGATTATGTAGAAATTCCATTCCACTAATATAATTATATTTCTAAACCATCACATCAAAATAGTCCCTCCAATGAATATCATATCAGAGAAGACTAGGCAATAAAATTTTATATAAAGGAAGACTCTAAAACCAGTTTGTGTTAGGAAGATATTTCCACGTGTTTACATAAACAAAAATTATATCTGTAAATATCTTACCATCACTTGCTTTAATGATGGACCTTCAGGTAACAAAACAGAATTTGTTTATTCGCCATTATCCCTATAAGAATATTTTTAAAAAAAACTATAAAGATTTATAATATATTACATACCGTTCAGGACAGATAAGATATTCGTCCTAGGAGGTTTAACTATAAAATGATCTACTAACACTAGCAAAGAAGTGGATTTTTAATGGAGGCAGAGAGAGAGAGAGAGAGCGAGATAGGGGGAGAGGAAGAGAAAGGGAATGATAGGCAGAAAGAAATGGAGGGGGAGGGAAGGGGAAAGGGAAGAGAAATAGAGGGAGAGGATTGAGAACAGAAGACAGGGGGTAGAAGGATTGAGAGGGAGAGAAGGGTGCGTTTTCTTGAATTTTTCCGTTTTACCATTTAAACCACTAAATAACTTCTGTGTAGATTATATCCCTTGTGTGCTATAGTAATGTTGTGTTTCTTAAACAAACTTTGTAATTTTTCGGATAGACCTGTCACATATGACATTGATACGTACATTTTGTTTCCCTTTTTAATTTTATCATTATGATTCACATAATTATTATATAATATATTAATTTGATTTTTAAACACATTGTGTATGAGGTAGGGTGGATAATTGTTTTCCAGCAAAGCTTTCTTTTTCTTATTAATAGCATTAGGCCTGTATTCTGGACAGGACAGTTTAGTTGCTCTATCAACAAGACTAATTATAACATCTTTTTTCTGTGTACTTGGACGTTGTGATAGATAATTTAAATATCTTCCAGACCATATGTTTTTAGTATATCATTCAGTTTTAATTATTTAGTTAATTTTATACAAATTCATGTCCAAGAATGTTATAGCGCCTTCATTTTCAATTTCCATAGTAAATTGTAAATTACTACGGAAACTATTAAATAATTTTAAAACTTGATCTTGTTTATCACAAAGAATGACAAGGATACAATCATCTACATATCTAAAAAATAAGCAAATTGGAAAATCCACTTTCTGCAACACGTGTTTCCAATTCCTCCATTGCAAGCTGAGCTACAACACTTGACAGCGCCATGCCCATAGTGCATCCGTTTCATTGTTTATACATCGTTCCATTGTATAAAAAGTAGGTGGATGTTACAATTATTTTAGTTACCCTTTTCATTTCTTGTAGCGGAATATCAGTGTATAATTTAATTTCATCCCCTTTTTTTATTAGGTTTACAGTCAAATCAATTAGTATGCTGGTGTACAATAACACAACATCCTAGCGAGATTAACAAATAGTTATCAGGAATAATTATGTCCTTAATTTTTTCTTTAAAATGCCAAGAATCTTTAATACAATATTGATTCTAACACGTTGTTATAAATCGTTTTTAAATGCACTGATATATTATTATATGATGATTAAATAGCAGATACAATTGGCCTTAAAGGTATACCTAGTTTGCGTAATTTGGGTAGATCGTATATTTTTGGCGATAAGACATTGTTATTTACCAATTGTTTGCTTGTTGACGAGGATATATATCCCTTTTTTCCCCATTTTTTTTATAATTTTATTGCTATCTTTTTGATAGATATCAGTAGGGTTACGGTTTATTATCCTATATACTGTTGGATTTAGGAGCATTTCATTCATTAAGCAAAACTAGATTTGGATTTTCCTTTAAAAATTTCTTAGTTTTTTTAAAATCTTTAACGAAATCTGTATGTACTAATTTATTTTTGTTATTCCCACCACCTATCTTATTTCTATGATTAGTAATTATATTACATGCATTAGCCCTAACTTCATCTTTGTTATAGGTTGTTAATCCAGTACTAGCACATTCTACACTAATAAATATTTCAGGGTGCGGGATCATCTCATGACCTTGTATAGAATTGCAAAATTTGGTCCCAAGCTTAGTGTACTATTTACGTACCCAGGTAGTTCCTGCTGTGATAAATTTTCTACCCAATTGGTTTCAGTTTCATTTATATCACCCTTTTTGTTTGTCTTTATCCTGCTTAAGTTTTCTATTTTCCTTAAATTCCTCTCTATAACTCTTAAAAACAAACGCTTATTTCTAAATATTTTATAATTTCATCAAAATTATCACAAGATAATACGATTCCTAATCTCTTTATGATTTTATTAATACTAGCTTCAATTTTTGTCTTAAACAAAAATAGGTATCGCTAATTAATAGATTTAAAATATTTTTCTTAAAATTATTTATTATTATCAAAGGCTTGTACAATAAACATGTATGAGTTTGAGAGATTTAAATAGTATATATTTAATTAATTATTTTAAAGCTTTTTAATTTAAGTTATTGACCAATAGCAAGTTGTTTGCATATGTATACTGAAATAGGAATTTAGTTTGCATGAATAATCAAAAATTGTATGTTTCCGTTCAAAAGGTAAGATGAAAAAGCTAAGTTTTAAACTTTTAATGTAATGTCTACAGAACTATGTCATTGAGAAAGACCTGCAATTAGGGTTGAAACGTTTGAAAAGTTAAAATAAATGGTTTGATTTTAGTGATTTTGATTGACCTAAAACCCAAGAAAAGTACATTTATATATATTGACATATATTAGTGATATTTAAGTCCTAAAGATAAATAAACTTATATTAATTGTGCATTTCAAACCATTATAATGGTAAACGAACAATTAGTAGATGATATCTGATTTATTAAATTAAATTACAATTCTAATTACAGGTGTATAATAATATTTTCTTAACATTTAATAAGAATATTTCAATAAAATACATTCTTCTAGTGTCAGTATGGTGACATATTATATCATGGTGACAACATCGTTAGGTTAGGCTCTACAGCTCTCTTCATCAATGTTTGTATTCTAATAATTTGTAAGCAATTGTCATTTAACAAAGCTGGTCAGTTTCGTTCTGATTTTGTTAACATGAACTTCTCGGTGCATTTTCATAGTCAGGGTGATTGATCCTGATAAAACTTCATTAAGCATGCATCTCTAGAATGTCTTGCAACTTTCAAGTAACAGAGAATTTCGAAGTAACATAAAACTAGTGTGAGGCGTAAATTGTAGTTTAAGCTGATTTTATTTCAAGAATTATAATTTAACTTTAATGCTGTATCAAATTTGGAATGAGGCTGTGTAGAAAATAAGGTTCAAGCAAGAATCTGATTTTATTTCAAGAATTAAAACTCAACTTTAATGCTGTATCAAATTTGGTTTTGAGGTTAGATGTCTGGTGTACATTTAGAATGCATGGGTTAAATTCTACAGACTTACAATGAACTTCTTGCTGCATCGCTGATCTTGGTTGGTTCAACTTACACTATTTTGTAAGAACGTTCCACATTTTTTCTTAGCTTTTCTGTATTTTGAACGTTGATAAAAGTTTTGTGGGTGATAAATTTTATGTTAGTAAAAGTTCATGTATCTCCCTCTTTAAGTAGATTCTTTCATACTCATAACTTAAATTTTCATATACTGTAAATTAAATACAAAAAATAATTTTTATGTTAAAGTATAAATAACTTGTTATTTATGCCATATGGTGCGATAAGAAAAGTTTGTGTTCAATTTGTACTATGTACCCATGACATAATTTGAAAGTTAGGATTAATTTTGAATGTAATTTAAAGTAATGATATTTTCAAATCATTTGTAATAATTCCAATTGTAAAGTCGCTCGCAGTACTGCCAACGAAAGAAAAATAATTATTTTATGTAGAGTAATTGACACAATATTTTAACATTAAATTTTTTGAATCATTAATGCTTGCTTGGTTTAAGAAACATCACTATTGATAATTTTATTGAGACTATAGCTCCACAATTTGCTGTAAATACTTTGTTATAATTTTGAAAAACTAAAAGAAAGATAAATTTGTTTAACCCAAAGTTTTATTTTACTGAACTTTAAAGAAAGGAATTGCAAACTCATACTGAAAATATGATAATTAACACCAGGTTCATAAGTATGTCATTTTGTAATTATTGTTAATAGGTTTCTACAAGCTGAGCTAGTCAAGGCATATTCATCGAGACATTTGTTAATTCAAAAGAGGACAATTGGTAAGGTGTTTTGATAGGGTTTTGAGGAAACAAATTCTGGTTGTGTATATAGATAGGCCTAAAAAAGTCAGCACAGCAATATATATATATATATATATATATATATATATATATATATATATATGTATATTGCTGTGATTCCTACAAAAAGCCTCACCAGAGTAAAAAAAGATATTCAAGCCTCTCGAATTTGGCACCAAGATTTGCTGTGATTCTCGCCCTGTTGAATCTCTTCTGATAATCGCCTCTTTACTCTTTCCGCCTCGGCTGCTCACCGAGTTAAAACTTTCATCCTCATTCATAAAAAAAACAAACACACTCCTACCACAAACATCAACGTTAACTCTATTTACATCAATATTCATAATACATTAAAATTTCAAAATTAAATTGTAGCATAAATTTCAGTATCATAAAATTTCAAGATTAAATTTGTCATCATTTTAATTTGCATCCAGAATTAAAGTCCTTGTAGGATGCCTACTCATTAATTTAACAATATTTGCAGACCTGAGTCTGAATAAAAGGGAGCATCTCCCACCCCTTTACGTTAATTAAACAGGTTAGTCTAATTGAGCTCAAAGACAGACCCAAATTTTCATCATAATCAAGAACATAAACTGCTAAATACTCCTTTCTACTTAAACAAGAAAATTTCACCTTAAAATTAAAAATTTGTTGTTTGTACAAATTCACTACTGTCCATTTTTTTATCAAACAAATTATAAAGTTATTCAACACACACCAAAACATCCAAAATCGAACAACAAAGCATAAGTTACCTGAAGGTTAATGCACTCGTGGCTCCAATCGTCCTTTGTTAATCACACCATTCCAACTGGGTTATGTTTACGGCTTCTGATTCTGAACGCTTTTAAAATTTTCTACACCACCATTCATCTAAAGTTGTTTCAGAGCTTCTCAGGAACTCATCTAAGTATATCTAAATCTTGTTTTGTGGATCCAATCACGATTACGAATAACATTTGATTATTAACACCCCCGAAAAATAGCAAAGAAATTCATAATTCTTTCACGCTATACCCAAAACGGCCTACTTTTGTTTATTCATTTATCGTTACAAATTTAGATAATTGGTACAGTAATACTCGCAAATATAACTAGACTTTATTACCTTGTATCTTCTCTAAATGCACTTAATAACTTTTATCGTAGCACGTATTCTGCTTGAAGTATGGTATAACAGCAAAAAATAAAGAGCAAACTGTTTTAAAGTATTGAATAAAAATCGAAAATCTAAGAGAGCAAAACACCTATAATCACGGGTTTATATAATAGCTCGCCTGCACGTCGGTTTTGTCCCGCAACGGACACTTTCTAGAATTTCGCATTCTAATGTTCCCTTTTCGACAGTCCGGCACAGCGATTCTAAAAATTTGCACACACGCCAGTTGAAAATCTAAGAACTTTTCACACGACTCGCAACGCGTCTGCAAACAACTAATTAATTTTTATCTCGAAATTGTTGTTTCCACCTCTCATATCTGCATCTTATTTTCACCAATCGTAAACCTCGTGACGTTGCTCAAATTCCGCCTTTTATTATTCGTGTCTCTGCCTTGCGCGTTTCATCCGTTTCTTTCTACCCTGGCCTGAGTGGTACAAATCGATATTCTTTATTATGGGCTATTTCAATCCACGTGGATCCCTATTTGAGTTAAATAACCCCGTATCTAGCCTTCCCGTTAATATAAGCTACGGTTTATCCGACCGTTTGCAATATACGCAGAATCTGCATGTTTATCTATACAAATTAAACAGAACGTGATATTTAAAAATACGCAGGTGTTCAATCGTAATACTTCTACGATTTGGATATTCCACGTATTATTGGGTTTTTAAAAGCTTTTATGCATATTATATATTAATTATTATCTGTACACTTTGTTTAATACTCGTTACTTAAAAATTGAATTAATTAATATAAATTTTGCACGTAATTTCTATTTGTTTTAGTACTTGAAACAATTAAATTACATACAAGTTGAGCATTTTAATTCTGCTTCTTTTTATAGAAAGCGTCTAGCGAATAATTTAAATCCTTATTTTTAATGAAACGAATAAATTTTTATGCTCCAGGGTTTTAATAACGCGTATTATCTAATAAAACTCTATACAAACCCTACATTCTAATTGAATGATTTAAATCTTCACACTAGGCATTTAATTACGCTTACTTTTTCCCAAAGCTTCCTTATACACGGTGATTAAAATTATTTGATGTCGTTAATTAATTTTCTACCCTGGTCTAAATATGAGTAATATATATATATATATATATATATATATATATATATATATTCGTAGTATATACCTAGGCGTATTAATATGTAAATAAAAATATTTTGAAATCTTGTGGGGTTTATTTCGTCCAAATACAATATTTACATAAATGTCATTTTAACTGACGTTTCGTAAAATATGTTTCCTTAAACTTATTTCTGAAATTTAATTTAAAGGTTACAATATTTGGAGAATTTCTAAACTTACATTTACTTGACATATGATTGTTGATGTTATAGTATGGTCTTATGAAATTTGTACATTATTTTGACTTCATAGAAAATGCTATACTAACTAGGTTCTAATACTAAATTTCTAACCGTTAATTATAATTGGAAGTTTAAAATATAAAAATTGAAAGATTTGTAAAAGAAAAAATTGTTGTTAAATAATAATAATCTACTATAAACATTAATAATACTTTTAATTATATCTAATTTTTACTTTAACTTCAATGTATATGTGTGGGCGGTACTACTGTCTGAGTGTGGTGGATAATAAATATGTCTTTTTAGTATATGTAAGGGTTTTATGATTATTTTAATTAGGTTAAGTGGTAGTGTTACAGATTATTAAAAGAGAATAGAAATGTGTAACTTTTGTTTAGGTTATCTATATCGTTTTTAAAATTAGTAGTGTTGGGTTGTTTTTGTATATGGCAGCTTTCTAGAAATGGTCTATTTTTATATGTTTTTTCTACATCTAATATTTTTGTATTGTCAAAGTCTGCTTGGTGGTGATATTCATTTAAATGAATAGATAAAGCACAAGAGTGTTTATTTAGTTTTCTGACACTTTTGTGTTGTGTAATTCTATTTGTCAACCACTGTTTGGACTGACCTATATAATGTTTGTTGCAACTGCATGGGATATTATATATGATGTTGCTTTGTAGTGCTTTTGGAGGTTTGTCTTTGATTTTTGTAAAACTGCGTTTGATGTTATTTTCATATTTAGTTGAAATTTTTATTTTTGAAGTTTGTAACATTTTTATTAAAGACGGTGTTAGCTGTTGTATGTATGATAGTGTTTTATATTTGATAGGTTGAGATTGTATATTTTCAGGCTGTGACTGTTTTGTTTGGTAAATCAATTTATTGGTTAATTCTTTAGGGCATCCTTTGTTTAATAGCGTCTGTTGCAGATGTTTAAGATTTACTTCAAGGAAAATCAGATTACAAATTTTTGTAATTCTGTCTTTTAATGTTAAGTTAGCATTAATTTTGTAATTGGAGGAATGGTTTGAGTTGAAATTTAGATAGCGGCCTGAATTTGTGGGTTTCTTGTATATATCAAATATAAGTTTATTATCAGAATCCCTAATAACCATCGTATCTAAATAATTTAATTTTTCTATTATTTTCAATGTCAATGGTAAACTGAAGTTTTGGATGAAATTTCTTAAATACCATAGAAGTTTCTACAATTTTGTCTTTTGGAACAGAACAAATTATATATATATATATATATATATATATATATATATATATATATATAGCCGTGGATCGAGGATTAAACTCTTAAATCGAGCGTCGTGAAAGTTCTGGAAAAAAATTTTAAAAAAATGAAAATTTTCTTACTTTTGCTTTTTGAACGCTCCTATATTTCTGGTTTTAAATCTTCAGCAGCTTCCCTGGCTAGCTCAGCTGTGCCTCTTCTCGGATATCAAAATTTACAATCGTTCTTCCTTCCCACTCACACACCATTCAATAAAATCATCAAATAATACAACAATCCTACAATCTTTTATTTACCGCTATTTACAGACAAATTATTCACTGGTATAAACAGTTTGGTACACTAATTACAACTCAATAAGTGATGTTTTAAAGTCCTTGTTTTAAATTGTTATTTGCAAACACATTTAATACAATATGAGTAGATGGGGCCCCAAATAATATCCTAAATTTATTGTACACTGGTGTATGGTAAGCTCATAATAACCCAGTTTATTAATGTATGCCTTTTACCTTGCATAAAATTAATACAAAAGTAATAGACCCGTTTACCATTAACAATCCAATTTATATTCATAATAAAATTTAGTAAGTTTTACATACACCCTTTTTCAATATTTTAAATAATCCCAATAATTGTCCAGCACACGTATCTTTTCCGATAAGTTATATAACCACAAATAACCCCAATATTCACTCACACATCACCAAATAATACAAAAGTTTATCAGATAACAGAAATTTCAAATAAGTTACCTGGAGAATGCTTCAGGCCTCCATCCCTTCGACGATGCTCACCAGAACCCCTTGGCTTCGTGACTGCGCTCTAATACTCCACATATTCATAGATAATACACGCCCAATAAATTCGCCAAGCGCCTTGCTTCAAAATACCATTCCATAATAGCATACAAACTCACGTATATTATACTTCTATTTATTGATTTACTAGCTTGGTATAGTATTAGTTGGACCTCGGTTAATTTAATTCACTCGACACTACTCACGTTAATAACTATAAGGCCTCAACTACCAAGTTACAAGTGCTAGTACTACATTTACTGTATTATGAATATATTCAATACTCACATAACAAAAACTCTACTATAACGTCGGTCTATCGTTGTAAGTAGTATAAAGCGATGAGAATACAAAGAGAGCCTTCCTACCTCTCCTAGAGTATTTATATTGTTCAAAATGCCACCTCCAGGGCACACTTCACGCGAAAAACTTATTTTCAAATAACAATTCTGCAAATTTTGGATATAACCGACTTGAAGATTTCTGAAATTCACTCCGTGAACGTGTTGAATGATCCGAAATCGCTCCCACCTATCGCATGTTCGTACGTTTGTAAAACTATCCGTTCCCAACCAATGATACTATTCTGTGTCGTCATAAAACCCCGCCTGTACTATTTTTATCTCTGTCTTATGCATATTTGATGTCGCGTCCCAAACCCCACTTGAGTTATAAAAAATCGATATTGCTGACAGCTTCTCACGTGGATTAGCACATGTGTTTCGAATACCACTGCTTTTATATCCGTCTCTATCTGTAGCATATTACCGATCGTGCATCTCCCCTGCTCTTTAAGAACTTTGTTTGCTTGTTATTCGAACCAACTGCCCGTTGAAAACTATTTTCTATGAAGTCCTGCTTTATTATGCTGATAATTTAGAAGAATGTAACCTTTTAAAAATGCAGGTGTTCTTAATTATAGCCTGTTTAAAACAACAATTCTTGGAGTGTATATTTCACCGGATCCGATAAAACTGACGTTCTTGTTTGTTACCAAGAAACATTTTGCCTTGGGATTATTGATTTACTTTACCCTGGTGTTTTCTACTGCTTTTACATGTTGAATTAAAATAAATTAAATTAATTATGTGTTTCTATTTGTTTTTAAACTGTTTTTCTTTATGTACCTTTAACCTTTCAATCATTAATTATAAAAATACGTCAATACTTGTCCGTTTAAATTAAATAAATTTTGCGTGTAAATAATATGTTCTTTTCTCTATACAGGGTGGTCGAAATTTTATTGTTTACCCCAAATTTAACCCTTTGAATCCATAACAATATATATATATATATATATATATATATATATATATATAAAAGACAAGTTATTTGCAGTCCGCAATAAGAAATTGTATATAAAATAAGAAGTATCTGTAAACAACTCTTATGAAAATAATAAGAGCTATTGACAAATACAAATCGGGCCAGTAGTTATATAGCCATTAACAAAACATTAGCTTTATTACTTCACAGGGGAGAAAACGTCCACTGACCGACAGTTTCGGCTTTGTTAAGCCTCATCAGAGCAGATTTTTGAATTGCCTTTGGGGCATGAACCCGGGCGTCGCCATGAGAAGGTTTGTTACGTTTGCAAATAAATTTTGCTGTAACATTCCGCAAATCTCAAAGGTCAAACATACTTTTATAGCCATCTATAAAATCTACTATGTAGTTTCGATTCAATTCTGTACTTCCACTTAGTACTGTTGGTGTTTATCACCTGATGGCGGTTTTATTTACTTTTGCTATAGTACAGAGATTGTTTCGAAATTATATCACTATAATAGCTTCGATTACTTCATAGGGTTGGAAACTAATCTGCTCTGATGAGGCTTAACGCAGCCGAAACCGTCGATCAGTGAATGTTTCCTCCCCTGTGAAGTAATAAGGCTAATGTTTTGTTAATGGCTATATAACTACTAGCCCAATTAGTATTTGTCAATACCTCTATTATTTTCATAAGAGTTTTTTACAGATAACATCTTATTTATATATATATATATATATATATATATATATATATATATATATATTACTATGAACTGCCCGAACAAATGATGCGTATGATGGTTTCAAATTTGCCCATTGTCTATTTATTTTTGCTAGCTCTCTAATTAATAAAACCAATGTAATCATACATCAGATTTATAATAATACAAAATATCCTTTTACAAACAATTAATACATCCGCAACAGCTATGTCATATGTGCAAGATCATAAATATAACATCAAAAAAATATATAACTTCCTCTCAACACAAACCTTATATACTAAAAATATACTTCAAAATCTCTACACAACAACTATGACTTACAATCACTATCTTTATAAATAACATAGATAAAAAAATATACCTTCTGGACAATCACTCACTTATTCTACACAAATCTTATATATCAAAAAATAGAGCCCAAAAATCTCTCTTTGTAACTAGAATGATTACTCACAAATCTGAATCTCGAAATTTTCATTCATAAGCAATTCCCTAACTAAAAATTTACCCAAATAAGTCGTATAATTTAATTCTCTTTTAAACCGTTTAAATTATTTGATATTAGTTAGGTTCAATTATTACTTTGTATATCAACGACAACTAGTATCGTAGGCTGCCAACCCTTTTAACTAAATTATTGACTTGTACATACAACTCTCACTCAAAGAATTGTACACAAAAACAAATTTTAAGTAACTACTATACAAATACGAGGCTATATTTAGAAATGCTTTACCATTACCAATATCAATATGCTTGTTCATAATTATCAATCCATGCTCCAAAAATAGTTCAAATAATTTTAAAAATAAATATTTTCACGTCAGTTGCTCCATATAACAAACCGTTTCAATCTTATACACCTTATTCCAATTAAGATAACTTCACTTTGCAGTAGTTTAAGTATTTCAATTATCCTACATTATGAAACCATTGTAAATACTTCAAAAAACCTATTCATGTTTGAATATCAATAAACTTTAAAGTCACCTGTCAACTAACACTCCTTTTAAAACTGTTTTTAAAATCTCCCAAAATGTGTTTAAATGATCTTCACTATTAAATACAGTACATGAAAGAAGGCACTTTAAAGTACAGGAGATATTATCTAATCTCATCAATCACATGCAAACTTCGAAGTTTCAATCAAGGCTGAACTGTGTTCTCAGCATCCATTGGGTTTATAAAGGCTAGCCTCTTATGGCATCGGCATCTAGATCCTTCTCGGTCAATCTGGATGTTTCCATGTTCGAAATGGTTAGTTCTCGAAGTGGGCGTGCAATTCCTTTTTGTTCTGGAAGGGGTGTTGTAAGTACATAATCAATGTACAAAAATTTATTGCTTTTAGTATTGTTTTACCTAGTTATATTATAATTGTGTAACGTTCCAATTTGCAATTTGTACATTTTCCGATGTAGTTACTAATTAAAATTAATTTTAGTAACTCATCACGCCATCTCTTATTCAATTGCTATACTATGTTTAAGGTTATACTTAGTTCAGTTATCGTCAACTGGTAGTTTATTTGTTTAAGTGCTAGATATCGATGCTGTTGCTGTAATTTCTGTCCTGCTGTTATCAGCTTTAGCATTTGCAAAATCTCATTGTATTTTGACTTGTGAATTTAATAACTTGTTTTGCTTTATTTTAATACCAGTGTTAATTATTTAACATGAGATTTTAAGTTTTCAAATAAAATTCCTCGTATTTTGAAGGCAGTATGGTTAAGTATCGTTATACCTATACACATTACTCATTTAACAATTATGGTTAGTATGGTTTGATTTTAAATATTTCGATCTAATACATTCTTGTTTTAGCCTTTTGTTTTATTTCGTTCTTACTCCTTTGTATGTTTTACATATACATCTTTGCCAGCGTACGAAACTTTATTTGAATATTTGGCAAAACTGTTCTACATAAAAATGATGTCACTGTTTGTATGCTGAACATTTGGAAGGTTTATTGCCTAGTGCATTACAAATACCTGGTTACAGCTTCAATTTCAAAACCGTAAATATTGAAGAACTAAAATCCACTAACTGCATGCTTAAGTTAAACATTATACACTTTTGACTGCTGTATTTATATGCAACTAACAACACCAACCTTACTGCATTATTCTTACTATTAAAAATGAAAATTGTTTACGATGCCTAACAATTTACATTGAACTAAACTTATACTGCAACAACATTTTCCTTTCAGGATTCTTGCAAACATAATTGTAAGGAATTACTTATACTACTTAATCCAATTAATTGCTGTTACTAAAGACTATATTAAGTTAACCGTTTACAAAACTTTTATTAGTATCCCGTCAGGATACTCTTCATTATTTTATTGTGCTTTGGAATCTTAAATTAGGTTAGCTACTTGTACGCATCTCCCTACCCATTAAACCGTCACATAATTTAAAACGTATACATTAATATTTTTATTGAGGCGGTCCGCAGGAAAGCGCTTTCTTTGGGATCTCCACGTCCACTGACGAACTAGCAATTTTAATTAACTACCATTGCGAATGATTTAAGTTTAGGCTGTGCTTAGGTTCTAAATACTCAGCAATATTAACTAAGCTAAATTATACTATCCAATTCTAATTTATGATGCTAATATTTCTGAAGTCCTATGTTAATATTTAACCTTTGATTCGTTACATTATACTGACAGTTTATACCTTCCTTTGTAAACTAATAACTTTTATTACAGCTTATTTCTCACTCTTTCGCTTCACAGTAGGATCGCAAAGTTTGTTCCTGTACTACGGCGTCCCTGGCACCTTCCGAGCATTTCTCACATTCTTGCGGATTTCATCTACGTCACTCTTCCCTAGCAGCTAGCCATAAGCTGGGTATTCTTTTCTATCCGTCGTGGCCTACCCCTTTCCATCCCGTTTTCCTTTTTTTTTTTGGTAACTCCTTCCGATCTTTTTTGGGAATACTACCCACTTAAAACGTTACAATTGGAGACGTCTTATTTATGCTGTTAGCGCAACTTTTTATTGGCGCTCTGAGTTAACCTCATCGCCTACATATGGGTTAATTAACAACCTTTTTAATTCTTTTATTATGAAATTTAAATGCGCTTTTCCACTAAAACATTAATTCTTAATAGAGTATTTTTTACATTTGAACACAATCTATTTATTAATTTGAAAATGAAGATCTTAATATGCCAATGCATTTATGTGTATTTTATACAATAAAATGTGGATTAAGTTCTTTCGACTATTCAATTAAAACCAAGTGTCTAAGTGTTGGTGGATCTTGACCGCCACAGGCTGCTTAACCCCCTTCACATACCACTGAATCTCGACAAAATAGTGCATATAATTAGGAAACAACAGAAGGGAAACCGAGCTGTATCTAGGCTGTGGGAATTCAAGGAACTGTTTAGGCTAGCTCAGAAAAGAAACAAGTGGAGGTACACATCCAACCAGTTGCAAGACAGAAAACCTAATGACAAAAAAATAATTGCATTTAAATCTGATGATTATTATTTATTTGTTTATTTATTTTTATACACTACTTAACAGGTTAAACGCAATTATAAAGTAGGCATCAAATCAAAAACATTAATACAAAATTAAAAAAAATATGTCAAATAAGTAAATACATAATAAATATAAAATTAAACAAGAAAAAAACAAAAACAGTAACACATAATCCGAAAGAGAACACAGTCAAAACACAAGGAAGGGCAAGGAACACCAAATAATTGGTTAATCTGTGCACAAACAAGTTGATTTAATGTGTGACAAGGAAACATGGAAAATGTCAAGAAATTTTACATTTGTTTTGAAATATTGTGCACATAAAGTGCAGAGGGAAAAACTTAAGCACATTGGTTCTTGGGATGTTTACATAGAACATATCGTGGACCCTGGTAGATGTAGGCATTTGGAAATTTACAGTAGATAATAAATAGAGAGTGTCTATTAAGTTATTAACTACTTTATAGAGAAATACCACACTGGGATAAGAGGAGACTGGTTCCGGATCACAAGTATGGAAGCTGGAAGTATAGACAGATTTGAAAAGTTCAGCAAACTTATTCGTTATAACATACGGATCAGAATAGGACTCATTGTAATAGATCAATTGTCTTTGTTGGTTCGTTGACTTTCGTTTATCATTCACAAATGCCCAGAACCTCTTGGGATAAGATTTTATTTTGTCATTCATTGAACTTAGGAAATTATTGTGAGCAATATTCATAGTATTTTTTAGCCTAGTTCGTAGGATTCTAAAATTGTTATATACTATTGGATCACTACTTAATTTATATTGCTTCCATACAATTTCTTTTTGTTTAGTAAGATTGAAGATCTCCTTAGTGAACCATGATGGATAAGACTTCCTACAGACTTTGGTTCTAAGGACATGCAAATCAATAACTCCAAAGAGCAAAGCATAAAGGTGAGATGTAGCAGCTTCAATGTCGTCAAAATGGTACAGAGTTCCAGTCTAGTGTAGCGGGTGTCTTCACTGGTAGCTTCAGCATAGTTTTTACAAGTAGTTTATGTACTTCAATGCAAAGTGGTGGATGATGATTGTCAATAGGCAAGTTTGGTTCAGATATGTTGCAAGCGAAATTAGAAAAAACTAAGTTCAGTAGCCTTTGATTTAGATTGTTTATGTAGTTGTACTGTATGAAATCAAAGAAAGCTACAAAATTATTAAGGTGTGCCAATCTCGACAGGTTGTTGCTACTCAATGCAAATTCAGGTAGGTTAAAGTCTCTTAGGATTATAAGGTTTTTGTCATAAACAAAATAAAGATTTATTAATTCATCAAAGAAAAGTTCATACGCATGCCTTACTTGATTTGACGAGATATATACCGTTATTATAATCATAGACTGGCTAGAGGGATCTTTAATTTCAACAATTAAGACATCAAAGTTAATATTTGTACATGTATAGAGAACTTAATCAGAAGCGAATTTGTTGTGAACAGCAAGAAGTACCCCTCCTCTCCTGCTAACACGCAAATCAGTACCACGTCGATCTGTTCTGAATACATCAAAGGTATTACAAAAAGTTCATTGTCATGTATATCATCGCCCAACCATATTTCAGTTAAGCATATGATTTCATAATCACATATTAAAGAGAAGTTATACAGTTCAGCCATTTTGCTACGGAGACCTCTAACATTTGGATATTATATCTAACTGGCCAACGCCTTAGAATTAACAACGTTTGCAGAGTAAGTTATAGACTGTAATTGCTACCCAGAAAAGATAGAAGCTCTTACTGCACTTAACTTTAATTTATACACAGAGCAGTCAGTATTCCATACTGTGTGATTAACATTGATTTCTGTCTTATCGGGATATATTTTTTTGTAAGTAATGCAGTTAATACATTTTACCTCATCGGCAGTGCATTTATCAATCGTATGTTCAAGTGCACATCGAGGACAAATGAGATTACTCTTGCAGACTACCTTTTTATGGTTATAAGAGCAGCATTAAGACATCTGCGTGGTTCAATTCCATCATAGACAGAACAGTTATCAAATTCCACCATTAGAGTTTTTTTTTCAAGAGCCATCAAATTATTAAAAGAAAGCATATCCAATTCCACAAGAGCTTGATAGACGTGGCGGTTCTTTTTGGTTGACCATATTCTAAGAACCTTGCAGGTAAAATTTTGACCAAAGAAGTGGCCGTTTTGATTTATTAGAAATTTCTCAACACAGGTGGCGTCAAGTTTTTCAGTTATACCCACAAGTTTAATTTTAGGCAGAGGATTCCTTATTTCAGTTATATTATAATTATTAGACATGCTATCATTCATGATTTGTTTTATTTTTTGATTGGAATCATTTGCATCACTACTGATGAGAATCCCACTCTTATTGATGTTTAACTTTAGTAATTGGAATAGTGGAATCAATCAATTTTGGCATGGCTTTTTGAAGTACCTCTGCCTTCGTGATCTTGTTCTCTTGCTGAACATTTTTAGGTATAACTATTATTGCTGTATTACTCCTTCGCACTACTTGTGAAGAAGAGATTGGAGTATCTTTCTGGAGCTTAGAAATAACAGTAGATAAATGATTTTCAGCTGCTTAGTATAATTCATTAATTTTAGAAGTAACCGCGCTGATATTAGCAGAGAAGTTACCATTAACTTCTTTAGTGAGTAATTTGCTTTCTATTTCAATGAGTAGATTTTCCAGCTTAGTATTCTCAGATTCGAGAAGTTTAGACCACTCCAAAGCTTTCTCAGAAGACTCCTTAATGTGTTCAAACATTCTAGAAATGCATTGTACAGAATCGTTCAGATTAGTAATTTCCTTCAGTAATGAAGGCACTTGTTTAAAATAGGACCTACATTCCGAGTAGTAAAAAGTGAATATGTGTTTTTGCAGTATTATGGCACGTAGTTCAATCGTTTTGAGGCCAGAACAAGATTCAGGTGCATGAAAGATAACTTGACAGCATTCATATGTAACAACTTCATCAGAATTATCAAATTGAAGCTTACAGGTAGCACATGCAGTAGTCATGTTGGTCTATTATGGAAAATTAACAAGGTATAAACCACAAGGCCGGTCCTGTATAAATGTTTATAGTTCAATGTTCAATGTTTATATCTATACACAATAACACAGTTGGATAATTGCCTTTTATCACTAATGCTGATTATAAAGGTGTTGACCTCTGATACCTTTAATTTAACACATGATAATTATAACAACTTTAATGGCAGAACTAATTTACATTTTTACAAATGTCTAATGGAACTAAGTTTTCAAAATTCACTCAACTCACAGGCAAGTTGTTATAGTCCAAGGAAAGCACTTACTGATAAATTTTGAATTTTGATAATAAACACATCACTAACTCACTTGAAAATTAGTTTATTGGAGAGACAAAAAACTACAGGTGTTGGTTTTGAAATATTTTCAACTAATGTTGATTGTGCAGAAGGATATATAGGAAAACTATTAATTCGGTAAATGTTCACATGTTGGGGGATCTTTGTAGCAGCTAGCTGCTTAATCCCCTTCACATACCACTGAATATCGTGAAATAGGGTATATATTTGTAAAACAATCGAAGGAGAACCTAACTGCATCTAACAAGAAAGAACAATGGCTATGTTCAAAGAAAACAAACATAGAAACAATGTTTGCTTTAAGAAACATTACTTAGACAATAATTTAAATATGAAACAGCCATCGTTAAAGCTTTATATTTACACCCTATGCTACACTAATTACCTACAATGATTAAATATGTTTATAATTCTTAAATATACGCCAAAGAATATTTACACATGCTACTTTAATTAGTATTCATGATTATACCATTATGCTAAATTGCATTTAAGCATCCTAAAAGTTCTTTGTAAAATTAAATCCTACACTAGTAATTTGACATTGATTACAATGATGTTTTTTCGCCTGTAGTAGAGTTTGTACTAGTAAAATTTTTCTTTTCTTATTTAGTGTGTGTACACAGGTTTGTTGATGCTCACGTAGGCGTAAAATGTGCAGTACATATGTGCAGGAAACAAACCCCACTATTTCTTCAAAAGGCACATCTTCAGACCCGGGGGTGATTTGAACTTTATGTACTTGTGATTCATCAGAGTATGAGTTTGTACCGTATCGTTTGATATAGAAATGCATGAAACTTTTGCATTCCTACAACTGCTGTGGACTCTTCAAAACGCTCTTTTAGTAATTTTTCTTCCTCGATATACTAATCATTAGTTGCATAACAAAGAAGTAACAGAGGGAATGTTCTTAGTTTCTCATTGGAAAAGCTGTATGGTGACTAAATTTGGTTTTCCAATGGGTTTTGGAGGCTGCTTTAGCAGCAAGTCGCTTTACAGTGCCTCCAACTCCATCACACACTCCTTTACCATGGGAGGTTGCATAAAAACGCCATTCAGCCTCAACTACAAAATCTTCAACGTGATGACATAGGTTGGAAAATTTTTTACGGTTCTTGTATTAAGCTGCTGACCCATCAGAAAAATAATATATATATTTTTTTAATTTGGCAGAAAACTATTCAAAAACCCCAAAAGTGTTTTTGACAAACATGAACTAAGACTGTGTTGTGGCTTAAATAGTCTGAAATAAATACAAAACTATTGTAAGATAGGACATTTGTTTGAGTTTGCCCATTCTTTTTATAATAAACAACAAAAGGAGGCACAGTTGCCATCAAGTTATTCCAGTGGAACCTCTGTGCGTCATCTTGCAGAACAAATGAGTAGTTTTCTGCAAAATCGCAAGTTACTTCTGCTTCGTGTTCATTGATAAGTATCCTCTTTTCGGAAAAAAATGCTCATTGCTGCTTGGCTATAAAATCATGCCTATTGAGTTGAATTAATTGGTCAGACAGTTCTTGAACAAACTCCTCAGTTGGTTTTGTAATTGTTTCAAAAGTACAACAGTCGACAGTGATCCATTGTTTATATGTAACATTATCGATCATCTGTTCCGCAAGGCATTCCAGCAGTTCTTCCTTAAACTTACTTATTTTTGGGCAGTAATCACATTCATTCAGAAAGCATAGTTGAGAAGGGGGGTTACACATAATTTTTGAAATACATTCCTTGTAAGTCTTGAGAGCATTGTCCGAATCAGGTAATGCAATTCTATTAAAATTACCTCCAGCGAAAAGCAATTTAACATTCTGGGGTGTTGTACAGACACATACTGAAGGTGTGCAATTAGCACCAGTGAGAACACAATTTTTTGGCCTTAACTCTGCAAATTTTGAAAAGCCAATTTTAAGATCAGGATGTTTAGATTTAAAATGACTGTATATTTATCGCAGGTTTCCTAAGATTAACCTTTTTTGTTTACCGTTACTAACATCTTTACCAAGTGAAACATAATCCTTCAATCCAGGCATCTGCCTACTAACAACATCGCTGCAGTATAATTCATTTATTAGCGTAGTTGTTTCCTTGAATAGGGTTTTACCAGGTTTTGAATCTGGAGTGAACAAAATACCTTTCTTTATTTGTAGTTTTCTAACTTTTCTTGTGAAGTAGTTACTAACGCCAATAAACTCTTGTTCAATTTAGCAATGAGCCAACTTTTTGGTACAGTAGTCAAAATTTGAAATTTTTCACTCTTACTAGCAGTTTTAAATTTTTCTTTGAGTTGATTGATTATTTCTGTTTCTGAACCACCACACATGCATTCCTCATTATTTTCACTTTCTTCTATCTGAAAGAAAGAATCATTGCATTTGATTTTCGCAACTTTTTCCTTGTAATATTTTTGCTACTCTTACACTTGCTCCTTAGAATATAAGAGTCCCCTATGGACGTTAATGAAGCATTTAAATAATCTAATTCTGTATCTACATATTGGTCATATTGGTCATTCTCACTACAATCTGGCACTACAAATTGGTGATCTACTACTTTTGATTTATTAGTAACATTAGCATCATCCGATTCTACAGAGTTTTACTTAGTTAGTTGCAATTGGTAAGAAGTACATATTTTCATACTTCCAATAATACATAGTCTAAAGTTGTCATCCATAATATCATCTTTCTAAGATCTTTGGAAATTCACTGACAACTTTTCTTAAAAGGATTACAGCAATATTTTGACCACTGTTTTTCTATTCTTATATCATTGTCAATAATATTTCAAAAGTCAATGCTGCCACGAGTTGAACTTTATAAATTTAATGTCATTAAATAAATATCCGAGTCATTATTCTGCACTAATAATTATAAAATCAAAATAGAAAGTTACTTAGAGATTATAACTAGTAAAAAAACACCACTTATTATACATTTTTGGAATACTACTACAAAAATCACAAAATAAAAATATTAACTTTTTAACCTCTGATGATATAGAGCTAACTATCAAAGAAATCAACTGCAGTACTGGTATGGTGCTTCAGTATCGTAAGTAATGGGAAGGTCTTTCCCACGAGAACGAAATTTCTTTTTAAGTTCCATTGCCTGTACTTCCCATAATCTCCACAGGAAGTACAAATTCCTGTTGCAAGAGTAGATGACTCTTATTCAACAATAGGCATATTTGTGTTTTTAATGTAACTGAACTTCTATAACCTTATGATTAATAAATCATACAATACAACAGTACTGGATTGCATCTTCCTATTTATTTCATGTTACTTAACAATAAGCTAACTAAGTAGTTCCTTAAATGAATGTTAAATTATTAATAGCATGTTATAACATTATTTTATAGAAACATTGTAATTTACTAATTCTAAATTATACTCATTATACTATCTGTAATTAGCGCAATCAATAATCCATATACTACAATAGCAAGGGAGTATACATTATGGATTAAAGCAGTTTAGATAATGAGTGCCAATCATGTAGACACGATCTATGCGATTTTCACCTGTTTATCATGACAAACAAAATCAATTTAAATATGTTACCATTGGAATACCATAATGAAATTTGGCACACTTGTAGTCTAGAGTATTCTTTACACAATATATTTTTTCAAAAAAAAAAATTTAATTTCAATTTTGAGTTTTACAAAAAAGTAAATTCGTAAGTTGTTTTTTTTTATAAATCATTTGATGCAATCTGCCATATTATATATTTTATGAAATTCCATTTAAAATTGAATAAAATGCCATAAATTTCAGCTCTCTAGGTCAAATAGTTTTGGAGCTACGGCCGATTAAATGTCTTACCGCAAGGCAAAAAAACACAAATTTTTAAAAATTCGTATCTCGAAAACCAACGGTCAAAAAAATTTAAAATTTTGCAGATTTCATCCGTATGTTAGGTACTAATGATATATCAAAAATTATCCGAATCTTCAGTTAAATTTATTGGGTTGGTTAATTTGCCATGGAATTATGCAATATTATTACTTGATTTCTTGTACATATTTAGGGTTGGAACATTTTATAAGTATTCTTATATTTAGATGGTAAGATTATATTTTGGATATTTTTGAGGTTTTGGTTATACTGTATTATATGTAAATTGACGCTTTATGTACAACACATTGTAACAAACGATTACGTAAATGTGTTTTCGACGTTAGTAAATATTCTTGAGACTCTATGTTTTCCTACAAGGTCATAATATAATTTCTTTGTTACTAAGGTTTCCTTCTTTTCTTTCTATGTCACCTGCCCCACTCTACAACGTTTTTGAGCTAGCCCGAACTCAGATTCCTTTGGAGTTCGATTCTGTCCCTGTGTTTTGTTGCGGTATTTGGTGTACTCGATTTTCTCTACTTATGTTGCTGCTTTCGTTCTTGGCTGCATGGAATACTGTAACACTGTACACACATTTCTCAATCATTGGATAATCTGTTTCTATTTCTTATATTCATTAAATTTACAGTATTTCGATTAAAAGCACAAGTATTCCCCTTCGCTTCTTGGCTCTGGTCTTGCGTAGGAAGATTATAAATTAATAGTTAAAATTGTTGGCTTAGAATGATGTAATATGTATAAATATGTTAAGATAACCTCGTGGGTTTACATCACTCCTGCAAAATTTTTAATCGTTCTCGAGGAAATGACGTAAAACTTTTTTGGACCATGAATTAAATCTGCTGGAAGATACATGGACACTTTTATACCGAGGTTCAACTATAGCGGCGGTGTTTTGATCGGAGTGCAGTTTAGTATGCATTTTTTGATGTAGTGACCTAATTATCGTTCCCACCTCTCTTTACCTCATCCTCTTAGGGTACTACTACAATTGGAAGATCCATGGAACGAGAATCTGATGAAAATTCAAACCACTGCTCCCTGAACACTCGACGAAAATAAAAGTAAAAACTTGTTATAACCTTGTCGTAGAAATTTACATACCTAGATCATAAAATTTACTATGTAAGGGTTAAAGGTTATTTAATATGTAGCAATTCACACCCGAACAGGGGTTTTAATAGTTTTTGCCCACATTTGGGGCATAATAATTTTGGCTTGTTTGAGTAAAATGTAATAACGGACAGTGAAGTTTGCTTAATAGCTTAATGGTATGGGAAAGGTTCGAAAAAATTACAGTTTATAGATGGAACCATGAATGCACCAAAAGATCAAGATATTTTGAATGAAAAATTAATTCTAAGTGTTGAAAGGTTATCTCCAGAAACAGAAAATTTCAAGTTTGAACAAGGTAATATGGCATACCCACACTGTCAAATCTCCCCTTACTTGGTTTACAAATAAAAATTTTACGATACTGAATTGGGCCTGCTAATAACATCGCCTTGGTTCGTTCTTATAGAAAACATATGGCATAAAATGAAACAAAAGCTCAAACAACTAAACAAACACTAAGAGCTAAAATCTGAGACATTAGGAATTTATTTCCTTTGGAAGAATGTAAAAACTTGTAGAACCTAACTCCAAACAAATTATGACTGTTATTAAAGCAAAAAGATAAGACCTCAAATTGACTATAAAATTCTTAAGTGCATCTTTATAAGATATTTTTGTTGTTTAACATATTCAGTGCTCATGCCGACAGGGTGTCGATGCGAGCATTGCTATAGGAGTGCGCACGCCGCATATGTGTCAGCTTAAGGCCATGAATTTTATAAGCTGTCTGGCAATACGTGCACTGCAGTTGAGCTTTTGCCGTGCAAGGAGCATGTTAAAGGTTGCGTTTATACAAAAGTGAGAGTGGTTCATAATATTACGATGTATTGTTCTTGCTAGTTTAGTTCAGAACTGTTAAATTCATTAATCTCAAAATGGCAGAGGATGAACTGGAGGCATTAGCTTTGTATTCTAATTCGGACGAGGAACCTTTCCAGAACTCTGATAGTGAATGGAGTGGTGCTGAAGAGGTCGCAGAAGAATTTGCTGAAGACGCTGATGATAATTACAATTATCAAAGTAACGATGGAAATTCTGTTGTCGAACCAATTGTTGAACCCACTGTATAGCAAAGTGGTAAGTTACAGTGGGTGGAAAATCCACCACTACTAAAAGATATTTTGCTTGTTGGGCAACAGAAACTAAATGTGCCCTAACCTGGTGATGGAAAACGCATTGACTTATTTTATCTTCTGGCAGATAACCATTTTTTTTATTTATTGGTTAAACAAATCTGTATGCAGAGTATATATTGTTACACAAAGTTCAGGGACCGCATTCTAGAACTAGCTGTTGGAAACCAGTTGATAGGGAAGAAATATTAATATTCTTGGGCATTTCATTTATTATGGGAATACTACAGTTACCTAGATTGCAAAATTACTGGCGTAAAGATCGTTTGTATAATTTACCAGTACGAAACTACATGAGCCGAGATAGATATTTAATTATATTGAGATGTTTGCATTTTGCAGCAAATCCTCAGGATGGGGAAGACAGTTCCAATGACTGTTATACAAAGTTCGCCTTTGGTGGAATTTTTCAATAACAAAATGTTCACGATTTATTCTCCAGGAAAGAACTTGTGTATTGACGAATTAATGCTTTAGTGGCTAAGTCGGTTGTTGTTCCATAAGTATATAAAGAACAAGAAGCACAAATACGGTATAAAATTTTATTTCATAACGAAAAGTTATTGGAGAGAGGCACCTATTGCACAGGAACTCTACGTATTGGAAGAAAGGAAACCCCCCGAGGTAGATAGTAAAACAAAAATGAAGACTGGCGAATCTATCCATCGTTATGGAGGTAATGTGTGTGTTGGCAAATGGAAAGACAAACACGAGGTACTCTATCTTACAACCAAACACGAAAATCACTTCACAGCAATAACATCTAGGTCCGGTAAGAGCAAAATAAAACCTGCACCAATAGCACAGTATAATAAATACATGTCTGGTATAGATCTACAAGATCAAATGTCTTATTATACAGTGCACAGGAAAACAATTTGATGGTACAAGAAAGTTGGTATGCATATTTTTGACGTAATATATACAATTCATTCATGCTGTATAATAAATTCTCTAGATCCAAAATATCATTTTTAGATTTTCGTTGTTCACTTGTTGAAACTTTGTTGGTAGAGAATACTACAAAAGAAAATAGAGACCAACCAAAGGAGAATACTACAGCCTTGCATCTTCCATCAAAATGTGCAACAAGCACAGGTGGTAGGAAACTTTGAAAAAGGCGCCGTTGATGTTCAAAACGTGGTATTCGTAAAGATGCACTGTATTATTGTAAAATATGTACAGATTTGCCAGGACTATGTCTAGATCCATGCTTCAAAGACTTTCACGACAATTTGAAGTAAAACAAATATAATTGATTTGTAGATTTAGTTTTTTTTTTGTTTATGGACGGTTTTATTTTTATAGACTATTTTTTTGCTCTATCTCTTTCCCATTTTCTATTGTGTTCGGTTCTAGTTACTTCCATTTCTAATCTGGACTTTCTTTTTTTGCATGTATTTTTAGTATATTGTTTATTTTACAATTTGTAGATAATAACGCCCTAAACATAAATTTCATGACAATATATTATTGACGACACATATGCGTCGCTGAGCACTTCATATTAAAAACATGAGTGTAGTGCTGACAACAACACATGTGCATCACACGTCATTGTCTATTTTAAATTTTGTTGTTGCAAAATATTACATCACCATCAAACTTTCACAAAAGAAAGAAAGCAATAACAATACTTTCAGCCTATGGTACCAGGTAACTTGGTCAACAACGCCATGGGCAGCAAAAGTGTTAATATGTAGTTGTTATTTTGTTTCAGCAAATTATCTTTTTTCATTTAGTTATTAAAATGTTGAATCTATGCTTACAAAAAAAGTATTCACAATAAATATAATTATGATACAAATACAAAGTTCTGTATAATTTGAGCTTTTTAGAAAAATCGAAAAACAATGATAAATGTTGACCAAAACGTGAAGTTGTGACATTCTTTTAAAAATAATTATAATCACATTTCATTTTAATAGTTTCTGCATAAATATAGTCCTCCAATATGGTTAGTTTATTGCCTTTATAAAATAAAAGTTCTAGGCTTCTATAGTCTAATTTAAGAGAATTATTTGGCATATTCGATCTATAGTCAAACGTTATAAAATCCATGTCAGTTTTAAAAAGGTTAAAGGTGATGTCATTATGGTAATTAATACATTACATGTGATTTTCCAATGCTCCACCCGAAGGTACTACATTGGGGTAATTAATACAGCTTGATTTGTTTTGTCTAGAAAATATATAATGGCGTCAATGATTTCATCATCTTCAGAACAAAGACAGATCATATACACGTTTTGTGCTGATTCAGACTACATATAGAATCCAAAATATAAAGAGGTTAGATATAGCAAGATAGACGTCAAATTTCGACTCATTCATCTAAAGTTTGCCGAGAATGCCTCATGTAGTTTTAAAAAGAGAAGTTCCATTCTTCAAGACAATACTTCATTTCAAACATCCAAATTCTAAACATGGTGCTTTGGTAGGTTAATTACCTTAAATAGAGGTTCGAGAACAAGGCAGAGTAGCTTAAGTAGGTGATAATTCTCTGCCAAGTGGGCCAGTTTCTTTCTAGGAACACTATTGAGTCCATAGAGAGAGTCAACTGTTGTGTCGGAAGCTGCATGTTGTAGCGGACAAGGTTGACAAGATATTTGAGAAAAAGTAGAGAGTAACCTATAATGCCATAAACCAAAGGCTGAAACTATACTGGTGCAAAAGTTAGTGTTTGAATGTATTATTGACTATATAAAGAATGTACTTACAAGTGCGTCTGTGTTTAGATTAAGTTCTTAGTTGTAGATTTAAGACATACAGGTCTTCTGTATTAGGTTAAGATTTTACTATATAACCGTGATGAAAACTTGTGTATTTTAGAGTTAAAAATGTTTTATCCCATGGCGTAAATATTATGTATCTTTGGTTTTTCATTATTGTAAATGGTATAGTTAGAGTTTTTACCATAACAAATTATGTTGTAATTTTTAAAAAGCGTGATTGAATATTTCCGGTCTTCTTGAACCTTTACTTTCAGAAATCTTCCTTGCAGTTAGCAGTTATAAATAGGTCTACGTGTTTGTTTGTTTTAGATTTAAAATAATTTATTTTAATGAATTTTCAGGTATATTTTAAGCCAGAGTCACTCTTCTGATCTCAAGAGTTTGTCACCCTCTTATTAGTCATTCTAGGGCTTCTCCCCAGCATCCCAGCGAGATTAGGTGATGTCCAAATATATTTCCCAATCAAGACCACATTTCACACCTAATAGCATTTTGGAACCCTCGTCAAACATTTACACTACCTGTCCCACTGAGTTAGTCGGCACTAGAACAACATTTTTGTTCGTACAGTCGGAGCTTTTGGTATTTTACAGGCACGAGATTTTTAGGAAAGTAATTCACTCAATTTTCTGTGAATTACCTGCTAGATATTCTGAGGGCCAAAAACTGTAAATAACAAAGTGTGCAGACATTTAATTCTTAGTACTCATAGTGTCTGTTATGTTGTAATAACTAAAATACGGCTACTAAAAGTCTTTAATTTATTGTTTTAAACATCTAGCTCATACAGTGATATTTTTGTAACAATTATTGATTTTCTTAACATCAAAGATATATCGCCACGGGCGTAACCCACATGACAGGCATTGATGTCGCCAACAACACTGAACATAAACATGCTATTATCAGTTACTAGGCTATGAGGTATGATAACAAAATATATATATATATATATATATATATATATATATATATATATATATATATATGCGCGTAGCTTACCGCTGGATCGGGCGCATGTGCATTTGGAGTTGTTGATGAAGGAGGTCTTGGAGGATAGTTCTGTAAAAAAAAATTAAGTACAAATTATATATTTAAGCAAATGGTAAAATAATTATTAAATGTACATGTAATAGGTGAATAATTTAAGGCAATAATTAACAAAACTGGCAATCAATAAAAACAATAATAAACATATAGTAAATTTATATAAGAGGCAGTGTTATTATTTGTATATATTATCTATGAACAAAATAAAAATTATTAATTATAATAGACATAAATAGTATATTATCCAGTATATCTTTTACGATCATGCCTTTCGAGCTTCCATAGAAATATACTTGAGGACTGATATTACAATTTCAAGACAAGAAGATACAAATGTTTAGAAGTAAAAAACGATTTTATTGGTTAATAAAATATTCTCCTACAGTCCATTCCTTTCTTCCAGTGAATGAACTAATCATCAAAAAACTTATTCCATTAGGAAATAATGTAGCCCAAATTCCCTTTTTAAACACATATATAAAACTTCTTTGTGAAAAATTGTTGTCCAAATAGTTGATTTTTAAAAATGTATAAAAGTCATTAGAACTGTGCAAAGGATGAGATATTAAATTTAACTATTTGACTGGCTAAATTCTTATTTTATATAACAGCCTGTATTGTCCTAATGTAGAATGATGCAGCATTTTCTATTTTGTTTCCATATTTCAGGGAACACTCAGTTAACAGATCAACGTGTGTGTGCACATGCGCTCATGCATGCATGGGTTGTGTGTATATCTGTGTGTGTGCATGTGTGTTGTGTGTGTGTTGTGAGTGTGTATGTGTATGTATGCACGTGTGTATGTGTGTATGTATGTATGTGTGTGTATGTGTGTTATGTATGTGTATGTGTGTATGTATGTATATGTGTGTATGTATGTGTGTATATATGTATGTATGTATATGTGTGTATGTGTGTGTGTGTGTGCATGTGTGCGTGCATGCATGCCCATGCGTATGTGTTGTGTGTTATGTACATATAAAATGCTATGATAAGAAGGTAATTTAAGGGTATATTAAGTCATAGGGGTCATAAGACACATGTAAATATTAGTAACGTTTAGAAAACCAACCAATTCCATTATTAAATGAGAATAAATCGACAATTTTACATAAAGTCAATAGCGAGCACACTGTATATAAATCATAACTAATTTAATTCATAAAAGGGAAGCGCATTCTTCAATAACCAGATCATATTTAGCAAGAATAATAACGTGTATGTCGCATAATACGTTTTAAATTAAATATACAAATTTAGAATTGAAAAGTAACAAGCAAAAATAATGTTTTAAACGCACCGAGTTTTATCAAAATACACATACAATCGGTAAAGGTAAACAACCTAGCATCCTAGTTATATAATAACATCATTCAAAATATTAACGCATAAATAAGTAAACGCATTCAAATACGTCATTATAGAAATGTTAATACGTGACCAAAAGACATTGTATTTTCATAAAATTCAACATATTTGGAGTAATAAACAATAAATAACAGACGGTCCGTGATGTGATAAAATTTGAACTATATCAAACACAAATAAGACAACGTGACAAAATGTAATAGAAATTTGGATTTTCTGAGAAATATGCTACATAATATAGAACGCCTACGTGAAATAAAGCGTTTTACCAAGAGTCTGAATAGAAAATTTGGAGAAATACCGAGTTCTGCAGCAATTGCGCAAGGTGCAACGCCTTAATCAACGAACACGTGAAGAAAACCAATAGGAAAAATAGGTGGGTGGAGTCTTTAAATAGTACGTGGACCTTGTAAACAGCCAGTATCTCTGTAACCAAGGCACTAACCACGTCAGTGAAACATAAATTACTACGCAAAGTGAACTTAGTAAAACTAAATAATTAAGTGAAATCAGAGTGCAAAGTCAAGTGCCAATAAATACAATAGAAGCGGCCGTTTGCTTTTAAAAACGTGAGGTAAATTATTAATTAAATATAATTCTAATATTTAAGAATTTAGGGTTCTAAATAAGCTTCAAATAACGATGGATCAATTCCAAATTAAACTTCAAATAAATTTCAAGAAACTACAAGTAAACTCCAAGTCATTCCAAGTAATTATGAAGACTAAGAATTAAAGTAGAACTAACAAAAAATCTGAGTAAAATCCGAAGGAAGAATTCAAGCAAAGTTAAGTGATTATTCTGGTCAACAAGTTTAGGAAACTACGCTAAGAATTAACTGGGAGAAGCTGTAACAAAGAATCAAATTGGAAACAATCCAGGGGTGCTGACCATCCACATACAGAGGCAGTTCCAGGAAACAAGCAGGGAAAACACAGGTCAGAGATTTATAATCCCTTATTAGTATAAGACTGTATTTTCAATTTTTAACATTTTTTATTATTTATATCAAAGTATTTGTAAGGGTCATCAAAAATCTTTTGAGAATTTATAAAAATAGAAAGAAGATCATTTGAACGTTCAAAAGGGCTTCAAAAGTAAATTTTTTGCTGGCTTTCAGGGAGTATGATTTTGGTGGAATCAGATAAATATTAATATTTTATTCAGGGACTAATTTTTGAATATAAAAACAAATTAATTAAGTTATTAGAATACAAAGTGTAAATATTCTCGATTATTATATGAATTTTGAATTGCTACATTTACATTATTTTAACAGATAGGTGCTAGAGAAAAAGGAGGATTAAATAATCTTTTTTGTTGTGTCGTTGGGCACTCTGTGTTGAATAGATTGAGCTAGTCGAGGCAGATATATAAAAAGAGGTATAGGGTTTAGAGACGCAGAGTAGAAAGCCAAGTACGAACATAGCAATAAAGTTATATGACGCATCAACGTGCAGCAGGAATACCGGAAAAGAATAAATAGCATAGCAATATATGTTTCCTCCCCTGCGAAGTAATAAAGCTATTGTTTTGGTTATGGCTATACAACTATTAGCCCGATTTGTATTCGTCAATAAGCTCTTAGTATTTGCATAAGAGTTTGTTTACAGATACATCTTATTGTATATATTGTTCTACACAATTTCTTATTGTGGACAGCAAATAACTTGTCTTTTATTATATATATATATATATATATATATATATATATAAAGTGAAAATAATTACGACATAAATATTTGTAATAAAATTGATTCGTGGGTTTGAGGTCTCTGAATTAAGTTGAAAACTTTTTATGGCCTAAATTTAATCAAGAATATATATATATATATATATATATATATATATATATATATATATATATTGAATTGTATCATGTCCTGCATATTTATTTTATAAAAACTGATTACGGTTACTGAGGACGAGTATAAAATTAAAACTTGAATTGTATCGACGTTTGGTGAAATTTATTCACATTATCACAGCATAACACTTAAATAATTGAAAATAAAATTATTTAATTATTTAAGTGTTATGCTGTGATAATAAAAACGTCATCAATTCAAGTTTTAATTTTAATTTGTATACTGGTCCTCAGTAACCGTAATCAGTTTTATAAATATATATATATATATATATATATATATATATATATAGGCCTAAATTTTAGAATTTATTTTAAATTCTTGATTAAATTTAGACCATAAAAAGAGTTTTCAACTTAATTCAGAGACCTCAAACCCACGAATCAATTTTATTACAAATATTTATGTCGTAATTATTTTCACTTTATTTATATATATATATATATATATATATATATATATATAATAATAATAATTAAATTGTCACAATGTCACAATGTTTTGCTGTAGTCAAGTATAATTAAATTAAAAATATTATATGTTAAGTAGTGTTAACGTGTTACAAAAATAATATTTATTATAATTAGCCAGAGCCAAAAGTAACTTCAAGGACCGGTTGAATTATTCAAATTACGTAAATTTTATAGGTTAGGATTTCAAAATTATATTTAGAAAGTTTCAAAGGTAGAAATTAACAGCATGCGGAATTTTTTTGTGGGATTAACGCTAACGAAATGGTAAATTTCACTTACTCCTGATACTAAAGAATTTAAAATCCAATTATCAATAAAATAGATATCATACCTAACCTCAAATTGCAAGTCTTAGTAGAATCTAATGGCATTCACAAATAAGCAATCAAGTACTAGTTTAATATGAAGTCGAACTCGAGTACTATTGATGAAACACCTGATATTTCAATCAGATGTTTTATGTGTCCTAATAAAACCAGTAAATTTAACTTAGAAACCTCCCTGAAATGCTCTGGGTGTGGTACCTACTTTCATCCTGGATGTGCAGAGAGATGTGGTAAAACACCTGAAGGGTGGTTTAAAAAGTGCTGTAGCAGCAGAAGTTCATTGTTATGTATAAATAATAACTTGACAGAAGATGCTAATGACGTTGAAGAGGAGCTAAACGTTACATTGGTTCCATTGTGGAACAGAATTAAGAAAAGTCAAGAAGGTTGTCGTGAAGAGGTTAAATTGCTGGGCGAATTGATTAAGAAAACACTTGAAGAATTTAATAGTTTTAAGGATGCAACTAATTTGCGTTTTGAAGCAATTGATGATAAGTTTAATCATGTAGAAGAAAGGGTTGATAACCTTTTCGCACTTTATGAAAATGCCTCACCTAAAAACTTGCCTTGTAATAATAATGATGAATTACTGCTTCAAGAATTAAGGGATAGGCAAAATAGAGAAAAGAATGTAATTATGTTTAAAGTGCAAGATAATGGAATTGTTAGTGATAATCAATTTATTAGAGCAGTTCTTGCAGGAGCCCCATTTAATGCAAATTATGCTAAATGTTTTAGAATTGGCAAAATAATGGAAGGAAAAATCCGTCCAATTAAGGTAGTCTTAAAGTCAAGCGATGATGTTGGGTGGATTTTTAAAAACTCTAAAGAACTGTGCCGGAGATTCAATATTAATATACAGAACGATCCTACACCACAGCAAATGCATTACTATAATAAGATTAAAACTGAATTAGCAGATAGGAATAAAAAATGTGAGTGTAACATTTACATTAAATACTTGCATACTGTCCCTTTCATCGCTAAGACAGATATTGATTTGGCTAAGAGAAAAAACTTATAATTAATAATGACAATACGCGCAACCCTAATTATCTGAATATTTATTTTCAAAATGTTAGGAGTATTAGAGGCATAACTAAGCTTCATGATTTTAAACTCAACTTATGTATTTCTGATAAACCTGATATTATAGCCTTTACCGAAACGTGGCTTTCCGATGATATTGTTACCGAGGACCTTGGGTTAGTGAATTACAATGTGTTTCGGTGCGACAGGTCTATATTCTCTAGTGCTAAAATTTGTGGGGGCGGTGTTCTCCTAGCCTGCAAAAAACAATATAGGTGCACATATCGTAATATTCGGACTAATTCGGTGGATCAAGTATTACTCGAAGTACACTCAGAAAATGGTTCTTGCTTTATTGGCTTGGTTTATTTTGTACCAGGTACAAGTATCGAAATTTATGATGAATATATTGATTCCGTTCAAGAAGCCTTATCGTGTTATGGTTCTACTGGCAATTGTAAAATTCTTTTGTTGGGAGATTACAATTTGCCTGGGTATACTTGGTCTACTAACAATAATGTATCTCACGCCAAGGGCTATCATACATTACCTAGCGTGAGACATACAATTTGTAAGTTAAATAGTTTTTGCAAGGTGTATAACTTTAAATCACAAAAATATATCAGGTAATACTTTAGATTTGGCATTTACAAATGTTAACAAGGCAAATGCCAATATTCATAAAGATCCATTGGTTAAGTTAGATACTCATCATGAGGCTTTTAATATACTAATAGAGTTTAATTTTTATAAGGGTACTGAGTATTATATAGATAAGTATAACTTTAAAAAAATGATTATGTTAAAATTAATGATTTCCTTATGGGGTCTGATTGGGGTTTTTTATATGTTGAAGGCACATCACTAAATGTTATTATCGATAGATTTTACAGTATTTTGTTAGAGGCAATTAACCGATATGTTCCGAAGTTTTCTAGT
Organism: Platerodrilus igneus; assembly: GCA_036346225.1. Lineage (NCBI taxonomy): Eukaryota > Metazoa > Arthropoda > Insecta > Coleoptera > Lycidae > Platerodrilus > Platerodrilus igneus. The sequence continues at coordinate 2,062,861 of JARFIW010001131.1, forward strand.
AAGCAATCTACTTATCCAAAGTGGTTTTCAATGGATTTGTGCAAATGTTTAATTTTAAAGAAAAAGTATCATTCCTACTATAAAAAATATAATTCTAACTACTTTTATGATCAATTTCGTAGTCTCAGAATTCAATGTAAGTCTTTGATTAGGACTGATTATACTAATTACATTGCTAGGGTAGAAGGGGAATTAACTACTAACAAAAATGCTTTTTGGAATTTTGTTAATTTGACTAAGAATAATAACTGTTACCCATCACGGATGTTCCTAAATGATCTTGTAGCAGATGGTAGTATTGAAATAGCTAACCTGTTTGCAATTAAATTTGGCCAAGTTTATACTGATCAAAATTTAATTAACAAGTGTAACTTTGCACTAAATGACATCGTTTCTCTTTTGGAATTTTCTGAAAAGGACATTGAAAATAGTATAAATCAGCTTGATGCAACTTCGAGTCCTGGGCCTGATAAGTTACATCCATTTTTTATTAAATCTTGTCGCTTAAACTTGATAGAACCAATTAAAGTGATTTATAATCTTTCAATGAAGTTTGGTGAATTTCCAGAGATATGGAAGTTAAGCTACATAGTTCCTCTATTTAAAGACGGTGACAAAACAGATATAAATAATTACAGGCCTATATTTAAAATAAGTGTTCTTGGCAAACTGATAGACAAGCTTGTCACCATTAAAATACAATTTTATATTAATAAGTACATAATTGAACAACAACATGGATTTATGCCTAAAAGATCTGTTAACGCTAACCTATGCATTTACCTTGAATCAATAGTCACAGCACTTTCACATAACTACTCCGTAGATTCTATTTACATTGATTTGGTAAGAGCATTTGATAAGGTAAACCATAACTTATTGCTATATAAATTGCATTGCTATGGAATAAGTAGCGTTATATTATTATGGTTTAAATTGTATCTTTGTGGTTGTCGACAAAGGGTAAATATAAAAGGAATAATCTCTAATGAAATTTTTGTTTCTTCAGGATTCCCCCAAGGGTCACATTTCGAGCCATTATTATTTTTGCTTTACATAAATGATGTATGCAATGTAATTTTGCATAGTAAATTTTTGTTGTTTGCCGATGACTTAAAAATATTTAAAATAATAATGAATGATTCTGATTGTTCTACACTACAGCAGGATTTAACGAGAATTGAAGCTTCCTTTAAGGAAATTGGAATGGTATTTAACTTTTCAAAATGTTCAGTTATTAGGTTTAGCATTGGTGGCCCTGATGAGGCGTTTGATTACCAATGTGAATCAGGATTCTTGGGAAAAGTTAAGATTATTAAAGATCTTGGTGTATATGTTGATTCTCGTATTAGTTTTCATAGTCACATTGATTATGTTTTATGTAAAGCCAGAAAAATTTTATATTTTATTAAATCAGTATCCAATGATTTCAAAAATCCTATTACTTTTAGAACTATTTATTACTCGTTTTTATATCCTATATTAGCATATGGTTCGGTTGTCTGGAATCCATTTTTTTTGGTTCAGTCAAATAAGTTGGAAAGTATACGAAGAGGTTATCTTCAATATGCTGCATCCCATATAGGTATGACTATGAATTTCTGTGATCATAATTATAAACCCATTGCAACTAAACTGAACATTTGTACATTAAGTTCAGCGAGAAACAGAACGGATTTAATTTTTTTTGTATAAATTGTTTAATAATCAGATTGATTGTAGTATCCTTCTTGGATACTACAATGTCTATGTGCCTGGTAGAAATGTTCGGAATAAAAATATTTACTTTGTTTGCCCTACTATAAAATATAATTTTGTTGAACATTCTAGTACATTTAGGCTAAGTAAACTAGCAAATAACAATTCTCATTGGTTTGATTTATTTAACACTACTATCTTTAATATTTATTCTCAATCAAAACAAATACTAACTATAGAATAATTTGTGCTCATTAGATTAGGAAATAAATAAATAAATATATATATATATATATATATATATATATATTGCTGTGAATCCACTAAAATCCGGGTACTCCGCTTTCGAATCGAGCCCCTACGAATTGGATGCCAAAGAATGCTGTGAATCCTACAAAAAGCTATTCATTACCTTAACTGTGTTGGTCCATTGACTTTCTTCTGTTAATCGCCTCGGCTGCTCCTCTAGTTAAACCTTCATCCTCATTCATAAAAAAAAACAAACACATTCCTACCACAAACATCAACGTTAACTCTATTTACATCAATATTCACAATACATTAAAATTTCAAATTAAAATTCAGCATAAATTTCAGTTTTAAAAAGAATTTCAAGATTAATTTTATTATCATTTAATGTGCATCCAGAATTAAAGTCCTTGTAGGATGCCTACTAATTAATATAACAATATATGCAGACCGAGTCTGAGTACAAAGGAGCATCTACCACCCCTTTACGTTAATTAACCAGGTTCGTCTAATTGAGCTCAAAGACATACCCAAATTTTCATCATAATCCAGAACATCAATACTAAATACCCTTTCTACTTAAACAAGCGAATTTCACGTTAAAATTAAAATTTTATGGTTAGTACAATTTCACTAATGTCCATTTAAAGTAAATCAATTATAAAGTTATTCAACACACAAAAATATCAAAGTTCAAACAAAATAGTATAAATTACCTGAAGGTTACTGCACTCGTAGCTTCAATGTACATCGTCCCTTTTGTTAATCACTCCATTCCAACTGGGTTATATTTACAGCTTCTGATTCTCAACGCTTTAAAAATTTTCTCCATCACCATTTATTTAAAGTTGTTTCTGGGCTTTTCCGGAACTCATCTGTGTATATCTGACCCTTGTTTTGTGGATCCAGACCCATTCATGAACCATTTAATTATTAACACCCCGAAAAATAGCAAAGAAATTCATACTTCTTTCACCAATATCGCCAAAACTGCCTACTTTTGTGTATACATTTGTCGTTGTAAATTTTACTAATTGGTACAGTGATACTAAATTTTATTACCTTGTATCTAAGTGCACTAAAGTATATTCATGTTAGCACGTAAAGAACAAACTATTTTGAATCACCAAAATATACGAGCAAACTTTAAATTATTTTATCAAACTAAAATGCACTGTTTAACATCTTGAATCAAGTCGCGGATGTAAGAGAGCTTGTTTATATTCACCTCGGTATATATAGCGGTTAGCCTGTCTGTCGGTCGAGTCCTCAAAACGGGCAATTCTAAAGAATTTCGCATGCTAGGTTCCCAGTCCGTAGCCTGTGCGTCGGTTTTTACGAATTTTGCACTCGTCCCAGTTAAATCTCAGAAATTCTCACACGGCACGCAAACATGTCCGAGAATAACTAATTAAATTTTATACAGAAATTGTTGTTTCTACCTCTCATATTTGCATCTTATTTTCAACCAATCGTGACCCTCGTGACGTTGCTCATATCACGCCTTTAATTATTAGTGTCTTTGTCTTACGCACATTATCTTTCCTTCTCTAACCTGTTCTTAGTGGTGCAAATTGATATTCCTTACTATAGATTATTTCAGTCCATGTGGACTATCTGGGTTAAATAACCCCGTATCGCGCCTTCCGTGAATATTAAGCCCGGTTTCTCCAAGATTCTTTGTAACCATTAATTATCTGCAAAATTTACGCAGAATGAGCTTTTTAAACTACGCGGTGTTCAAACATAATATTAATTCTCAGAGCTTTATTTTCTGGTATTATAATCCTGGATTTTCACAGACTTTTATGCTTATTATTAATAATGGTTTAATTAACTCCAATTAAAATTGACTTCTATCCTTTCATTTTAGCGAATACAAATTAAATATTAATTATTATTTGTACACTTTGTTTAATACCGGTTACTTAAAATAAGGTTAATTAATATAAATTTTGCACGTAATTTCCATTTGTTTCTTTCCTCGGAATAAATACATTACACGTAGAGCTTGTTAATACTGTTTCTTTCGATATAAAGCGTCTTGTACATGATTTAAATCTCTTATTTTTACTGAAACGAATGAATTTTTATTCTCCACGGTGTTTTAATAAAGCGTATTATCTAATAAAATTCCTTATACACGGTGATTAAAATTATTTTATGTAATTCATTAATTTTCTACCCTGGTCTAAATATGAGTAATATATATATATATATATATATATATATATATAATAAAAGACAAGTTATTTGCTGTCCACAATAAGAAATTGTGTAAAACAATATATACAATAAGATGTATCTGTAAACAAACTCTTATGCAAATAATAAGAGCTTATTGACGAATACAAATCACTAGGTCTTCAGTCCTGGAACTGGTTAGATGCGTACCATCATTGTTTCCTATTCTGACCTAACATACACATTTCCCTGAAATTTGCATAGTCTGTATCTACCCCTATCTGATCTAGGTCTACATCTACTTCCTTTATCCTATCTCTGCTTGTAATAAATTCCATACTATTCCCCAAAAATGCCTTAGAACATATTCTGCCCTTCTATTTCTCCTATTTTTTTCCACAGATATCCTTGTTCACCTACTATTTCTATAACCTATTTGTTATTAACTTTGTATGTCCATGCTAACATCCTAATACATCTGAAGCACAACATTCCAAAAGGCTGCTACCGTGTTTCGGTCTGCTTTTCCTACTGCCCATAGTCCATGGGCATACTTGCTGTGCTCCACACATATGCTTTCAGCATTTTTCTTTTTGTTTCTGTTTGTTGTTTTTCATCATAGGCGCTATTCTTTCTTGTTAGATGCAGTTCGATCCCCTTCTATTGTTTTACAACTATATATGCTATTTCTCCTACATTCAGTGGTTGTGAAGGGGGGTAAGCAGCCTATGGCTGCTAAGTTCCTCCCAGCACTTGAACATTTACCGATTTAATATTTTTTCCAATACATCTTTTCGCACAGGCAACATTAGTTGCAGATATTTCACAACCAACACCTGTAGTTGTTTATAATAATCATCAGCTTTATCTGTGCTTATTTTTTTGTCAATAGGTTTTCTGTCTCAAAACTGGTTGGACACGTACCTGCACTTATTTATATTCTTATTTAGCCCACTCAGTTCTCTAAAATTGTCACACAGCCTGTGTACAGCTCGATTACTCTTTTATTGTTTTCTAATTTTATGCCCTATTTCACCGAGATTCAGTGAAGGGGGTTAAGCCGCCTGTGGCTGCCAAGATCCCCCAACACTACATTTGTCAAAATAATAGTTTTCCAGTAAATCCTCTCACACAATTAACATTATTCGAGAATATTGCCCAGCCAATACTTGTAGTTGCTTATAATAATCATCATGTTTAAGTACAATTATCTTTTTCGTCATTAATTTATCCATCTTGGGGCTGGTTGGATGCGTACCTCCATTGATTTCTATTTTGAGTTAGACTATACATTTCCCCGAAATCCCTACAGCTTACATCTTTCACTATCTGTGTGCAATAGTCTAACCTAGGTCTACGTCTAATTCTCTTTTTTTCTATCTCTACTTCTAATACATTCCGCACTATTCCCTCATGCCGTAGTATGTGGTCTATCATCCTATCTCTCCTATTTTTTACCGTTTTCCACATATTTCTTTCTTCCTCTACCATTTTTACTACCTCCTCGTTCTTAACTTTGTCTGTCCATGATATCTTCATCATACGTCTGTAGCACCATATTTCTTGTCCGCTTCTCCTACTGTCCAGGCTTCACAGCCGTACAGTACTGTGCTCCACACATATGTTTTAAGCAATCTTTTCCTTGTTTCTATGTTTGTTGTCTTTGAACACAGTAGTTGCTTTTTCTTGTTAAATGTAGCACGACCTTGTGCTAATCTTTGTTTTATATCTTTTGTGCTTTTCCCATCTTGCGTTATTTGGCTTCCTAGGTAGCAGAAATCCTTAACATCTTGTAAGTTCTTGTTACCTATTTGTATTCTTGTTTTTGATTCATTTTCCTCTCCTTTGCATCCTAGTACTTTAGTTTTGTTAATTTTCATACCGTATCTCTCTGCTAGAACCGTTTCCATTTTATTAAGAGCAGCTTCTAACTCTTGCATGCTAGATGCTAATACCACTATATCATCTGCAAATCTAAGCATGTCAATTTTTTGTCCTTGCATAGTAATTCCACATGTCCTCCTGCATTTGACAGTATTCATTGCCTCTTCAATATACAAGTTAAAAATTAATAGAGATAGGGCACATCCCTGTCTAACCCCTTTCATGATGTTTACTTCTCTATGTTCCTGCTATAATTCTATTACTGCTGTTTGTTCTTTGTATAAGCTATGTACTATTCATCTATCCCAATAACTCATTCCAATTTTTTTGAGTATTTCGTTTCCTGATGTTTACTTCTCTATGTTCCTGCTATAATTCTATTACTGCTGTTTGTTCTTTGTATAAGCTATGTACTATTCATCTATCCCTATAACTCATTCCAATTTTTTTGAGTATTTCGAACATTTTTTTCCCATTTTACATTGTCGAATGCTTTTTCCAGATCTACAAATCCTATATACACGCTTTCCCCTTTTTCTATTGTTTTTTCCATTATCACTCTCAGAGCTAAAATAGCCTCCCGTGTTCCCCTGTTATGCCTAAACCCAAATTGGTCTTCTCCTAGTATTTCTTCAGCTCGTTTTTCCATTCGTCTTTGTACAATTCTAGTTAATATTTTTGAAAAGTGTGCTGTCAAACTTATTGTTCGAAAATTTTCACATCTATCAGTGCCTTTCTTTTTTGGTGTAGTTACTATGATGTTACGTTTGAAATCTTTGGGTATCTCGCCTTTCTCATACATATAGCTTACAAGTTGGAAGGGGCGTTCTGTTACTGCTTGTCCAGCGGCTTTTAGAGTTTCTGCTTACACCTTATCTGTACCAGGCGCCTTACCATTTTTCAGACCCTTTAATGCTAATTCAAACTCATCTCTAAGTATAGAATATCCCAAGTCATCATTTTCAATGTCTGATTCCTGTTCTAATGCAGTTAGTTCCTCTCCTGCATATAAATTCCCTATATATTCTTGCCATCTACCCACGTTCTCTGCATTTTCTATAATGATGTTTTCTCCCATGTCGCTTATATTTTTGCTCCACGGTTATATATCTCTAAAATTGATTCTAATTAGTTTGTATGCTTCATCTATCTTTTCTACTTCCATCATAGTTTGTACCTCTTTGCACTTTTCATCAATCCATTGTTCTTTAGCTTTCCTGCATTTGCGAATAATTTCCCATTTTATGGCTTTGTATTTCTGTTTTCCTGTTTCTAGGCTGGATATAATGTTATTCCATTCTGTTTCTACTTCCTTAGCATAAGATATTTTCCCGATAGCTTTCACCAAATCATTTGACTTTTTTTCCGAATCTCTCTTGAATATTTTTATCTTTTAGTTTCTCTAAGTCAAAGTGCCTTTTTCCGTTTCTTTTTTTTTTAATTTTTAAATTTAAGTGCAGCCTTCATAATTATGAAGTTGTGGTCAGTGTCTATATCTGCTTCTGGGTAACTTCTACAGTCTTTTACTTGATTTCTAAACCGGTCTAACAAGAATGTAATTTATTTGATATCTTCTTATATCTCTCGGCATCTTCAACATATATCGTCTTCTAGCATGATGTTGAAATAATGTGTTTGTGATGATTAAATTGTTCTTGTCACAAAATTCTACCAGTCTATTTCCCCTGTCGTTTCTCATGCCTAAACCAAATAAACCTACTACTGCCCCTTCCCTATGCTCATCTACCATAGTATTAAAATCCCCCGTAATTATTAAGTTTTCATGTCCTTTTACGTATCTTAATATGTCTTCGATATCTTTGTAGATCAGGAGATGACATGTATACTTGTATTATTACTGTGTTTACCGGTTTAGATTCTAATGTAACCATGAGTACTCTTTCCTTCTTTTGTCAGTAATTTTCTACACAGTATCTTTTTCCGCATAACTATCCCCACCCCCAAGTTTCCTTCCTTTGCTCCTGTATGAATTACCCTAAAGTCTCCACTCCAAAAGTCCGCCGCCTCTGGCCACCGAACTTAGCTGATCCCTACTATGTCTAGTGCTAACCTATTCATTTTGATTTTTAGGTTCTCTAGCTTACCTACTTGCTTTATGCTTCTAACATTCCACGCTCCGACTTGCAAAATGTTCCCGACTCTTATTCTGGACTTTCCGATCGCATCCTCCGAAGTAGTCCCCTCCCGGAGATCCGAATGGGGGGACTATTTTGATTCTGGAATCTTTCACCCAAGAGAATGACATCATTTTATTATAATTAAGGTACGTTGTGTACTTAGGAGGTAATGTGGTGGTTTCCCGTTGCTTTCCACATCGCGGTAGCGTGTCAGACTGCCATACCGACCCCTGTAGTCCCTGCCAATCTAAGTACCGAAAGAGCCGCTGCCCTCTTTTGGGGACTTGTCTTAGTCTGGTTCCTCACTAACAATCCTACTACTTTGGTTGGACCTGTAGTTTGGCTCTTTAGCTCATTAGAACACGCAAGCCATTTTACCTGTTCTAGTAATCTAGAACTTCGACAAGGTGCAGGTCCATTCAAAATGAATATATATGGATATATATATATATATATATATATATATATATATATAAAAACTCAAGGGAAGTCACGGTCTTAACTTTGTTAGTACTTAAATTATAAGGGGTGTCGACCTAATTATTGAATGAAACAGTTATTTATATCATTCTTTTTATTAAAGCTCTGTTAATTCTATCCAAGCTTTCGTTGTCAATTGGACAACTTCATCAGGGAAATTAATCAATTCGTTTCATCACAACCATACAAATATAACAATACTTAACATTAAATGTCAAATATCACTCTCAAAAACATTATTCTTACATTATTTATGTAACAGGTTGTTGTTCACCTCGTGCTGGGTTGGATTAAAAAGCTTTTTAATCCAACCCAGCACGAAGTGAACAACAACCTGTTACATAAATAATGCAAGAATAATGTTTTTGAGAGTGATATTTACTGTGATATTTGACATTTAATGTTAAGTATTGTTATATTTGTATGGTTGTGATGAAACATGATTAATATCCTGATGAAGTTGTCCAATTGACAACAAGCTTGGATAGAATTAACAGAGCTTTAATAAAAGAATGATATAAATAACTGTTTCATTCAATAATTAGGTATTATATATATATATATATATATATATATATATATATATATATATATATATATATATATATTCTTTGTTCCTAGCTTGGGTCAGTATTAATTAATTACTGTAAAAACTCAACTAATTAACACCTAAATAAATTTTGAGTCCAAGCTTTGGATTATGAGATGTTCTAGTTGAGTACCCTCTGAAGATGCTCTCAAAAATGACATCACACGGCTAGCACTGCTTCTTCAGGGATACTCCCCATGGCTGCTCATCTGCTCTACTATCCATAACTACATTTCTAATTAGAAAAAAAATAATTCGACCAACATAACATACAAACCCTTTTATTAGGACAGATTAATATTAAACTCACACAATCTCAATATTTACAAACTTGTTCCATCTTAAATATTTCATGTTCCTACTCGATAGTAAAAATCATCAACTTAATACACCAACGATTTCCTGTTTGTCTACATTTCATTGTATTATTGTAAAGTAGATGGGCCTATGCCAGAACCTTACTTTACTTTCCCCTAGTCTATTGTGAGCTCAGTTTAAACCCTTTATATTTGCGTGCAAAATTTTAGCACTGAAAATTTTTTCAAAAGACCCTTTTACCTCTTACATCAGTGAAATACTCATAATTATTATATACATGTATTTACACCCAGATTTCAAATATGTCCTTTACAAAGGTAAATAAATTAATTTTCGGTTCATAAATTCATCACCAAATAAAACTGAAAATCACTAATAGTTTAAACAAATAAGCACCAGCATGACAGTTTCAAAAAAATTCATTACCTGGAGAATAATTTTCGTCCAGATCACCACCTCTAAAGATGCTTTCCCTTATCGACTGCACATACCAGGATCACTCTACATTGCTGCCTTACTTTGGGAACAGCAATTAAATCTCGAACCCGCTGGGCATCCAAATTACCATACTCAAAAATCCCTCAGGCCTACCGCTACAGATTCATACATAATCTCTTCTTACACGCAATGTGCAACAAGCACCCTCATTCAATTTGCAAATAATTTTCTACTTACAGGTCATCCTGCTTCAATTAATAAAATGATTTAATACGGTTCACTGTTTATACAAATTTGGACCAACTTGTGCATTTAAAACACTTGTAAAATTATTTCGGACTTCACTAGTCGTGTAGTTTGAGGCTAGGATGAGTATCTCCTGTAGAATCATAAACTAAGAGAGCCAATGCCGCCTCCTAAAACGTTTATATAAGCACAACCCCTCTCAAGTTACACATATCCTACCCAAACATTCTTCGAAAACTTTTCAACGACCACTCAATTCAAAAAATTTGCCAACCGTTTTAATTTTCTTTGAAATCCACACTCTCCTGTTACCCCCAAACAACTACAATCACGTCTCCCATGTGTGCGTACATACTACTATTTTACTTTTGCTTTTATAATAACATCCTCTAGCCTTGTCTTCATACCCTACCTAAATTGTATACGTTATTTCTACATTTCTGGTATCTTTGTCTACCCCATGTTTTCTATTCTGGCAGGAACTAGAAGACCAATTACGGTCGGCATTTCTACAGTATGACTACGAACTTCCCTGCAAAAAGAAATACGTTCGCGTACTCAAGGTGCTAACGAAAAGGTGGTCATATTCATCTCGGTAATGGAGAATTTATCCAAGCGTTTAAGACGTCTTCCTATAGAAGCAACCCGTGTGCAAATTATTAAGCAAAACTTATTGTCAGTTTTTCAAGCCCAACTCGCACTGCATCCAACTAATACTGTCTCCGAATTAACCAAACTTTGTCAAATGATTGAAGAGACTCAAACCAAAGGCAGACAATTTCAACCAATACCCTCCAGTAAGAATCAGTTGCTCCTTGAATCCGATCTAGCATATGATAGTTTTCAAAGTGGGATATTTGTCTTGTATTAGCAATAATTCAGAACCTGTTAATATTAATATCCTTACTTCAGCCAACCTTAATCTATTAAGTCAAGAAAATGCATTTTCACAAATACGTCAATCACCTCATCCTATATGTGCCGCTGGAAACCCAACCCAGCCAAATACTCATTCAAGTAAGTGTTCGGGGAACCGTTATATGAGATGTCGATAGGTCGGTCTACGTGCTCATCGATAGGTCGGTCTACGTGCTCGTCGTTTTCTGGAAATCCAATCCACCTCAATATTTCTGATAACGGAAAAGAGAATTTGATACTTGACCCCGTCCTAAAAATAAAATTAAATTTTGTGTTGGGTAACGTAATTGGCGACGAACGCCCGTACCTCAAAGTGGATGTCCTTGATATACCTCTTTTGGGTCTGCTTGATAGTGGTGTATCCCATACTACCCTGGGCAATCAGGGTTATTTAGGTATGAAAGGCCTTAATCTAAAATTATTCCCTAGTAAACTTACCACTTGTAGTGTGGCTAATGGGTATCAATGTGAAATATTAAGGAACTATCATCTGCCTATAAGGTTACAGGATAGAATCGTTGCAGTGGAAGTACTAGTTGTACCTTCGATATCTCAGCCTCTTATTCTAGGGGCCGATTTTTGGATCAAAATGGGTCTGGTCCCTGATTTACGCAGTGGTCAATGACACTTTACTTCCAACAACCCCAACATTTCTGCCTTGGAAGCGGAAGCACATTTGACACGAGATCAGCTACCACTCCACCATCCATAAAGTTTTTGACGATATGCCCAATACCCTAGGGTGCACTAGTAGGGTCGAACACGTCATTAAAACTAACGCGCAGCCAATTAAACAAAGATTTTACCCTCTTTTCCCTGCTCTGTAGAAAGTAGTGAATACAGAACTAGATTCGATGCTGAGAGATGAGATCATTAGTCCCATTTCTAGTCCTTGGGCATTACCCATTGTTATGGTTAAGAAGAAGGATGGTTCGTATAGGTTCTGTGTAGATTACCGTAAGGTGAACAAAGTGACAGAAAGAGAGGCATACCCCCTTCCTTTAGTTTCCGGAACTCTTGATAAATTGCAAAATGCCAGATATCTAACTTCGCTGGACGTTAAGTGTTTACTGGCAGGTTCCAGTAGTCAAATCCTAACATCCTATCACTACATTCAGTGTACCAAACCGTGGGTTGTTTCAGTTCAACAGAATGCCGTTCGGATTACATAATAGTCCAGCTATGTGGCAAGGTTTGATTGATGACGTGCTTGGATTAGACTTGGAACAATACGTGTATGTGTATTTGGACAATATCTGTATCGTTACCTCTCAATTTGACAAACACCTGGAAGTCCTTGAGGAGGTCTTTCGACGGCTCAAGTCAGCGAGGCTGACCGTAGCTCGCGATAAGTGCAATTTTTGCCGTTCCAAGATAAAATATCTTGGATATGTAATCAATAGTAAAGATCTCCAAGTTGACCCTGGGAAAGTTTCAGCTATTTTGGAATTCTCTACTCCCAAAAATGTTACGGAAGTACGCCGATTTTTAGGACTTTGCGGATGGTATCGCCGTTCTATTCCTAACTTTTCGTCTGTTATTGCACCTATTTGTAAACTTTGTCGAAAAAGTCATCAATTTTCTTGGAGTCCTAATTGTGCAACTTCTTTTTCGACAATTAAGGGATTATTACACTCCACCCCAATCATGAATTGCCTGGATTTTAATGAGCCTTTTATTGTACAGACTGATGCCAGCGATTATGGCTTGGGCGCAGTGCTGTCTCAAACAAAAAATGGTGTAGAAAATGTAATTAGTTATATCAGTAGGTTGCTTGCCCCTAACGAATGCAAATTTAGCACTACTAAAAAGGAGTGCCTCGCTGTGGTATGGGCAATTGGAAAATTTCGATCTTATGTTGAAGGTAGTAAATTTACAGTTGTGACCGATCACTTTGCCTTATTATGGCTAGATAATTTAAAAGATCCTGCAGGTCGTTTAGCACGCTGGAGCGTTCAACTGCAACAATACGACTTTAATATAATACATTACCGAAGAAAGGACAACGTTGTCCCCGATGCTTTGTCCCCTGCGGTCCCTACTATTAACCAAATTAAAGCTAATACAGCTTCCCCCAAACCTCACTTTACCGATATCCAAGATAGGTGGTCCCTATTATTAACCAAATTAAGGCTAATACAGCTTCCCCCAAACCTCACTTTACCGATATCCAAGATAGGTGGTACATAAAAATGTGTAAATTGGTGTCAGAAAATCCTTTAAATTTTCCAAATTGGCGGCATCATGGTGCCAACATATTTAAAAATTGTAGAAATCCGTATCCAGAGTTAGAACCCCCTACTATTGAGTGGAAAATAGTAGTGCCCAAATCTCACCAAATTGCCCTCATATGTCAGAGATGATAGCGCTACTTCTGGACATTTGGGCGTGTTTAAAACCTATCATCGCCTCATGAATAATACTTTTGGCCAAAAGCCAAAAGTGATGTCATTAAATATGTATGGAATTGCCACACCTGCGTTGCGTGCAAGGTGGAACAAAAACCCCTCCGCTGGTCTAATGTTAGGATGCCCGGATATAGCCCGTCCGTGGGAACTCATATTTGTAGATATAGTTGGCCCCTTTCCTAGGTCTACTTCAGGGTATAAGTATGTTTTAAGCGTTACGGATTACCTGAGTAAATTCTGCATATTTCTCCCTATGAGAGAAGCAAAGTCCTCTAAGGTGTCTGAACTATTGGAAGATCACGTGTTTTTATTATTGGGTGTTCCGAAAACCATGATCTGTGATAATGGCAAGCAATTTCAGGGTTGTCATTTTAAAAACCTTCTAAGGAACTATAATGTGCAAGCTAAGTACACCCCGTACTATCACCCTCAACCTAATGCAGCTGAACACCAGCATCGATCCCTGAAGATTATACTGCTACCTTTTGTTAAAGATAACCAGCATAGTTGGGCTTCACTCTTGCAAAAAGTGGCTTGTGCAATCCGCACCTCACCCCATGAAACTACAAATTTGACCCCATATTTTGTTAACTTTGGTCGTAAAATCATTCTTGATGGCAGCATTCACCATTTACCTCAAGTGCCGATAGAAGATAGTGACAAGGACAAACTACCTGATCCCGCCACACGTTATAGTATATTTAAGAAGGTTTTTTATAGATAATAGAACCCGGTTAAACAAAGCTTTTGATTGCAGTAAAAAGGTGTATGATCTAAGGCGACGTCCCAATAGTTACACTGTGGGACAAAAAGTTTGGCACCGAAGCTATGTGTTGTCGGATGCAAGTAAATATTTCTCCAGTAAATTAGCTCCCAAATTTGCTCTTTAATTGTCTTTGCTAGCTTTTTCGCATTCCTTATTCCACCATGGTACTGTTATTTTACTGTTTCTATTGGATAACTTGTATGTTTGTTTGGCTGTTTTTATTATGTCTTGGCTAAAGGATTCTACGATTTCATTTATCTTTTGGTTTTTGCTGGAATATTGCTTGTTTTTGGTGTTGTTGGTTGGCAATGCTTGGAATTGAGGCCGCTATTCTCTTCAATTCTCCATTTTGAGTATGATGTATGGGGGTTTGAGATTTGTATGACTCTCTTGTGTACTAATAAGTATATGAAAATTGTCACTACCATATAAATTTTGAAATACTTTCCATTCTAGATTTAGTGTAATTTTTGGGTCACAAATCGTTGGGTCTATATTTCAAAATATACTTGATTTTGAACAAAAATGTGTTGCTGAGTTGTCATTGAGTATGATGAGATTGTTTTCGTTGATTATTTTCTCTATCATTTTTCCTCTTTTGTTGGTTTGTTGGGAACCCCATATTATACTGTGCCCGTTCATGTCACCTAGTATAATTTGAAGGAAGTAACTGCTTTAATAGATGTTCAATGGACTCTTGATTGCAGTTTGGCTGTGGTGATAAATATACATTACATAAGGTTATTTTAGTTTTATTAGGTGTCAAGATTCTTATAGCTATTGCTTCTAAGTTTGTTGTTAAGGCTATTTCCTCTATATGTTTTCGTTGTTTACTAGAATTGCCACCACTCCGCTAGCTATTTGTGTGTGTTCTGTCCTTGCGATATTGTATAAAATTGTATGCATTTATGTTTTGATGTTCCTTGAAGTGCGTTTCTTGTAAGCATGTGTAATGAGGTTGTGTTTCTTCAATTAGTTTTTGGAATTCAACTTTATGGGATTGAAGTTAATTGCAATTCCATTCGATGATGTTGATGTTATTGATTATCGACTGAGGAATTAGACATTTCTGACTCAATTTGTTGTTCCTCCATATTTTTGTTATTGTTATTTTTATTTTTTGGTCAACAGTATTTACTCCCTGTATGTTTGTTGTGGTTTGTTTAGTATTCTTCTTAATCTTCTTTGGGGATTAAACCACTCATAGTTTTTAAAATTATCTTTATTAACGTTTCGATCCATGACCTAGGATCGTTTTCAAAATAATAAAAACTTCAAGTTTGACATTTATGACATAAATTGAAGGTGACTTTGATTTATTGATGTTTGAAATATTTGGTTTGAGTACACTAAACAAAAATTTTTAAAGTTTAAATGAATGATTGCCTTCAATTTGTGTTCTGACCTGGGACCGACTTTTTGGTATGTCTAACGTGAAATCAGCTGATTAATTTTATTGTAAAATTCAATAACTTGGGAATTGGAAAATGTTTTCCAATTCCCAAGTTATTAAATTTTACAATAAAATTAATCAGCTGATTTCACGTTAGCTACTACCTAAAAAGTCGGTCCCAGGTCGTAACACAAATTGAAGGCAATCATTCATTTAAACTTTAAAAATTTTTGTTTAGTGTACTCAAACCAAATATTTCAAACATCAATAAATCAAAGTCACCTTCAATTTATGTCATAAATGTCAAACTTGAAGTTTTTATTATTTTGAAAACGATCCTAAGTCATGGATCGAAACGTTAATAAAGATAATTTTAAAAACTATGAGTGGTTTAATCCCCAAAGAAGATTAAGAAGAAGTCAACAGTATTGTTTTGGTTTTCGTGCATCATTTGTACAAGTTGGTTTGTATCTTTGGTATAGTTTTTACTTAATTGTAGTATTTTTTTGTGTTCCGATAGTGTTTTCTAGAAAGTCCCGAAATTTGTCGAATGAGATATAATGTATTTGGCTGGTTCACTTTCTATGATTTGTTACGTTATTTCGTGGCAGTCACGTTGGGCGCCAAAAATTTATGTTACGGGAATCGTGGCAGTCACGTAGGGCGCCAAATTTATGTCACGTTAATCGAGGCCCCACGTTAGGCGCCAAAAATTTATGCTACGTTGACTCGTAATCGAGCGTAACACAAAGACGATCAAAGAAATGACCGGGCTCAATCGGAGAGTAGGGGGGGTTGTAGAAAGCAGACTGACATATAATGTATGCGGCGGTAAGGAGTTAGTAACAATACCTGCAAGAAAATTAGTTAAGCAAACCTGAAAAAAAAAGAATAAGCATAGCAGCAATGAAAAGTCTAAGTTATTCAGTACTTTGTAGAATGTAAATAAAAGAAACTGTTTAGATAAACTATATAATATAACAACGGTAAAAGCAATACAGAAAAATGTTTAGTACAAAGTGAGGTAATATTGGGGAGTAGCAGAAACGTTTCCTCACACACCAATTAAACATAAATCAGATAAAATGTTGACAAAAGATAAATAGATAAGACACAATTGGTATGAGTAATTTAGTAGTATTGATTTTTCTTTCTTTCTTTTTTTTCTATGTTTTAAAATAGCATGCAAGTCTATTGTAAAAGGTATCAGAACGACAAAGATATGGTAAAGCAACGGATAGATATTTAAAGTAATAACCAGTAGGAAATAGTTCAACTTACAAAAGTCCTTCAGCAACGCTTCCTTGCAACTGAAGTGTGGGATTCAACGAGGTCCTGCACTAACGAAGCACTTCACCCTTGACTGTGAAGGTGTTGATAGAACTTATCACACGTTACACTAATCACACCTACGTATTTCAATGGGGTTAGCAGCAGACATTATCACACGTCGGAACTATGTAGCCTTGATAAATTTCTTGTTAATTCTATTTCCTGAGACAATAATTTCGAAATATTTCGTAGCACTAGTTTAATTTCAACTGGGATCAAATGTATAGTATTTTCATAAACCTCCAAAAAGCAGTGAGAAACTTCAATCAATACCTTTGTAAACCGGTAATCTGTTGTATTTCGCAAATAACGAAATTCGCGCCAGCAATGATCTATTTTAGATTCTTTGGTGTTAGAAAAATGCAAAAACTACAGTATCCACTGTATTTAAATAAGCCAAAGTATGCACTAATCTGATAAAACAAAGGGACACTAGACTAGATCGCACACACATTAATCCTAAAGAAAGAATCGGCCAGTTTAGCAAGTTCTACGACTCCTATTTCACAAGAAAAACAACTAGAAACAAATAGTAGGCACGCGTAAGCAATAAAACCCGTCCGTCAAATGTCCTTAAAAACACACGTGCGTCGACCAAACACGGTTAATATACAACTCTTATTTCACAAGACAAACAACTAAAAACATGCCGTGCCCGTACATGAAGAATCTGAAAATTAATCCCACATTAATTCTCACTATTGTCAAAAGCAAAGAGGAAACAGTATTTTTAACGTACTTAGTATATCAGAACAAAGAACAAACTCCGACTCCTCACTATTTTCAAAGCAACAAGGCAACAGTATTTTTCACATAATTAATCTATAGGAACGAAGAGCAAACTCCAACTGTTCATATCAATTCCTCGCTATTATAACCGCTTATCGTATCTTATCTAGACTTGTATATCCACATAAGGAACAAAATTTATATTTACGGCAAGACAAGAACGATGCAATCTATAATTAATTACAATGCATTCGCCTATGGAGTTAATAAATATAAAATATAGAAATAGTAATTTGTAGAAATGTATTTATAAATTCGGAAACAGCGTAAAATGTTAAAACTACCAAAAATGCCCGTTACAGATTTCTTTTGGTGTTTTGCATTTTGGGGATTCAATTTGTTCTAACTTTTTGTTTGTAGTTGTAGAATCCTTTTTTCGTTTCTTGTTTGTCCGTTTGGGTTGGGATAAATTCGACAGTGTTGATTCTTGGGTGGTTTCTTGCTTTTTCTTTTGCATTGCTTCTCTTATTTGATGTTCAATGTAAGTTTCATTTAATTCTTCTGTAAGCGTACTTTCGGATGACTGATTAGGTCTTTTACTTCTTATTGTCTCATTTAGGTTTCTCATTTATTCAGGTTGTTTTGTTTTACTCTGTATATGTGTACATGTATAGCAGTATGTTTCCATAAATAAAAATAGCCTGTAGGGGGTTTCTTCAAATAATACTATTATTGATTCTGAGATGTAAAAAATTTGTTGTTTGATTAACATAGATTTGTCTACGAAAGTTTAAGATGTGTTTAAATTGTGTTTCTGATAATGCAGCTTTTATAAATGACATCTTGTCTGTTAAAGTTATATTTAGCTTTATAAGTACCTCATATTATACTGTATGGTTATGAATGGGCTAACATTTGAAATAACCACCCTTATTGTGAGTTAGTGTTAGTAATTTAGGTATTTGGACTTCTCTATTATTTACTGTTATTGTAAGGTGGTGATTTACAGGTCCGTCTTCTTTTATGGTCAAATAAATGCAGATTGGTTATCTGCTATTCTGGATGCAAAAGTTATGTCTTTAGGGTCTATTATTTCCGTGATTGCATTTAGATAATCTTCTAGATGTGTTTGATAAGGAATTTAGTATAATAGCATTTTCTTTTGATGAAAAACTGCTTGCACATGTTGGCTTGTTTGGTGTATTAGATTTTAGGGCATTCAAATATGTGGTTTCTTTTGTTGTCTGATGGATGAGCGGGTTTTTTGTTTGGTTGATTGAATGATTTATGGCGAGGGTGTTGTTGTTGGTAAAGCATGCATTTCAGGTAGTTGTGGTAAGTGATTTTGGTTAGGTTTATTTGTTGTGATTTCATTAAAGGGATGGAATATTTAGAAATCAATACATGTTTTGATATAAACACTTGTTGATAATATTATTTCCAAGGTTGTTTTTTATATCAATGAATTCACTTAACTGCACTGTTGAAATTACAGTAGCGGAATGAAAGCTATTTTAGAATAGAAAATTAGGTGTTATTTAAAAACACTATTTAAAAATGACTACATTATTTACATTATATTAAATTTGATCATAATACAGAAATTCAAACTTACAGTAAATAATGATGCAATAGTATATTGCCGAAAAAGACAATAAAAAACCAACGCACACTACATAGTTGCAATTACAAAATTTTGAATGTAGCACAGCTATTCGATAACTCGAAGGGCATGCGATTAAATCTATACAAACCTCGACCAGGTATGGTAAATGCAGTATAGCCTTTTGAGAACTCATTAAGCGGGATTTGCCAGTATGTAGATTTAATATCGCTCTAACTAAGATAACGAGCATCTCTAAGTTGATCCAAAATAGCAGAGATATAAGGTAAAGAGTAGGCATCTTTAACAGTTACTGCGTTAAGTTGTTGAAAATCAATACAAAATCTATAACTATCATCTGTCTTTTTAATTAAACAAACAGGTGAAGACCAAGCACTATTAGAAGGCTCAATTATTCCATCTAGTAACATCTTGTTTAACTCATCATCAATTATTTTTTGTTTGGCTGGCGAGACCGAGTAATAATGTTGTTTTATGGATTTAGTATTCGGTAATAATTATATGACATGTTCAGTTGGAGTACAATAACCTAAATTATTTCCTAGCAGATTCAATTTCTCATCAACACTAGTGTTGATAAAGCTATTCGTTGCTCAGAACTAAAACTATCTTTTGAGAGTATTTCCGATGCCAAAGAAGTTTTCGGTTCTTTAGCAAAACACCAAACATATTCTTTCAAATTCGGAACTATCGCCATTACCTTCCAAATAATATCTACACCTAGAATTAGCTTTTGGCTAAGTTTTGGAACTACTAATATTTTAAGGATGTGAAACTTTTCCAATAATTGTATGGGAGTTGAAATATATCCAATACATTTACATGATTGATCGTTGGCTACAGTACAGCTCGTTGAACTTTTTATTAAAGTCAATCCCAATTTCAGGAGTAATTCATATACTGGAAAACCAACTACTGACTACCACCATTGTCAAGCAAAGCTAGAACAGGACATTTTAAAATTTTAATTTGTAAATAGGAACGTTCATCACAATCCAAGTGCAATAAAACATACTCGAGTAAAATTGTTTAAGAATTATTTTGGAAATTTAACTGTTTATCGTAATTATTTGCATTATTATTAATTGAGATCACAACAGAAGATGTGGGAGGTTACCACTCGACTTACTGATTCCTCCGCAATAAGTTTAAAGATTTAATATTGCAATTGGAGCATGTACGTACAGATTAGTCATGCTTACCACAAGGATAAAATCAATTTTCGACGCTCCGTACATTCTTCTTGTGAATGTTCGAGACATTGACAATTCCAACAAACTACTTGCTTTGAGACACACTAGACCTCGTTAATAGGATTAGCGGAAAATTCTGATACCCTTTTAGACACATCCTCAAATGCAAAATCAGGTCCAACTAAATTATGTTCCTTTTAGTTGGGAGGAATATAAGAATCTGCTCGAAACTTCTTTTTCTCTAACTTAAGGCATCCATCCTCTAATTGTTGTAGAGCTTGGACATCTGGTAGTTGAGCCGAATAGAAAGGCAAAAGATTTCGAGAAATAATATTTAACTGTATTTCTTCTGGTACAGTTCTGTAACATCTAAACATTGAAAACATGCACAAAAAATATTCAATTATCCCTTCAGAAAAGTCTTGTGTTCTGATCATAATATCATTAAATAATCTTACTTTATAATCGAGAGGTTAAAAATGTAAAACTAATAGATTTACTAAACTAGGTCAATCAGAAAACTTATGTCGATTACTTCTATACCATAGGAGAGCTTTGGACTCGAACAAATCGACTGCCAAAATCAAATAACTGTGAATCACTAACATTGCAAGCAATTTTTAGTTCATTAACTCTCTCTAAGAAATTATTAACACTTCGTCCTTGTGAATCACCAGGTAATTTTAGGTTCCATTTTAGAACAGGTTGTGATTAACATTCACATTTTTAAAAGAAGCATTTAAAGTAACATTAGGGTTAGCTGCGGCTTCGGATAGTTTATCATCAGCATCAATGTTAAAACAAGGTTGCTTTAATAAAAGATTACTTAGGTCTGACACTGCTCTAAAAGAAAAAAATCTAAACTATCTAACAAAGTAAGGATTTTTGTTAACAGACTAGTACACAATTCAGTTTGTTCATAGGATAAAGTGTTAAGTAGCTGAAGATTAATTCATTTCAAAATATGAATAGTCCTAGAACAAATAGTCACTACAGGTGAGTCTTTTCTAAATTAGATTTCAACTCTGTCAACTTTTCAGAAATAGTAGCAAATTCAACATTAGGATTAAGATCAGAAATTGACCAAAATTTTTTACTAGTTTGTTCCATTTTCAATAACGGACGTAAACATGCTCTCATACTCTCAATTGTTTCCTCCGTAGGCATATTAACACCACGAATTGATAATTCGAAAGACAATTCATCTTTACGAAGACGGTTAATATCAAGCTTATCAGATTCAAATAAATTCACAATACTAATATTAATAAGAATCTATACAACAATATGACTCCAAATAATTATTTCAATTTCCTAATAACTTTAAATAAAAAACTAAAGAAATTGTTACCACTAATTATACACTATAGACATAACAAAATTCTTACAATACAAAAAGATATATACCACTACAACACCATTTCCAACTGTAGAATATTTCTTGAAGTAAAGGTTCCCGCATCAAATTATACTGCTTGAATATTGACAGCAATTTCAAACATAATAACCTATATTCCTTCAATGTAGCCCTTATGCTGCAATGGCGGTTCTATCACATATATACCCCGATGGCTCGGAGCACCCAGTTCAATTTGCTTTTCAGATGCTTAGTCCAGTCCAACGGAAGTACATTCAAATTGATAAAGTAGCGTAAGTCATTATATTTGGCGTTAAGAAATTCTATTATTATCTGCTTGGTAGACCATTTACCTACCTTATTGGTGGATCATCACACACTTGTACAAACTTTTTCACCTAAAAAAAGTTGACCATCCCTTACGACAGCTCGAATGCAGCATTATGCGTTATTTTTTGAAGAGTTTCAGTTATAAAATAAAGTACAAAAATACAAAATCTTATTCAAACGCGGACGCTTTATCTAGATTGCCTCTAGATGAGAATCCCGACTTTAAGTATGATGTTGCGGATAGGTTTGAAATTTTTACAATAGAAACGTTACCTATTACTTTAAATGAATTAGCAGAAGAAACTGCTAAAGACATTGAATTGCAACCACTTTTACAAGACCTACAAAAAGGTGCAAACATGGATGCAAAGTACAGATTTCATGTGCCTCAAATAGAATTCACCTTACAAAATGACTGCATTCTACGAAATGACTTAGTAGTCATTCCCAAAAGTTTACAACGTAAAGTATTACAGGAGTTACATGCAGCCCTTTTTGGGATAGTTAAAATGAAAGACCTGGCCAGAGGGTATTGCTGGTGGCCAGGAATATCTAACGATATTGAAAATGTAACCAGGAATTGTTCTGAATGTCAATCATACAGAAATAATTCTAAGAAGGTCGTTACGCATCCTTGGGAGATGCCAACATCACCTTTTGAACGTGCACATATAGATTTTGCTGGCCCATTTATGAATTATTACTATTTTATCTTGGTGGATGCATATACTCGTTGGCCAGAGATCCATATAGTAAATGATGTGACCAGTAAAACCATAATAAAAATTTAAAAAAAAATTTTTATTACATTTGGCATACCTCAGTATTTAGTTTCTGATAATGCCAGAACCTTCATGTCATATGAATTTAAAAGATTCCTAAAAGAGAATGGTATATACCATAAATTAAGTGCACCATATCACCCAGTAACAAATGGTTTAGCAGAAAGATACGTCCAAACCGTTAAACAATCTTTACGAACTCTCCAAAATAATTATGTTGATAAAGAATTGCAGGCGGCTCCGTGGCGTAGTGGTATGTGTGTGACTACTACACCCTAGGTCCCGTGTTCGAATCCCGACACGGTCCGCTTGAAAAATGTTAGGCGAGCATTTTTCGCAAAAATACACCCTCGTTCGGATGAGAGGTAAAATGGAGGTCCTGTGTGTGAGTGTTGTCACGCACGTTAAACTTGCTTGGAACAGCAAAGATTCGGCAAAAATTCAAAATTTTCCAGGTAAAAAAAAACTCGCTTTCTGGCCAATGTAGTACCTTCGGGTGGAGCATTGGAAAAAAAAATCACATGATAAAGAATTGCAACTATGCAAATTTTTATTTCAATATAGGATCACCCCTAATAATACAACTTGCCTAAGCCCATCAACTCTAGGTAGACAAATTAGGTCAAGATATGACATTTTTAACCCAAGCTTCCAAAACAAGAGTTTTTACAGAAAATATTAGAACTTTAAAAGAAGGGGAAAGAGTTGAAGCTGGAGATTATCTAAACGATAATAAATGGAAATTTGAGAATTTCAAGAAAGTTGGGTAAATTAAATTACATTGTTCAATAAGACGATGGTCAATATTAAAAAAGACATATTGATCAGTTAAGATCAATTGGGGAATTTACACCTCAAGTTTTTGTGCAACCGGAATCATCTGTTTTACCTAGTAATATTTCACAGGAAGTTAGGGGCTCCATAGCAGCAGTTCCAAAATCGGGTCAAACAGTGCCTGATTAGTCAGTTGAGGGAGGTGAAGTTGAGTTGGAAAATTCTGCATTCCCCTTTTCTTGAATTGCGCCGTTCCAAACGAAATATAAAACGCCCTGTGCATTTAGACTTGTAGAATCTCTTTGGGGGGGGATTGTATACTTACCTTTAGTTTTTATGTTCCCGTCGGGATCTTGATATACATGTTTATATATATATATATATATATATATATATATATATATATATATATATATATAAAATGCTTTGTTAACTTCGCTTTTCAATTTCTCATAGTTTTTTATACATTGCTTTATTTTTGTAATATGCGTTATTGTTACAGTTTGACTAAGTGTAATATGTAATAGTATGTGATCTGAAATATTATGATCTTCCATTTTAATTACAGTTTTTATGTTTCTATTGACAAGAATATGATCAATTAAACTATTTTGGTAAAAATCTATACGTGAAGGCAATTTTTTATTATTTACAATTCTATATGCATGCATTGCAATGGCGTTTTCATAATCTACAGTGTGTTGATTATGTATTAATATATCAATATTCACATCACTTAAGATTAAAGCAGGTGTTCGGATGCTGGACATTACAGAGTCTAAAAACCATGAATTGAGCTAGAGGGTGGTCTATACATACCCACTACTGTTAAGTATGATCTATTATATGTATGTGCACTATCTCACAATTATTTACGGATGTAGAAGTTACAGTATGAAAACTAATACTTTCTTTAATGTAAATACCTACTCCATCCCCTCTAGTACTTCTACACTCATGAATAGCTTTGTACCCCGGAATATTATGAAAAGCCACCTCATTCATATATAGCCTTGTTTCTGTTAAAGTATATGAACCTCATTTAATGTACATAAAATTTCTGGATCATCTAACTTATTCCATATACTGTGTGCAATAACATATAATAAATGTAGTTGTGTATTAGACATAATGAATAAAATTTATAAGCAGTATTAGAATATGTAATCTAAGTAATTAAAACTAAGTCTGTAATCGAATTTTGTCTGAGTTTGCTCAGACTTTTTAATATAAACTACACATCTTGTCCACAAATATTTCCATTTTAACTTTTGTTTTTTCTTTTTGCCGATGCAAATAACAAACAATTCATTTGGGTAAGGTTTTCATCGATAAAAATCTGTTCTCGATCTCTTCTTTAATTCCAAAATCCTTCAAGTACAAGCTTCGACCCTTCCGAGCTGACAAAAAATTTTTTTCAACACTCCTTACAAATCTTACTGAATGTTTGAGTTTCTCGTTGGGCAATCAATGTGATATATCAATATCCCCCTTTCGTCCATGTTACACCCGATTGCTACAGCGATTTTAAGAATAACTTTGTTTATTACTTCATCTGGACTTTGAAGTATGCCATGTATTTCCACGTTTTATGCTCTGCTTTTCCTTTCATATTCCTCCAACTTCAGTTTTGAGGCATTCATTTCTTCATGCATTTTCTTGCTTTCTTCCTTCACATATTTTAATTTATTTACCTGGTCTGCCAAAGCTTGATTCCCCTTTCGTTGTTCAGCAAGCTGCTTAGAAATATTTGCCAACAATATTTGCATTTCTTTGATAATTATAAGATCAGAATTATTTGGATTTTGTGTAGTGTCTAAAGAAGTTTGTAATTGCATTTGTGTTGTATGTTTCATAGTATGTTGATAGTTACTGTTTATGTTATCTGAGATGCAGCACATTAGCGTCACCTCATATATAAACTTTACATCTTTTACGTGTTTAGAGCAGCTATTGTAATACTTAGTATCACATATATTGCACTGTAGCCCAGTTGTCATATATTATTACAATATCCACAATTAATCACTAATATACTCATAGTATTTTCTGCAGTTCCAATTTACAAAATGTATATCTATCTAATTTTCACTCTGTTGTGATTAAATTGAAGAGAGGATTATTTATGTCAAATAGTGGTCTGCATTGCTTTGAAAATTTATTTAATATGAAATTTAATCAACAAGCAGCTGAGTTGTTATGTGTTATGGTATTCTGTGGGGACAAAAAAGAATGCAGCACAGTAAGTAGTAGAAAAATTGCCTACACAGAATACCGCAACCAAACACAGGGACAGAATCAAACTCCAAAAGAATCAAAGTTCGAGCTAGCTCAACAACGTCAGAGAGTGGGGTGGGTGACCTAGAAAGAAAATTGAATTGAAAACCTCAGTAACAAAGAAATTTATTTTACTAACATGTAGGAAAACATAGGCCCAAAAGAAAATTTAGAAACGTCAAAAATACCTGATTGCATAATCGTTCGTTACAACGTGATGTACATAAAGCGTAAATTTACATAATATACAGTATATAGTCTAAATAGAAAAATATCAAGCACAAAAACTTACTATCTACTTACAAGCATATTTACAATATGTTCCAACCATAAATATGTATAAGAAATATAGCAATAATAATATAGCCAGTAAAACCATTCTGTAGGAAATGCATTTCGTATCATTAAAATTTTAAACAGTCCATTATTTGAAGTTCACATTAATTTAAACAGTAAAACGCAAAGAGTAGAAAAGCGCTCTAAACGTATTAAAATCCTTACAGTAATTTACACATAATTAAGCATGCATTATCGATGGTCTGTAATGTATAGTAGAAGTAATCAAAAGCAAGCGTCTATCGTTCAGAACAGCAACACAAAATAAAGTAAACACGAAACATATTGTACCTGGAGTTATCTTCTTACAAGTGCCATCTCACAAAATGCAGCTAGGGGCCCGAACAACTTAATGGTACTGCACTAGCACACGCATTTTAAACACGCGACTTCCCAATGCTCAAAAAGCAGTTGAGTTAGTAAGAGCTGTCGAATAATTAAGATACCTTTTCAAAGTTGGAGTCATATTTATACAGCTTTGAAAATCATGCAGGGAAACTATCAAACCATTCCCACCGATATTGGTATAGAATATTTTGAGAAGGCAAGCGAAAATATATACAATGGCAAACCTTTCTACAATTCAGAAGACAAAATATGATAATTAATTCTACAGAATTTCGTTGGTTGCAGGGGAAGCAAGTTACATTTTAAAATATCCCTGCGATATAGATAAATCAAACCATAGTGAAGCATGTAAAGTAGCCCAGCTCTCTTGACCAGAACAAAGGTTTGTAAGATTATCAATCCACGCTATAAAAATTCTTGGAATATTTAATAAGAAAAGACGTTGTTATGAACACGTGCAAATATAACAACACGGATTTCAAAGTACGAGCAAATAACAAACACATTTAAGCATTTAATCTTTCCAAAGAACCTATTTAGAAGAAGTTTTAATGACCATCAGCTATAACGGGAAGCAGTTATAATTATTTTTCGAAGAATTGCTAAGGCGAGTTTCTCGGATTTAGAATACTAAATATTTTGATGAAACTATTGAAATAATAAACTAACTAGCACGTATCGAGGAAGATGGTTTATTTAAAGTCGTTTGAGGAGCAAACATTTCAAAGAATTTAAAGTGGTAGAAGTGCAAATGCTGGTTAGGATTTTTAATGAATTGATAAAGGGTTATGGGATATATTTCATGTATTGAGGAATATTTTTATGCAGGACAATTTTTAATACTTGAATATTTGTTAGGTTTGGACTGTTTGGGATAATAACATAAGGATGGGTTAAAATTTCTCCCTTTTATTGACAATTATCCATGTCCAAATAGTACAACTACTTGTGGAAATATCAATACCTGCTATAGCGAAAATATCACTTGATATTTTACATAAAACACAGATCACTTATTTATACACTTTCCCACAAACTTTCCCCATCACAATTTTAAAATTAAAATTAATGGTACTTGTCCAATAGGTAATTTTCTTATTACAATGCTTGTACAAGTAACTTTCTAATGTACATATAAATTTTACTAAAAACTAGTAACATAGGTATAATGGCATAAAGCACAGATAATATTGAATATGTCAATTTGTAATACATCTAAAAATTACTAAATACTAACAGCACACGTTTAAAAATATAGGGCATCGATAATATTGATATGTCAATTTATAATTACTAGTAATCTCTTACAGCTAGAATTTACTAACAGTGCTAAAATTAAAAGTTTAATAAATAAAATGTTAGCCGTGATAGTTTGCACAGAAATAATATAATATTAAATTGTAATTTTAAACTACTTAGTTTTTGTAACATAAGAAATCGCCTAATTTGTTATATGTTTTCTGTATAAGGAAATATTAAACAAATTTACGAAATTTATAATACTGAGTTTCTGATTTCAGATGTTGTGGGAGTTCATTGTACAACACCTTTACAACATAGATTACTGATTTTTTATCAGCTCATGGTGAGGAGTAATAATATATACATTTCAGATTGAATTTCGTGTGTTATGAGCATATGCTGTGGTTTCATGGGCAGGTCTTCAGTGTGTTCTCTCATTATGCAGACCGATCCCAAGATGTAAAGTGATGGCAGCGTCAGAATATTGTAGGCACTGAAGTAGATTTGGCAGTGGTCTCTGCATTTTAAACCGAATGTGTATCGTATTGCCCATTTTTGTAGCTTGAATGTTTTCGAAAAGTTCTTGGCTACATGAACCCCAAAAAAGCAAGGCATAGCGTAGTTGTGATTTGACGAGGGCAAAATAGACCATTCTTGCAATATTTAAAGTGAGTTCTTTAGATATGGCTTTAACTGCAAAGCAAGCAGAAGATAGTTTGTTAAGTAGAATTTCGATGTGTCCTGAACAATTGAGTGAGTTGTCAAGTGTTAAGCTTAAAAATTTGGTTAATGCAACATTCTGGATGTAGATATTATTCAGTACAATTTGTTGAGCACTGCCTTTGTAAAATAAGATCTTTGTTTTACCAGTGTTACAGCTTAGATGGTTACAGTGGTACCATGTTTTGATAGCGGCTAGATCTTTTACTATCGCGTGTTCTAGTTCAATTGTATCAGAATTGCTCCAGGTAATGTTGCTATCATCGGCAAAGGGCATTAGTTTGCCACTTATATTCAGTTTGGTTAAATCGTTTATAAATATAAGACACAAAGTTGGTCCGAGTACAGATCCTTGAGGCACTTCTGTTCCATATTTCTGTAGTTTGAGATACATACGTTTACTCGAACAAGTTGTTTCCTGTTGCGAACTTAAACCATCCAAGTGAGGTTCCGCGTATTCCATAAAACTTGAGTTTTTTTTCTTAAAGTGTCATGATTAACACAGTCGAAAGCATTAGTAAAGTCCCAGAATACTGTTGCTGTAGTTCATTTCTCATTTAGGCTGGTATATGCCTTAGTTAAGTAAGTGAGTAATGCACCAATAGTGTAGTTGTTTAATAAAAATCCAAACCAATTATTACTTAAAATTGAACGTTTAAGGACAAAGGACATTAATCTCGATTTAACAAGTCTATCAATTAATCGATAGAGTTGATAGTAAGGCAATCGGTCTGTAGTTTCTGACATTATATTTATCTCCTTTATTTAGTGGGTGTAATCATAGTTGTTTTAAGGCAGCTTGGGAAAATTCCTTGATCGAAAGAAGAATCAATCAATGTGACGAATATCGTAATTACTGTAGCCAGTAAGTAATTCAACATTTTTATGAAGATCCCGTCTATTTCTCATGATAAAGTTGTCCCGATTCCCAAGATTGTATTAAGATGTTCGCGTGTATCAATTGAATTAAAAATGAAACTAATTATTTTTGTTGTTGCTATGAAGATATGTGAGTATTTGGTTTGATGCTACAAAGTATAGTGTACTGGCTACATTTGCAAAACAGTCATTCAAATCGTCAAGATTGAAATTTATTTCGGTATTTACACTTGTTTTCACTCTTAAGTCATTGATAATCGACCATGTTTCCTTTGTGACGTTTCTTGCATTTAGTAATCGGTTCAGAAAATATTTATGTTTAGCTTGTTTGATAGTATTTAAATAAATATTTCTTTAAGTTTTAAAATCTCGCAAGAAAAATGGATTGTCGGTGAATCTTTTTATGCAAATAAGAAATCGCATATTTTTGGCCGATATTCTGATTCCAGTTGTGGTCCAAGGAGTTTGTCGTTTCTTTTTCAAAACTTTTAGAAGAAATGCTATTGCAAATGTATATTGAATTTTATTTAGGAAGTACTCAAAATTTTAATTCAGGTTTTCTCTTTTTATGTTCCAATTGGATGTCATACAGATCGCTTAAAATAAAAAAAAATTCTGAAAATGAAAGACCTGTGAGGTTTGGTTTCATTTGGATGGAATATACTGTTACATGCCAAAAATTGGCATTGCACACTTTTTAATTTGTGAGCGAATTCGCGCCAAATATTAAAAAAAAATAGACTTGTGCATTTCCGTCACTTCGGACAGTTGCGTCGGCACAAGAGAATGTGCAGACGTGGAGTGGGGAAGTAAGTGGCGTTTTCCGACACGACAGATTAGTCAACGAGACGACGAACAGTGAGGGTTTTCTGTGTCTTTTTTGTCTTTTCTCTTTCAGATAATGTGGGTTCCTTTATCGTATCTCTACCTTGTATCGTTCCCTACCTTTATTGCTCCGTCCTAACTACGATCACGAAGAGGAAAGACAGAAAATCTGGTTTGAACGAGGGCAAAGCCCGACCCACGCCCAAAATGGAAATGAATATGGCTCCTGCCGCAAGAATAACCGCAAGGTCGTGAAGAGCTCCACACTATTCTGTGAGTACATTTTATCTTTTCCTTAAGGCACCTCTTGTATCACAATAAATATTTTTGGTATGTGATACAATTTGAGACGCAATTATGACGTAATATATTGTTGCGCAATATTATGTACGCGTTTAGTATGTATTGCCAACTATCGTAGTAGCTCTGAACACACGTGTGCGAGACTTTAACGGTCATACCTTAGACTATAACAGTCGCGCATGCATTATAACAGTGGCGCACCTAACGTTGTGTTGAAATTTGTCCTCACCTCTTGTGTATCTTATAAGGTGTTAGTTTTGAATATATTTGTAGTAATTGGGTCTTATTCACTCAAATAATAATAAATAATAATTTTTAAATTTTTAATAACTTTTAAATAGAAATCAAAGAGCAGAAAATTATTCTCATCGTAATATTCTTCGTGGAAGAAGATATTATTACGCAAAAGTTGAAAATGATTTTCAATGTCTTCAGCAGTTTTTAACAAAACCTCTTAATTACAGTAGTAATGGGTATAATGTGTGGTTGATCTATGTGCAGTTTCAAAATAACCTAATTGATTAAAAAAACAAAATTCATTAATTAGTAAACTGCAATACAAATTTACCCAATTGAGGTGTAAATCACAATATGCAAGGAAATAATCTAAAAGAATATTTCAATATCTGATCAATACCAACATTCCCAAAGTATATCTGCATCAACAATAATGAAAAATTATAATCAAATATTTTGGCCAAACCCTTTAATTTAATGTGTACTTTGTTCAGGTACTTTCCAATAAAGATCAGACAAACATGAAATTTGATCAATAGTCAGTTATAACTTACTTGAAATATCCCTCTGGACTCCAGGAGTTGTTCTGTTGTAGGTCTGAAACAAAAACACAGCACCACAAAGACACAATTTGTGCATCATAAAATAAAACTTATTTAGCTTTATATGATTACAAAGATAAGAGCACTACACTCTTCATTTCAATCATAGGAGTTCACCTTTAGATAACATTATATTTTTGTGGTACTTTGTTATAATGAATAAATAACAGCATTAGACAAAAATAAATCTCCATTGTCTATAAATTTAAATATGAATATATCAATAATTTTATTTACATTTGGTATTAAATCTGTACTAATAAAAAGAAAAACATAAATAACTTTCATATTCAATAGTAAAAGATTATGAAAAGTGTTCCATAATTATTGATGTAGGTACTCCAACGTCGATATAGGATCACAAAAACTTTAAAACAATCTGTAAACATACTGTTCAAATAATAGAAAAACATCTGGCATAACACTGCCTTATTTTGACAAACAAGAATTAAACCTGAATATTAATTTCCAACAACAACTATCATAGTTTTTAAAAAAAATTAAAAAATAGGGCTTCAAAATTACCTTCCTAAAAAATTTATCTGTATAGTTATTAAACAACTGCAAATCAACTTCTATGAGACATACTTGATATTAATCTAATCAAATATAAATTATATTTTATTTTATTTTATTATTGTCCAACAGCAGCAGCCAATAACAGGACAAAACAATCTGCATAAATATTAACAATAACAATAAAAACGCTGTTCCCTATTTCTAGAAGATATACATAGTCATTACATGTGATTTTCCAATGCTCCACCCGAAGGTACTACATTGGCCAGGAAGCGAGTTTTTGTTACCTGGAAAATTTTGAATTTTGCCGAACCCTTGCTGTTCCAAGCAAGGTAGGGATCTTTAACGTGCGTGACAACACTCACACACGGGACCTCCATTTTACCTCTCATCCGAACGAGGGTGTATTTTTGTGAAAAATGCTTGCCTAACATTTTTCAAGCGGACCGTGTCGGGATTCGAACCCGGGACCTTGGGCGTAGTAGTCACACACATACCACTACGCCACGGAGCCGCCTGATATACATAGTCAGCAGATACACAATAACTATACAGAACAAAGTGTACAGTACGCAGTAACCAATGTCTTACATCAGCAATTAAAAATGTCACAATCTGAGCAAATCTTTTTATACAACGACCACATTTTTAACAAAGGTGATTTCCATAATAGATTAATCGTAGCAAACTGTATGTAAAATGTAAGACTATCTCTATTACCTAACCTTGGCACAAGAATATCTAGTTTGGTTACTAAATACTTACAATCAATTTGATGATGCCGAAGCTTTTATAAAAACTCTAACAATGCTAATGAGCATCTACAGTTGAGAAACTCCATTTCAAAGGTTTGTAGTAATATTTCATTCGGTAGCCCTCTCTCTGAATATACCGAATATGTTTTATACTACAAAAGCTTTAAAACTTATGCTGCGCATCTTCCGAGGCATCAATATCACATTGATAGTAAGGAGACCAAACAATACTACAATACTCAAGGTGTGATCTAACCAGAGACTAATACAATATACTTAGTGTACGGATGCTCATAAACTGTTTGCAGTTGTACATTAGAAATCCTAGCATTTTGTAAGATACACCAATTACTTGCAAAATATGCTTACGAAATGATAACTCCTTTTCAAAATGCACACCCAAGTCTTTAATTTTATCGCAAAGGTTCAATAATATTGAATAAATATTATAGTCACAGTGAATAGGAATTTTTCTTTCTTGTATAAGTTACAGCTCTACATTTATCAATATTCAGATAGAGCTTATTTTCACCACACCATTCAAATATTTGGTTTGCATTGCATTGTAACTTTTCACAATCATATAACGATTTCACTGATGTATAAATTTTAACGTCATCTGCAAACAGTAATGTTCGACACTGAAGCAGGTGATCAAAGTCATTAATAAATAGTAGGAACAACAATGGACCAAGGGTAGATCCTTGTAGAACCCCAGACTTAGCTATATATGTAACAAGTTGCGTCCTGTTATGTAAATAGGATGCAACTAGCTGAAGAAGTTGGTCACTAAAATCAAAGAATTCTAATTTTGATAATAGGAGAGTATAATCGATAGTATCAAACGCTTTTGTCATATCAGTATAGATTATGTCAACTTGCCCATTATCATCAATATTTTTTGCTACATATTGCACGAAACAACATAGATTAGTACAAGTAGAACAGTGTTCCACGAAGCTATGCTGGTAAGGCGATATATAACAACTGATTGAATTATATATTTTTGCGTAAAGTATTTATTCAAATATCTATGAGAAATTTGATAAGATTGCTATAGGTCTATAATTCCTTATAACAGCCATATCATTACATTTAAATACTGGACATATTTTAGTTTGTTTCCATATATCCGGATAAGTGGCATTTTTAAACATGAATTGAAAATACTGAGTAAAAGTGCCATAAACATATCAGCACATGCTTTAATTAAAAAACCCAGAATTTGATCCAGTCCAGCTGTTGGTTTACCCTTAGTTTTGGCAACAGCTAACTTAATATCAGTTTCAGACACATTACATTTGATTTTCCAATGCTCCACCCGAAGGTACTGTAACGATTTTTTCTAATCAAATATATGGCAAGCCCCAAGCATGGGTGCCAGTGAAACTTTTTTTATTGGTATTTACTAGCGTTTCTCTTTTTAATACATATATCTGACTTTAGAAGTTGGGTGTCAGCAAAACAAAGTCTTCCGACATAACTAGGGTCTATTCCTTGGGTAGAGCTATGAGCAATGGGGGTAAGTGGAAATCTGTTGGGGGTCACACTCAAACTAAAACAAACAGGCGCCACCAAGTCCAGATTAATTCATGTTAATAGCATGGCATATTTCTAAGGGCGGACGTGGAGACCCAAAGAAAAAGATCGCCTTCGCTGACAAAAACCTGTCTTAACAGAATAAGACGCTGTTCCTGTAAGAAAGAATAATAATTAAGTCACATAGAAAATGGGAACACTGTTTGTGTCCCTCAAATATGCCTAAAACTGCAAAAAGAATATTTTCTACATAAGGGTGGCATCAAAATTCAACTCTTATTGCTTTTCGGTTGTTAAGTTTGATCATACTTGATCAAAATAAAAAACTTTAAGCTTGGATTAATAATTTACTAGAAGGAATCTCTTTTTCTGTAAATAAAATTCAATGCAATAAAATTAAATAATTATTTGAATTACTTTAAAAAATTAACGTAAGGTTTATCACCCTGATTCTTGATCAAATATATTACTACAAAGTGTAACTGGTTACACTAATAATTTCTAACCCATTCAGATCTGATTCGGTCGGTTACATTATAACAAATTTACATTATAACAAATTAAAAAAACAAAATTTTCTCGTTAAGTTAAATGTGCTAATTTCATTTTAAATGAGAATGTTCACAAGGATATTCTTGTTTTCAAAGGTGGTAGTAATATAATACTAAACATCTGCTTCCGATGATACAAGTGTCAGCAGCATATTTCAAACAAACAAGTGACGTAACAACAGCTGTTAGGTTATGCTGAAGCAACGTGTTGTTACTTACACATTAAACTGAGTGAAATTTAAATTTGATACTGGAAAATCCAGCCTAGTAACAAATGAAGTGAATAACACAATCGTATTTCTACGTATCGAAGCAAAATAACGTGCATTCAGAATGAAGCACAACAGAATTTCTTAAAGCTACTACGAACCAGACAAAACTGCTTTCCTCTACTGGATTGGGAAGTGCATCGTCGATGGAATTTACTGCAAATATCAAATCAAAGTAGTATCTTGGCTCGGAGCAACAAACGGCCTCCTACTAATTAGATCTGCTTTCCATCCTCTAAATACACGTGTTAAAGTGATGTGGTTTTCTTAACGTTGATTCAAAGTTCTAAATTCTTGTCGCCTAAACTGTGTAGCGTAATCTTTCATCGTCTAATCTTAGTTGTAATCTTAGTTTACGTTGCTAAATCTGCTCCTAAATTTTTGTTCCTAAATTTTGTGTTCCTAAGTTTTTTGCGCTAAACAAATTTTCAAATTAGATACTATAATAACGAGTATACATTACCAACCGTTATTCAGAAAGTGTGTCACACAATTAAACCGACCCGCAGGTCACTGGCCGTTCTTTTATTATACATGTTGCTGCTGCTTTATCTATGGCGAGTGCTTGTCCCGCGCTCGCATGATGGGAGGATCCCAAGGGGAGTTGTCAATCCTCTCAACGCGCGTGCGAGTGGCTGTGGAGCACACCGACATCCAAAACAAATAGACTAACGACTCAAGATGCTATTTAAATGTAATTTAATTGTTAAACGACACGACTTTACTTAATAAAGGTGTTTTAACATTTGTTGTACCTTTAATGAAGAGATTTATTAATTCAAAAATAAAATTGTTACACTACCCCTTTCCTAAAAGAAAAAAAATTTTTTTCAAGGAATAAACTAACGGATGATTTTTTTGAGGTTAGGATTTTCATGCATTAGTATTTGACAGATCACGTGGGATTTCAGACATGGTGTCAAAGAGAAAGATGGTCAGTATGCTTTGACATTTCATCATGAATAGACTTACTAACGAGCAACGCTTGCAAATCATTGAATTTTATTACCAAAATCAGTGTTCGGTTCGAAATGTGTTTCGCGCTTTACGTCCGATTTATGGTCTACATAACCGACCAAGTGAGCAAACAATTAATGCGATTGTGACCAAGTTTCGCACTCAGTTTACTTTATTGGACATTAAACCAACCACACGAATGCGCATAGTGCGTACAGAAGAAAATATTGCGTCTGTTTCTGAGAGTGTTGCTGAAGACCGTGAAATGTCGATTCGTCGCCGTTCGCAGCAATTGGGTTTGTGTTATTCGACCACATGGAAGATTTTACGCAAAGATCTTGGTGTTAAACCGTATAAAATACAGCTCGTGCAAGAACTGAAGCGAACGATCTGCCACAACGTCGAATTTTCAGTGAATGGGCCCTACAAAGTTGGCAGAAAATCCGCTTTTTATCGACAAATTTTGTTCAGCGATGAGGCTCATTTCTGGTTGAATGGCTACGTAAATAAGCAAAATTGCCGCATTTGGGGTGAAGAGCAACCAGAAGCCGTTCAAGAACTGCCCATGCATCCCGAAAATGCACTGTTTGGTGTGGTTTGTACGCTGGTGGAATCATTGGACCGTATTTTTCAAAGATGCTGTTGGACGCAACGTTACGGTGAATGGCGATCGCTATCGCTCGATGCTAACAAACTTTTGTTGCCAAAATGGAAGAACTGAACTTGGTTGACATGTGGTTCCAACAAGATGGCGCTACATGCCACACAGCTCGCGATTCTATGGCCATTTTGAGGAAAACTTGGAGAACAATTCATCTCAAGAAATGGACCGTAAGTTGGCCACCAAGATCATGCGATCTGACGCCTTTAGACTATTTTTGTGGGGCTACGTCAAGTCTAAAGTGTACAGAAATAAGCCAGCAACTATTCCAGCTTTGGAAGACAACATTTCGAAGAAATTCGGGCTATTCCGGCCGAAATGCTCGAAAAAGTTGCCCAAAATTGGACTTTCCGAATGGACCACCTAAGACGCAGCCGCGGTCAACATTTAAATGAAATTATCTTCAAAAAGTAAATGTCATGGACCAATCTAACGTTTCAAATAAAGAACCGATGAGATTTTGCAAATTTTATGCGTTTTTTTTTTAAAAAAAGTTATCAAGCTCTTAAAAAATCACCCCTTATAAGTATAACAAATACAAAAAAAATTTTTTTTTAAATATACTAGCCTTATCTACCTTCCTAACTATCAATACAATTTTTACGAATTTATTCAAACGAGGGAGACAAATATTTAGAAATTCGAGTGTGTTGGTAACTACGTGTACCTGACGTCCATCGGGAGACAAAATCGGGGAATCACAATTCGGTATAAATCAAAATTGGGAGGGGTCAAATTAGAAAGTCAAACACTCCACGGGACAAAAAAATTAATCAAATTCAAACTCAGAATAATCCTTCAACTAGAGGTTCTTATTCTTACCAAGGCTAGTATCTACTAACTGTAAACAAACATATCACAATTTATCTCAACTTCCACAAAAAAAAACTTCGCTTCCTGGAGCTCTATTAGCTCTATCTACAAAAAAAAGGGAATGCTTCCACATCAAAACAGCATCACCATTCAAAATATTATCACTTTATTACAAGGAGATAATCAAAACGAAGGTAACCTAACCATAAGGTTACTTAACAAATTCAAATACAAAATATCATCACTTTATTACAAAGAGATAATCAAAGCGAAGGTAACCTAACCATAAGGTTACTTAACAAATTCAAATACAAAATATCATCACTTTATTACAAAGAGATAATCAAAACGAAGGTAACCTAACCATAAGGTTACTTAACAAATTCAAATACAAAATTGAACCAGATAGGGCTGTAATCTCCTACACCCTACTGATTATCCTATCACTAATTTCCAACAAACAACAGATCCCATTAGTGATGGACCAAATGGTGAAGCTCACCAAACAAACTTTTGACCTTATCAAACAAAAAAAATTTCGAACGGTCAAAACGAGGGAAAGAAATCCTATCACTAATTTCCAACAAACAACAGATCCCATTAGTGATGGACCAAATGGTGAAGCTCACCAAACAAACTTTTGACCTTATCAAACAAAAAAATTTCGAACGGTCAAAACGAGGGAAAGAATAACTTAATCTTCTCTCTACCTCGATATGTAGAAATCAGGACTAACAACTTTACATAGCCCACCTACTTCTACATCTAAAAGATATCTGTCAACGACATCTTCTAAACACATCTCCGAATAACGCGCGAACAAAACGACCAGTGTGCACACCAATGCACACCTCAAACCTACAAAATCCTTAACCAGTTATTCCACTTTTCAACCAAAATACTTAAAATTAGTGAAACGACACTAAATCAAAAATCGGAACAAAACAAAGCAAACCACTACTGTATTATTTAACATCAAAGAGATGACCAGACCGGAACTAATCGTCAGGATCATCATTTTCATTTGGATACAAAGCTTCAACGGGTTTCAAGTCCTTTACGTGCCATTTCCCTGCTCTTGTTCCATCTTCATTCTCTAACTCATACACTAAATTGGAATGTTTTTTCGAACTTTACTCAAAACGAACTTTGGAGCTAGCTTAGTGGAGAATTTATCACCAGCACTCGAGAGTACCTTATTAGCTCTCCAAACACTTTCTCCGACTTGGAATGAAATGTCTCTTCTTCTAAGATTGTAGCGTTTACTCGAACGTTGATAAGCTACATGCAAATTTTCACGGACATTTCCAAAAATATCAAACAAAAGTTGACGATCCAAAACATAAGAAGGTCTACTACTGGAAACGACATCAATATCCTCACCAGGTTTAAAATTATCACTATAAGCCTTTCCACTTAAGGGTACCTGACGACCAAAGACTAAAAAATTTGGAGAATAGTTGGTGGACTCATGTTTTGCTGAATTAATTGCGTACTGAATTTTTGATATTTCATTATCCCACGTATCATGTTCTTCTACGTATGAACGAATTGCAGTACCAACTGTCTTATTGATTCTTTCCACAAAATTGCATTGGGGAGCATAAACAGCATTATACCAAATCTTTTGAATTTCGTACCTTGCACACAAAGCTTTAAAAATACGGCCAATTAATTGTGGACCATTATCACAAATAACCAAACTGTGGCACTCCGTAGACAAGAAATACCTTTTCCTCCAAAAACTTCTCAATCAAATGTGCCGTGGCACTACGCAAAGGTTGCAAAATCGAACACTTCGAGAACCAATCACCAACAACCAAAAGCCATTTTCCTGCTTATGAATCATCAATAAAAAAACTAATCACGACGATAGCAAACAAAAAAAATCAGTGTTCAGGTACACTCTCATCCTACTACCAATCGAACTGTCGAAACAACTACACTGCTTCACAACGCCTAAATATGCTAGAGTGACAAACCCTCTACGAGTCTCACCTAGACTAACAATACAAAAATTACATCAACTCAAAACAAAATATGATGCAAAAATTCTAGAGCGCCTAACTCACCTCGAGTCTCGTCTAGACTTATGTAATGCCGAGCGACCAACTCTTCCTGAGCCTCGTCTGGACTGACATACTGCTGAGCGACCAACCACGACGACAAGTTCCGCCTAGACTAAATTGCGTTGCAATGACGATCTAAACAAAAATCTGCTAACAAAATCAAAAACGTGCTTCTGCACAAGAGCAACTCTCAAATGACACGACGACAGCTCACTCCAATGTACCTTCAAAATAGAATCTCTAGCCTTATCATAAAATTTGGACAAAAATGTTCTTTATTGACTCAAGCAAATCAAACTCCAGGCTTATCAGCTTCTTCAGCTAACAATCTTCCTAAATTTTTATCTTCTCCAAAACCGGCCTCTCACTCACCACTCCAGTTCCTCTTTAAGTAGACAAACAATCCGGAATTTCTACGACATGACCACAAAAGCCTAATGGAATCAAACTGAAAGATCTAAATGATCTGAACCTTACAAAAATTGTCAAAACAAATTCGGGCAACTAAAGGTAAAAGTCAAAAGGTGTTTTTGGTAAAGTAATTTTTGCCAAAACAATATCAATAAAATTATATTGGGTCAAAACAGAATGAAAGTTAAAAATAAATTTAACTAAGTTAATTAATTGACTGACTGGGGGTTAACGTTACAACCAATCTTTTAAACAACCAAACCTAATTATTACATAAACGTTGAGCAAACAAATCTCGATGCAAAACTATTTTTGAACAAACAAATTTCAAAGCAAATCAAATTATGAACAAACAAATTTCAAGGTAAAATAAATTTTGAACTAACAAATTTCGAAGCAAAATTAAATTTTGAACAAACAAATTTCGAAGCAAATTAAATTTTGGACAAACAAATTTCGAAGCAAATTAAATTTTGAACAAACAAATTTCGAAGCAAATTAAATTTTGTACAACAAATTTCGAAGCCCCAAACGTTGCCGGCGCCAGTGTAACGAATTTTCTTTTGCTGTACTAAAAGCACCAGCCCCACGTTGGGCGCCAGTGTAACGATTTTTTCTAATCAAATATATGGCAAGCCCCAAGCATGGGTGCCAGTGAAACTTTTTTTATTGGTATTTACTAGCGTTTCTCTTTTTAATACATATATCTGACTTTAGAAGTTGGGTGTCAGCAAAACAAAGTCTTCCGACATAACTAGGGTCTATTCCTTGGGTAGAGCTATGAGCAATGGGGGTAAGTCGAAATCTGTTGGGGTCACACTCAAACTAAAACAAACAGGCGCCACCAAGTCCAGATTAATTCATGTTAATAGCATGGCATATTTCTAAGGGCGGACGTGGAGACCCAAAGAAAAAAAGATCGCCTTCGCTGACAAAAACCTGTCTTAACAGAATAAGACGCTGTTCCTGTAAGAAAGAATAATAATTAAGTCACATAGAAAATGGGAACACTTTGTGTCCCTCAAATATGCCTAAAACTGCAAAAAGAATATTTTCTACATAAGGGTGGCATCAAAATTCAACTCTTATTGCTTTTCGGTTGTTAAGTTTGATCATACTTGATCAAAATAAAAAACTTTAAGCTTGGATTAATAATTTACTAGAAGGAATCTCTTTTTCTGTAAATAAAATTCAATGCAATAAAATTAAATAATTATTTGAATTACTTTAAAAAATTAACGTAAGGTTTATCACCCTGATTCTTGATCAAATATATTACTACAAAGTGTAACTGGTTACACTAATAATTTCTAACCCATTCAGATCTGATTCGGTCGGTTACATTATAACAAATTTACATTATAACAAATTAAAAAAACAAAATTTTCTCGTTAAGTTAAATGTGCTAATTTCATTTTAAATGAGAATGTTCACAAGGATATTCTCGTTTTCAAAGGTGGTAGTAATATAATACTAAACATCTGCTTCCGATGATACAAGTGTCAGCAGCATATTTCAAACAAACAAGTGACGTAACAACAACTGTTAGGTTATGCTGAAGCAACGTGT
Organism: Platerodrilus igneus; assembly: GCA_036346225.1. NCBI lineage: Eukaryota > Metazoa > Arthropoda > Insecta > Coleoptera > Lycidae > Platerodrilus > Platerodrilus igneus. Next base: position 2,104,573 of record JARFIW010001131.1, read on the forward strand.
TGTTACTTACACATTAAACTGAATGAAATTTAAATTTGATACTGGAAAATCCAGCCTAGTAACAAATGAAGTGAATAACACAATCGTATTTCTACGTATCGAAGCAAAATAACGTGCATTCAGAATGAAGCACAACAGAATTTCTTAAAGCTACTACAAACCAGACAAAACTGCTTTCCTCTACTGGATTGGGAAGTGCATCGTCGTTGGAATTTACTGCAAATATCAAATCAAAGTAGTATCTTGGCTCGAGCAACAAACGGCCTCCTACTAATTAGATCTGCTTTCCATCCTCTAAATACACGTGTTAAAGTGATGTGGTTTTCTTAACGTTGATTCAAAGTTCTAAATTCTTGTCGCCTAAACTGTGTAGCGTAATCTTTCATCGTCTAATCTTAGTTGTAATCTTAGTTTGCGTTGCTAAATCTGCGTTCCTAAATTTTTGTTCCTAAATTTTATGCGTTCCTAAGTTTTTTTGCGCTAAACAAATTTTCAAATTAGATACTATAATAACGAGTATACATTACCAACCGTTATTCAGAAAGTGTGTCACACAATTAAACCGACCCGCAGGTCACTGGCCGTTCTTTTATTATACATGTTGCTGCTGCTTTTATCTATGGCCGAGTGCTTGTCCCGCGCTCTCGCATGATGGGAGGATCCCAAGGGGGGAGTTGTCAATGCTCTCAACGCGCGTGCGAGTGGCTGTGGAGCACACCGACATCCAAAACAAATAGACTAACGACTCAAGATGCTACTTAAATGTAATTTAATTGTTAAACGTATTACGACTTTACTTAATAAAGGTGTTTTAACATTTGTTGTACCTTAAATGAAGAGATTTATTAATTCAAAAATAAAATTGTTACAGTACTACATTGGCCAGGAAGCGAGTCTTTTTTTACCTGGAAAATTTGGAATTTTGCCGAACCCTTGCCGTTCCATGCAAGGTAGGGATCTTTAACGTGCGTGACAACACTCACACACGGGACCTCCATTTTACCTCTCATCCGAACGAGGGTGTATTTTTGTGAAAAATGCTCGCCTAACATTTTTCAAGCGGACCGTGTCGGGATTCGAACCCGGGAACTTGGGCGTAGTAGTCACACACAAACCACTATGCCACGGAGCCGCCCAGTTTCAGACACAGCTGAAATATTGATGTTAATATTGAGCTTTACACATTTAATAAAAGTGCAACTGTCAAATTCAGAATCGATGGCTTTAAAAATGGAGCTAAAATGATCCGCAAATGCATCCACGATATCTTGAGGACTCCCATAATATTTATCTCCTTTAACCCTACATAACGTATTGTATCGTATCTGATACAACCTAAAAACTAACTTGTTTCCAACTGTGTATTAAATATTTTTCGTTTAGTAACGCTGTGTAGCAATTCTGATACATACCTATTTCCAATTTACATTAGATCTAAAATCGCTCAATTTTATGCTCCGCCGACAGAGGACGTGAAATGATGGTAGTGTTTGTTTGTCTTGCAGAGTTTACCACGTGTTTGGAATAAGCACAAATTTCAGCAGAATTGACTGTTTATTGTTGAAAATATTATGCAAAAATGTAAGTATAGTTTTGTTTTTATGATCTAAGTAAAATATTTTTATCTATATCAGTTGATATACGGCTACGACTTGAGCGTATCAAAGCTGATACATAGTGAATTCAGTAACGCACACTTGCCGTCATAATGAATAAACACAAACCACTCACAGAGGCTGAATTAGAATGGTATGCTGAGCATTTATTTGATGATAGCGTGTGCAGTGTGGATGGATTGGATGACGATGAATCCGTTTTGGAAGACGATGTAGGTAAAATCGACGAGGTTGATATTCGTAATGCCACCATTGAGTTTGAAGACGGGATTGTAATAGGCGAGCAGACAGGAGACCATGAAACTAACGTGACTCTAGTAACATCGAATAAGCAAGTTTTGGATGCAAAAAAGAAAAAAAAATGGTCACCTGGAAGAAAAAGAATTCGATCCTATATGATGATGTAAAATCTTTCAAAGGTATTGAACAATTATCTCCACAAATTATGAATCTAAGTACTCCGTATTCATTTTTCACATATTTTGTATCTGAAGACATTCTGCAAAAGATAGTTGATGAATCAAACTTATATTCATTACAAATAAATCCAAATAAGCCGCCAATATTACCAAACAAGATCTTCGTAAATATTTAGGCATATGTATTTATATGTCTATCGTACATATGTCCAAGATCCGTCCTATTGAGTACCAATTTAGGTTTTACTCAAATAAAACAAGCATTAAGTGAAAAGAGGTTTGACAAAATACGCCAGTTCTTACATTTCAATGACAATAGTAAATGGTCCCAAAAGATAATCCCAACTACGACAAATTATTCAAAATTAGGCCTATTATTGACAGCTTTTGTCAAAATATCAATCTATTTCACTTGAAAAACAGTTATCGCCGACGAGCAGATGTGTGCCAGTAAGGGCAGGCATTCTCTGAAGCAATATATGCCTGCTAAGCCGCATAAGTGGGGCATCAAATTATTTATTCTAGCTGGTATATCTGGCTTTGCTTATCACTTTGAGGTATATGTTGGAAAAGGCAACCATGAATTCGTGCCTAACACTGAGGAGGATCTGGGAGCTACCGGAAATTTAGTTCAACGATTATGTAGAATTGTTCCCATAAATCAAAATTATGTGCTGTATTTTGATAACTATTACACCAGCCTTCCTTTGGTATCATGTCTAGCAAAAAGGAATATTTTCTTTGGGTACAGTAAGAAGGTCCAGAATTCCAAACTGCAAGCTGCCAACAGAAAACGAATTCAAGAAAATGGCAAGAGGCACATCTCATGAATATGTTTGCAACTATGATGGTGTCGATATCTCATGTATTGGCTGGAAAGATAATAAAACTGCTTGCCTACTGTCTACATATACCGGAACACTTCCAAAGGCAACTTTAGAAAGATTTGACAGAAAGCAAAAAAAACAGATTGAGATAGAGTGCCCGAATGTAATAACCGAGTATAATCGCCACATGGGAGGCGTCGATCTTATGGATAGCCTTATTGGCAGGTACAATATAAAAATTCGTTCCAAAAGTGGTACATACGTTTATTTTATCACCTCCTTGACCAAATGATAGTGAATGCTTGGTTACTCTACAAACGAGTAGAAAAACAGCGTGGTGAAACTACCAACATAAGACTTGCTGATTTTCGAGCAGATATAGCTTGTTGTTTATGCAAAGTAGGCGTCGACAATTATTCAAAAGGGCAGGCCCTCTGAAACTGAAAAAATTGCAGCTGAAAAGGCACGTTCTGCAACGACCTCTTATGTTCCACCAAAAGACGTAAGGCTTGATGGGGCAAGTCATTGGCCAATATACAAAGAAACTCGCCAGAGATGCAAGTACCCTTCATGTAAATCATTTTCTTATATAAAATGTCAGAAATGCGGTCTACATTTTTGCCTAAACAAAAATAATAATTGTTTTGTAAAATTTCATACTTCTTAGGAAGATCGCTTAAGAGAAGCATTATGTATCATATATGCTACAAGTAAACATTTTGAAAAATAAATATATAATAGTTAATCAAGATTTTTTTAATTATTTTTTCCTTTATGTAAGCATAATTTTACAGCCAAAAATATTTTTCTTATGGCTATTAAAAAAATTGCGTTATGTAGGGTTAAACATTTTTCCTGGTATCCTTGTGTTATCTTTCTTGGCCCTAATAAATGAACAAAAGTATTTACTGTCAACTTTTATTGCATCTTCAACTTCCTAAGTGTAAACAGTATAATCTCTTATGATGCGGCTTTTTTTTATTAAAGAACATAACTGTTTGTACTCCTGTAAGTCACATAAACGATTATTTGCTTTATTATTTTTTAATTTTGTACTTTTGAATTTAATTAACTTAATGGTGTTACCAGAAAACCAAAATGGATATTTAACTAAACTTTTTCTTTTATAGTAACATGGCACAAATTGGCCACAGACACTATAGAGTTTGTTATAAACAATATTACAAGCAACATTCACATTGTTTGCTTCCTTCACTAGCGACCAATCTACATTGTTAAGCTCTTTATATAAGTCAAGAAAATCAGCCTTTCTAAAGATATTTGTTTATATTGCCAAATATTGGAAAGTTACTATAAGGTACTTCCTAAAGGCTAAGTGATATTGACAGCGCAGAATGAAAATTGTTAGCCTTCACTAATGAATGCTGATCGTGGCTTACTACACAATTACACTTTGAAAACACTAAATCAAGCACTTTACCATAACTATTAGATATATAATTAAATTGATGCAGAGTAAGCAATTCGCCAAAGTTATTAATAAGAACCGACAATTTATATGAACCACTATTGTTATACAACATGGGAATATTAAAGTCGCCTATTATAAATAAATGTATAGTATACATATGACACTGTTGGAAATAATCCAATAATGATTCCAAATCTACAGAGGTTGGTGTATGTGGAATGGATACAACAAACACCGTAATTGCAATATTACCAAGTATATTAAAAAAGGGAAGCAACTTTGAAGTTTTTGGCAAATCTAATTTCATTAAATCTAAATGGTTTTTAGCTGCAAGTAGCACCCCACTATTCCTGGTAGTCCCAGTAGTTACAAAGTTCCTATCACTCCTATACACAGTGTAACTATCCATGCAAAAATATTCAGAACTGGAAATATCATCCGATAATCAAATTTCACTTAATGTTACTAAATCATATTCATTGTCAGATATGTTAGATACAAATTCATGCATTTTACCACGTATGCTTCTTACATTTTGATAATAGCATGTCAGGCTTATACGTACATAATTAGCTTTATTTACTTCATTGACTGATGATTGGTGTTTATTTGAAAATTTAGATGTATACAAGATTCAATAAAGCGTCTTACGGCTTATTCCTTGAGCCCAAAATGCAGGATCTAGCATACTATTCCATAAAGCAGATGGAACTGAAATTTTAAAAGAACTATAAGAATCAGGATATTTCGAATTTAATTTACAAATTTTCACATCATTATTCAACTTCACATGATCCTTACTGCATTTCAGTTGACCAATAATGTATGCAAGGATTTTACTTTCATTCACATTTGGATTAACGCTAGTAAGATGTAGCTGACTAAACCTTACTTTTCTTTGAACAGCAACAAATTCATTGCAGTCTCCAGTATTATTGCTCAGTACATGCAGTACCAATAATTAAAGCCTTCCTATTTCCCAATATGAGATTTAGGAATCTGTTTACTATTTGAATTCCTTTCATCAATATTGGTTTAATAATAGTTTTCTTATTAGGTGGTGGTTCACTGATCACAGTAGCTCATTAAGTTTATTGATTGAGCTATTACTAAAATAGAGGTAATTACCGATTTCCCCATCTTCAGATAAATTTTGAATGTTTGTATCGTTATCTTTATTAGAGACCACATTTGCATTAACATTCTCATCAACATTGTTGGCTTGGTAGTTTTTAGTTGATAACTAAACCAGTTCAATATTACTTTCTTTTATATTTACTACTTCAGTCTTTAGTTCCCGAATTTGGAAGGTTAATTTTCAGTCGCAAGGATATTTAATAATGTTGTTAAATTCATGACCTTTCATAAAATTAATCACATCTACTCCTAAAATATTTTTGCTGACTAGTTCAGTAGAAACAGACCAATTAAAATTCACAGGATCTTCATCAAAATCACAATTAGGAACATCACGAACAGCATCCTCATTAGAGTTGCATACAGGTAAGTCAGAGCACATCTTACATAAGAATATTAATTCATCACCATTTGCTTGCTGATAAGTACAGAATCTATCACTACATGATGCATGAACTTTGTTATTACATTTGCAACACTTTATAACTTTATGAACAACCTTTTCTTTACAATAAAAGCAGAAAATATTCTGCTTAGAATTATTAGATATTTCATTGTCGGCCATCTTGAAAATAGTGATTATGAAACCACTAATGATGTAATTTGTAACATCCAACACTCTAATTTTTACATTAGAATTAAAATGACTCGCCATAGCAAGACTTGTTGGTAAGAAAATTGAACAATCTTACAAAGACAAAACAAGTAACATTTCTATTCAGATATGCAGAACAAATGTTAACTAAACCAAATCATACAAGAAAAACTTAAACTCAGCGAATTCAAATTTAGAAATATCTTATAACCTTCAATTCTTATAATGGTATTTGATGATGTACCAGATGTAACAAAAGTATCTCCAGGAATTCGCAGCTATCTACCAAAAATTTCAAAAAGTTTTTAAAAGATACTTTCCCTATCATAAACTGTTCGAGACTGCTAATGATTCACAAGGCCTTTTAATTAAGTCCCTTATCAGCACCAGACAAAAAAAGTATGACAGTGCTATCGTTATCAACTCCAAAGGACTTGTTGTTTCACATCTTGCACAAACCATAATGAACTATTAACCTTACAAAACTACATGAAAAGTTTGATATTAGAAAGACGAAGACAACACGACAATCGAGTGCACATAACTATAATAGCAACAATCACCAAAGAATATGAACTATAATTCATATTTAAAGAATCCAATGAATTAAATCTTTAAAACAATTACTACATATTTAAAACGTAATAAAATTAGAAGAAAAATAACTTGATATATACTTAAATAGAGAAAATTGAAGTAAAATATGCAAAAATAGGTTTGGTAATTTATATATGCAGTACCCCTCTTAATCATGCTTACTTTGGTGACGTTTTTTCTCTGTGTAGTCACGCTTTACTGTTGGGATGGATACACACTTCACAACTTCACACACCATTAATATAATTATTATCTAGACAAAAGGCAAAATCACGTCTCACAAAATTATATCTTTGCAGGTTTATACTTGACTGACCCTTGGTTAGAAAATCCACCACAAAAAAATTCAGCTTAAACAAGAGCACAAACACGATTGGGATAGCTTTAAAAAAATTTTTTTTTAAATGATGCCAGTCTGTCTATGATTGTACATGTTCCACTATTATCTTACCTGATGTGTTTGAAGTACTTGATGTTGAGAATTTGGACTTGGAGGAAGTACTGGTCCAGGTGAAAGACTTTGGGGTTGAGGAGAGGATTGGCTAGGGGTAGTTGTAGAAGGTGGACCTGGACTACTAGGACCATGATGTACTACACTTTGTACGGGCCAGCTTGTTCGACTTTCACCATAACCTGGACTTGAAGGAGAAGCTGAACTATACGTTGTAGGTATCTGTAACAAAATAAATGTAATTAGTAACAATGAATACAGTAAAGGTGTTTTATTATAAATTATTCGGAACTGTAAGAAAAGAAATCTAGAGTATATGTCCTCTCCCATGTTGCATGTATTTTATCAAATTAATTTTGCTTAAAAATATACAAATTGTTCTTGATAAGAATTAATAAATAAAATTTAAAACAAAGATGCTATGCCATTATGAACCTCTCAATTAACATCAAGCGAATCTAAGAATTACCTACAAGTTTTTATAAAAAATAAAACAAGGGAATGTCCATGTACTTAAAAAATTGATCAAAACTAAAACAAAAATACTACATATGACGCATTTCTCAAAAGTTAAAAGTCTAAAAAATAATTAAAAAAAACTAAATCACAATATCTGCTGCCACGTATATATTTCTGTTATTTAAAATTACTGAATATGTAATGAACCTAATTAAAGGAAAATAAACACCAGAGATTGAAAAGCTCAACAATTATAGTATATTTGGCCTGCTAGTATGAAATGTTGTTACAAAAAGTCATTCTTATGTGAAAGTCTACTAATTGAAACCTCTAAAATTCGCTTTTTCTCACAGTTTATGCCTAAATAATGAAATAAAATAGAAATTTTAAAACTGTTCTGACAAAGGTATTAAGTATGTATTAAATTAGCAAACCTGAGCACAAATAAGAATTACATTATGTTACTTCAAATCAGTAGAATGCATTTCTGCTTGTCCCGATCAGTGTGCTTAAAAATAATAAATCAACTTTTGAGTGTCAATTTAATACCAAGAGAAAATTATCCTGCTGATTCAAAATCAAACTAAAGATAATGTTATACAAATCTCAAGCTGTAAATAACCAACTACAACATATGTTTGTATAACAACAATATTTCTGGGTTTATAAATTATTGTAGGCAAATTTTTTTTTTTAGCATTTCACTAATTTTGTAAAAGATTTCGTCAGACTACAGTTACTTTGAAAAGAAAACAGCAACTCAAATTATCACAATAAATCTTTTTATAAAAGAAACAATATGTCTATAAAGTTAAAAGTGATGTGGCTAAGAGATTGAATAAAGATTTGCTGTTTAATTCTAGACTTAAAACCTTTATATTAGGATAATCAATGTAGGTAAATACGAGAATATAATTGTACGTGCTGTGCAACAGTTATTGCAACCCACAAAGAAGGCCACAATTTAAAAGCGACCGATGAAATTTAACTCAAATACACATAACGTTAGCAGTAAAACTTAAATTCTGTTTTAAGAAGAATAAGAAGCATTAATTAATAAACATAAACTTATTTACCATAATTAGCTTAAAGCAACAAACTGCATTTTCGTTAATGAAGTTAAAGTTACAAAGGCAGAATTTAAACCTGGATAAGCCATGATCATGTTTTAAAATGAAAAATTTTCAAAAAGAAGTGTTACAACAAACAAAATTCGTCAAATGAAAACTTTAAAATGTTTTACGGAATTTTATTACATTCGGCATGTAAATAAACACCACCACAAGAGAATTATGTAAACAATCACTTGCATAGAAAAGTGATACTTGCACATATTTGAATACTACATAATCCTCACTGTTTAACCACTTTCAAATTGAGTTAAAAAATTTCCTGTTAATAATTAAGCTCATATTTATAACACGGTCAAAATGTTGAAATATCGACACAATAAAAAATTTAAAACATCTATTTTAGAAGTTCAATTCTAGAGCTGTGCTGCGGTTCACGTCTAACTGCTTTTCTTGACTTTGACAATATGATATGGTACAGGTAGGGGGGTCGTCTTAAAAATGTGCAGTTCTTTAAGATAAAATGTCAAATTTGATTTCTATTAAGCATGGTCTTGCTCAACTTCTTCTTACTTGCAAATATATCCATCTGTTGCATGCTGATGTCCAACTGCTTCTTTCACAGATTCCGAAAACATTGTTGAAAAATTGTTGATCACAATCTTGTAAAAGCCGCTTTCGCGTTTCATCAAAATTAGATAAATCCATATAAGAATAGGGATAGGGTTAGACTAAAACCACCATTTCAAATAATTGGTATTGACTATACTCAACTCTTTCAAATTTTTGCCGACATTTAGCAGAGTAGGACAGTAGTATATAGTGCAGGTTCTGGCGCCTCCAGGAGGCGGCCATTAACCCCTAGCGACGTCATATTTTGGGTTCATTATTTGTGAAGTCAGTCGCCACACGTGTTGGAGTCGCTGACATTTGTACTTTGACATGTGTTATTGGTCTAAGGTGACGTCATTAGTTGGATTCATTGACCATGGCGTGCAACTTGAATGGTCGTAGTTGAATATGGGTCGTTGATCTTTGTGTTCTGGTTTTTGTGAAGGAGATTATTGACCTTTGCTTTCGCATGTATTTTCACGTGACTCCAGATGCTGCAAATCGAGGTCAATGACCTGTCGATGGTGGGTTCGGTGCCTTTTGGATTCCCGCACTTATGATGGATGAGTTGTCACAGTTGGCACTGCACTGCACCTGACTGAGGGACAATGACCAAGTTTAGTAACATAGCTTCAGACAGTGTTCTTAATCTAGTGACTGACCTACTTTTAATTGGTGTCATCTACCTACTGACATACATCCTAAACTCAGAAGATTGTAAATCTCTTGATCTACTTCTGGTCATAATTGTAATCAGTGCTGCTCCTTTCAACATACAGTCCTTTCTCCAGTCACTACAACTTCCACTACCTTCTATCAACTTGTATGTATAAAAGCAGAGGTCTGTTGTAAGAAAGTATAATGTATTTTACAAACATACGATGACTCTCTGTGCAAATGACTAGAGCATGAGTGGTTGTGCTGCCACTGATACCTCCAGCAGTATACCACTGAGGGTCGTTTCAAATCGTAATTTAATCAACAAACTGATGGCATACCCATTGTAATTTTGTGCGGTGCTTCCCTTCAATTAGTTGATTCTGGAATTTGGTTGAACAAGGGATAACGCCGCGTTTATCCGGATGGAGAAGGGGATAACGCAGTGTTATTTGTAAACGAACAAACCAACAAGTTGACGCAATGGCGACAAATAGAAATTTACGATGAGCTTCTCATCTATGTGCAGTGATAAGCGCCACAGCGTATGCTCTAGGTGTAGCTGTGTTGTGGAAGTTGTTTTTGTAAAGCAGGTGAGAAGCAGGTTTATAAATATTCTGATTGGAACGCCATTGTCGACAACTGGTTGGCCAGTTCGATTGAACATGTTCCAGTTGAAATAATTTCTAAACAACTTGGAGTCGTATATTTATTGTTGTCGGTTCGATCTGATGGTGAATGGATAGGTGGTGCTGGCACGAGATGGTAGTGGTAGTTGCAGTGTAAATGTTGATGGTATTAAAGGTGACGCCAAGGATGCGAGCGATCATTTGAAATAGAAAAATGGCTAGTGTAATTCTATCACCCGGAAGAAAGTTTAAAATATGAAAGCTGTATGAAGTGATATAGTTGGCAAAGGTATTGAAAACTGGAGTCCTTGCTAAGCACCCTATTCCAGATATTGGAGAATATTTGGCGACTGGAGAACGGTGATGATATTTACGATATCGATTTGGTAAGCACAACTGTACTTCTAGTGTTGGAAATGAATAGTTACGTGGAGGAGGTCGATTCGGGAACATTTAAGAAAAGAAAAGCAAACTCTAAAGAAATTGAAAATCGACAGAAGATGTATCGTAGTAGGGTGCCTGTAAAACAAGTATAATGATGTTGATAAAAGCAATGTGGAATTACCAAACATAGTATGGGAGCAGTGTGCCCAAGGATCAAAAGAATGAAAGAGTGTGTTCAAAGAGTATGGTCTTGTAAGTAGCGATGGTATATAATGCAAAGATAGAATGAGTTGTATGTAACAAGGTAGACAATTGAACGTATTGCAAGGCATTTTTAGAAACATTGTCTAACTATAGACTTAAGGAGTATTTATGTATGCATAAATAAACAAATAAAACACTACTTACTGTAAATGTGTAGGTTAATATTTGTCTTTATTAAAATTGAATTAGTGGTTATATGTACAAAACCAATATTTAAGTACAATTACATTTGTGGTTGCGCAATTGAATGACGAATGTCGTGTGGTATGGTAGAAACAATTTGGTGTATTGATAAAAACCTATAATTTATGTAGAGAAAGACATCCTAAATCTTCTAGGTTAATAACGCTAAAGTGTGGAAATTCTGTTAGTAACCATAGTTGTTTTTCTATACCTTTAATGTAGACATATGTTGTTCTGGTAAATATTGACTCCAAAATATTATGGAGACAGTTATATCATAAGTCGCCATTCTCCCAAGATATGCCATGAAAGTTTCTGCTTAGCCATATGTTTTGGCATTTTAAACCAGCTGATAGAGGGTTCCAAGAATACACTGGCTTCGACAGATATGTTGTTGCAACTCCACCTCATGCCGATAGTTGTAAAACAATCACTTCTTTAAAAACAAACTTATTATTGGCAGTTTTAAATTCTTGAACATCGACAACTAATCGACTATTCATTTTAGACTTCACTTACAATATTAGTTGCAGGATTGTATCAAACCAAACAATCGTGTAGAATGAGGCAGTATGCTGAAGTGAGCTTTAAGTGCTTGCTTCGTTTGAAATTCTAATCGTACGTCAACCGCTCCCACTTCCACTATTTCGTTTTGATGGGAATAATCAATAACCACCAGTGGGGCGTGAATTAGAAATTCATTGAGCGGGTCAATCCATATCAAGTGGTTCAAGGGTGGTTGCTTGACCATTTTAGAAAAAACTGATATTTTTACCATCGATTACATATGGAATCAGTAGTTCAAAACAATTTTTAAAAATGTTTGAGTCAACCGTTTGAAAATGGCGGCCAAATTTGTTTCACGACGCATGCTGATTTTTGAGTATGTAAGCTCCTACGGAAAATTCATTTTCTCAGGACTGGTAAGTCATAAACTAATAATTAAAACACCATTATTTTTCCTACAGTCTGCTCTATCTTTTATGTCCTTTTCACTATTACACTATTTTGAAGTCCAATACTTGAAAACTGCTATTGAAAACAACTGTTTTTATTTCTCAAGAGGCCGCTTTTGAGGGTAATTTTTTAGCACTAGGGGATGCATATCAAAGTTGATTTTTGGCATGATAATAAACCTAACTAAGTAGCTTATATTAAAAGTACTCTTAGCCCTGATATTTGTTACCTTATTTTTTTATAAATTTTTAAACTTCAAATTTTTGAAATTTTGGTTAACTTTAGGCTTTAATATCTCTGGTGGGGGACTTGATAAAAATCTAAGTTTTTTATATGTTATACTTAGATGCAACATAAAAGTACTGTAAAAATTTCAACGTGTATATTTACGAATTTTTGAAAAGTAGGTAAAAATAGCTAATGAAACACCTGGAATAAATAACGCTTGGCATCATGTTCATTATTATATAACTATATATATATATATATATATATATATATATATATATATTATACAATTTAAAATATATAAAAAAATTGCAAGCTTTTATAATATTGAAACTATATACTTACATCATATAAAGTCCATGATTGAAAAACACATTATTAATAATTAAATTCAATGAGTTAAAAATTCAAATTCAAACTTTAACGAATTGTCCTTATTACTGTTCTTTTACTTTAATAAGACTTTTTAGGTTGAACTCTAAACTAACTGACAACTTACTGAATCATTTGTTTTTTAGGAATTTCTTTGCACTTTCTCTTTTGTTTGCGTCCATTGAGCAATTCTCCACTGATTTCTTTGCAAAGCGAAGGAGATACACCACATGCTGAATCTAATTGACAAATTTTTTCTTCTGGTGGTACAAAGTTTTGATCGATTTCATCACATTGATCTACAGCCATATTATTAATTTTTTTAAATACAAAAATCATTGTATAACAGTTAGTGCACATTGATTTTCCTGGTATTAATTCAACAGGATTTCATTCTGGCATTCTTATTTGGTCCAATAAAATTTTTCTTAAGCCTTTAGTTACAGTTTTTTTATGCTTTTTAAAAGGGACAGCACAATTGACCGAACAGATGATTGTACTTCATAATGTATTTCTTCTCATGGTAGTCACAAATTGTTGAAACGGTAAATGGCAACCTCAGCTTTAGCAAAAGTTGTTCTACTTCAACAAAATTCTGGACATGTGTTATGTCTTTGGAAACAGGGCCATAAAAGAGTTTTTATGACACAACTCTCCAATAATGCATATTCCAACAGAACACGACTCCATATTTAATAAAAATTAATCAATAAAAAACAAATAAAAAATAATTATTATTATCTGAAATTCACTGAATTAATTTAACTAGTATAAAAATTTAAAAAAATTTATAAATTAAACACTGTATTAATATATACAATACACAACACTATCAAACTTGACTGCACTGTTCACTGGTTGAGTTGATAGACAAGATTGAAACTGAGCACTGCTCTGCACTTGACAGCTCCACTGTACTGACCTGTACAGACACGCTTGCAACTTGTCACAACTGAAAGCTACAGTTGCTAGCTTGTTGATTTCTGGGCAGTGGGAGTTATTTAGAATTGACTTGAACCTCTTTATCATACTATGCATGTTTGTTTGTCTTTATACTACTAAGTATTTTTTTCAATAAACACAATAATTTAAATTTAATGAGTAGGCCTAGATTCTAATTATAAATAGAACTACAATATTTTGTGTTGTAACTGGGCGTAGATAAAGTTTAAAAAAAAAGTTAAAGAGTTATTAAAAGTAAAAAGTTCACAAATAAAATTTTAATGAATTATTCAAGTTTAGGCATTGCTAAATAGGCACAAAAAGGACCATTTTCAAAAATTCATAGCTACCAAAGTACTCAGATATACAGGTTGAAATTTTTACAGTACTTTTATGTTGCATCTAAGTATAACATATAAAAAACTTAGATTTTTATCAAGTCCCCCACCAGAAATATTAAAGCCTAAAGTTAACAAACATTTGAAGTTTAAAAATTTATAAAAAAATAAGGTAACAAATATCAGGATTAAGAGTACTTTTAATACAAGCTACTTAGTTAGGCTTATTATCATGCCAAAAATCAACTTTGATATGCATCCTCTAGTGCTAAAAAATTACCCTCAAAGGCGGCCTCTTGAGAAACGAAAACAGTTGTTTTCAATAACAGTTTTCAAGTATTGGACTTCAAAATAGTCTAATAGCAAATTTGGCTGCCATTTTCAAACGGTTGACTCTAAAATTTTTAAAAATTGTTTTGAACTTCAGATACCATAAGTAATTGATGGTAAAAATATCAATTTTTTCTAAAATGGTCAAGCACTCAGATTATTTTTTTCTGAACCATTTCAAATGGATTGACACGAGCATGAATGGTACCGTTTATCTGTGTCGTGTTTTTTGTCTTTTCTCTTTTTTAGGATGTAGGTTCCTCCTTATCTTGCCTTATCATTCCTTACCTGGTTGCTCCTATCGTACCGCTACGGACAACGAAAGAAGAAGACGAATAAATTTGGATTCAACAATGGCGTGACGCAACCCATCCTAAAACAACACGGGAGATGCCCTGAAATAAAACTGCAAGGCACATTTTAAGTGAGTACTTTGCTTTATTTTTGTGTTAAAATAAAAATTGTAAACGTGCTTGGTATTTGATACAATTTGCCACGTAATTATGTCGTAATATAAACTATTGCGCAATATTGTAAAATGTGGATCGTGGCAGTGGTGCAAAACGTAACAGTGACGCCTATATAATGTGTGTTGAAAATTCGTCTTCACCTCTAATCAATCTTGTAAGATGTTAGTTTTGAATATATCTTTGTAGAAAAATTAGGTTTTTCACTCGAATATCTAATAAAAAATAATTTTTTAAATTTGTAGTAGCTTTTGGGTAAAAGAAATACAACTTGGCAACATTGCATTTAGTAACTTTTATCTTATGCTGCTGTGACATTTGATGGGCTTGGATGTCAATTTATATGATCAAAAAACCACCTTTTTTTTAATAGTGTTTGTTTACCTTTTATATGTAATTTCAAACTTAGTTAATTGGCTTTTTCCTTTACAAAAACAGTGTATTTAAATTTCAATTCTCACAAATAATTACCTAACCTAATTTAGGATGAAACTAAAGCTTATACCTTTGATGTATTTAAAACTATCTTAACATCACTTCTAAGTGAATAACATGTGCTTTGGATTTAAATAATTTTTTCTGTAAGTATTCTTAGCCATAGATAAAAAGCTTTATTTACCTTTCATTAGGATTAAAAAATTTCCTTAAAAACACACTAAATCTAGTTAAATAATTGTTTTGAACCTAAAATTCCTCTAGTTTATTGATACCTGTTTTAACCGATTTTGGTTTAGTTTATTGAAAGCTGTTTTTACTTTAAATTTCAGTTAACTCCTATATTATCTTGGTTTGCCATAATTTTAAACCGTTTTCTTATAATCTATACTATAGGTTATAGATTCTTATTAGAGAAAATTTTGTCCCTAAATACAGCTATCGTAATTCCCTAAAATTTTAAATTGCAATATTTTTTCTCTCAAACACTATCGCAAACTTGATTTCGCTATATCTGCTTTCTCAAACACAATAGTACAATGAATCCCGTACATCTTAAAGCGTTTGAAATGATCTTCGAGTTGGAGTCGCGGAATGTTCAAGCGGCAACCAATCAAAATGATAGGCGACTGCAGTTGAAAGCTATATTAGCTCAAGAAGCAAAAGTCAACCAATTTCTCGTGTAGTGGTCTCTAATCTCCTTAAAATACCTTTGAAATAAACAATCTTTTGACGACTTAGTAATATACTTCATAAAACTGATCCCGAACCTACCGAAACTGAGCTTAAACGCATTGCGTCGCGTATAACGCACTTGAAACAGCGAATAGACTTATTATCCTCATTTAACAAGGAACAAGCTAACAAAAGCAAACAAACGTTCCTATCTGAAGTTCTCTTACTCGAAGGAATCGTTCTTGAAAAACTTAACTTAGATTTAGATGTAAATTTACCTATAACTCTCTCCAATTTAACAATGTCCCAACCTTTTATATCGTCTGGGAAATCGATACCTGTATACAAGTGGGGTTTAACTTTTCAGGGCTTTGGCTTCCAAATCTCGTTAATGTCATTCCTAGATAGAGTAAATTACTTTAAAATTTCTCGTAACTGTACAGATGAAGATTTATTTGTCTCTGCAGTCGAATTATTTACCGGTTCTGTCTTGATTTGGTATAGAAATATATGAAACCAGATTTCTACTTGGAAAGAATTAGTTACATGCTTAAAACGCAATTTCTTACTCCATGGCTATATCACCGATCTCTGAAATGAAATAAAAAATCGCACCCAGGGACCTGACAAAAACGTAATCTCTTTTATTACCTCAATGGAAGCTTTATATAGCAGATTTGATAAAAAAAAACCCACCAGAATCCGAAATTATTGATCAACTTCGTAGAAATCTGAACCAATATTTTTCCGAACGTTTAGCGTTACAACACATTTCTTCCTTGCCTCGGTTTAAAGATTTATGTCACTCGCTTCAAGAAGTGAAATTACGTGTAGATAAATACCGTCCTCCCCCAGAAAAACAATCTGGTCTATTAGAACCTGAGTTAGCATGCCAGTCCGAACCCCCTCGTAAACTATCTAGCATTACCCTTCCTGCTTCCCCTTCAACTAATTCACTTACCTGTTGGAACTGTAAGAAAAGTGAACATACCTATAACGTGTGTACATACCCAAAAAATATTTGTTGTTATGGTTGTGGTCATAGCAATACCTATAAATCTACATGCACAAATTGTAACTCCTAACTTATCGGAAAACTTCTGCAGAGATATTCCTACCCGAGACGTGAATATCTCAAGGAATCAAAATCGTCCTCAACACCAACTATTCAACGCACCTAGACGTCGATAGATTTAAAGCATAAAATTACCTCTAATATTAAACCTCTATCTAATATGTCTAATAAGAATAATACCGCTACCTTAAACTTACAGAAGAACTTACCTCCCCTATCTGAAATATGTCATACTACCCTGGCCGAATGGTCAAATTGGCTGAAAAAAGTTAATTCCTTTTATCATAAAAATTCTGCAGCTTTACAACTTAGGCGTCACCATGGATCAATGTAGTAAGCGTAAGACTACGGATCCCAAGGTTCTGGGTTCAAGTCCCGACACGACCAACTGCTTGAAAAATGTCAGGTAAGCATTTTTCACAAAAATTACGCCCTCGTTCGGATGAGAAGTTAAATGGAGGTCCCGTGTGTGTGTTGTCACGCACGTTAAAGATCCCTACCTTGACTGGAACGGCAAGGGTTCGGCAAAATTCTAAATTTCCAGGCAACAAAAAACTCGCCTCCTGGCCAATGTAGTACCTTCAGGTGGAGCATTGGAAATGTAAATGCAATGCTTTACAACTTGTTAAAAAACCTCTCGACACCCGCCCTCACTTACCTATCTCAACTGGTCCCCTAAATGTAATTGCTTTATTGGACACGGGTTCCTCATGTTCCCTTATAAATAACGAAGACTTACACCAACTTTCTAAACAAAACATTAAATTCCAGGTTATTCTGGAAAAAACCTCTATAAATCTAGCTGACAATAATAATATATATGTAACGGGTTCGCTTAAACTAAAAATTCGAGCAGAGTCACTTGAACGTGATGTGCCATTTTTGATTGTACCTACACTAGCTTATCCATTTCTACTTGGTGTGGATTTTTGTAAACTTTTTAATTAATCTCTATATTTTCAAAATTTTTCTTGGCAAACTTCCCTCAAAACAAATTCTTGTGCGTCTGCTGGAATATTTAATAAAATTTCTGTTACCGATTCCTAAAATGCAATTCTTAACTCTACAATCAACAAATTTAGTAAATTAAATACCTCTGAACTTGGTTGCGTCACTACCGCAACACATATTTTTTCTACGGGTGATGCTCTCCCTTTTAAGCAACGTCAATATCCGTTATCGCCTGCATTAGAAAAATATTTGAATTCCGAAAAAGATAAAATGCACGAATCTGGTGTTATCTCTCCCTCAAATTCGCCATGGATATCTCCTGTGTTATTAGTCCGTAAGAAAAATGATGAATGGTGTGTTTATTTTGACGGTAGAAAGCTTAACTCTGTAACTGTGCCTGATGCCTATCCTTTACCCCATACTGATTCTATTTTAAGTCGGCTTCGAAACGCTAAATTTATCTCATCTATTGATCTTAGACAAGCTTTTTATCAAATCCCTCTTATCTTCTCGCCTTTTCGAATATAATTTCTTGCCATTTGGTCTCTGTAATGCACCACAAACTTTACAACGTACTATGGATCAAAGATTAGGTCCCATCTTACACCAAGAACGTGCCTTTGTATTTTTAGATGACATATTAGTTATCTCAAGTTCCTTTGAAGAACATATCGCTACTCTTAATGAAGTTGCTGAATGCTTAAATGCAGCCGGTTTTAAAATAAATTGGGTAAAATGTCAATTTTGCTGTTCTTCTCTCACATTTCTTGGTTTTATTATCAATGGAACTGGTCTACGGGCAGATCCTGCTAAAGTCGATGCTATTACTAAATTTAAAACACCCAAGACTGATACCAAAATTAAACGTTTAATAGGAATGATTAGTTATTATCGAATTTTTTTACCTAATCTCTCAACTATATCTACACCATTACCGCCCTAATTAAAAATAAAAAGAAATCCCAATCTGTCGAAAAGCATTCAGAAGCTCAGTAGGCTTTTGAACAAATTAAAACATTAATCACTTCTGCACCTATCTTAATCTCGCCCAATTTTGATCAAAGATTTTATATACAAACTGATGCCTCACTCACTGGTTTAAGCGCAATGTTGTTTCAAGTAAACAATGGATTAGAACACCCTATCGCTTATGCTAGTCGTGCTTTAACTTCTGCTGAACAAAAATATTCAGCTACCGAACGTGAATTATTAGGGGTTATATTTGGTATTGAAAAATTTAGAGGCTATGTTGAAGGTACACATTTCACAGTAATTACTGATTGTGCAGCCCTCACATGGTTAAATAACTTAAAACAACCCGCAAGTCAGTTGGCAAGATCGAACTTGCGTATCTCTCAATGTACCTTTGATGTTCGGCATAGACCTGACAAATTAAATATCGTACCCGATGCCTTATCTCGTGATGTCGCTTCTCTTAACCTCCCAGATCTAATTCCTGATGCCTGGTATATTGACATGATAAAGAAAGTTTCTGAAAATCCCGATAAATTTTCCACCTTTCGTGTAACAAATAATAGATTATATAAATTTGTATCTTCCTCATCTAGCAAAATCTCTAACATACCTGAATGGAAACTTGTTCTTACCGCTAACCGCAGTGAGGTTCCTAAATTGTGCCACGACGATCCTATAGCTGCTCATCTTGGTGTTACGAAAACCTTAGCGAAAATATCTGAACTATATTACTGGCCTACATTAAAACAATCTGTCTGTCGATATATTAGAAACTGTACAATTTGTGGGTCTCAGAAGAGCTCTCAAGAAGCCCATTCTGGTTTAATGGGTAACTTTAAACGTGTATCTTATCCCTTTCAATTAATATCGCTTGACTCATATCTGTTTGTTATCTAGGTTCTCTAATATAACTTTGTTGCTTCATTTAATTAATCCCAGCACCTTTCTACATCATATTATTTTGTTTTCAGCATTTATCTTACGTTGTTTAATTACGTGGTGATTGTCGTAACTTTGGTTGCAATAACTCACTGAATTTTTGCAATTGGTTTTAGCTGATGTTGAGTGGATGCTTTTTTCTTTGGACTTCCATAGGAGCCGCGGCCTGTGCCTTTGTAAGAAATAGTCCATATTCGCAGTTGCAAAAAACTAGGAGTTTCTATTCCATGCGTTCCTCTTCTGAACTATTGCAGTCGCCCACTTTATCCTTTATCATTACTTGTTTTCTTCTTCTACTAAGTTATCAGAACATTTTTTTGTTGTTTCTTATTGAACTTCGTGGTGAGGTGCTATCGCTTTTTATCGATATCTTATCAAATTCTCGGTTGTTTTTGCATATTGGGACAGTATGGATGTATTTAACTGCTTATAGTTAGGCATTCTTGCGTGTTTATGGCATTACCGTTTCTAAAAATTTCCTTGGAACAGTTGGTTTTTTGTGTGAAGGTATCTGTAATGATACTTTTAAGTTGTTGTTTCTACTTTTGTCTGATGTTCTTATCGTAGTGGATGCACTCGTTAGGAAAATGATCGTACTAGTTCTCATCAAGAGTCTAGTAATTTTTTAACTTATTATGCGCCTTAACTTGTCAGATTAACATAGCAGGTGGTCCTTCAGACCGATCTATATTCAAAAGGGACAACTCTCTGCCTTCTCTCGGACGCTTGTCCAAAACTCTACTTTTTTCTTATCCCGCTGTCTCCGCTTCCGCCTTATTTTTCATTTGGTAGACCTGTTCTTGTCCCGGAACACCCATCTGCCACATAAAAATGATTTTTCCCTCACTCCGGGCTACTGACCACAGTGGTTGGTTGAGTAGTGGTTTTCTATCCACCTTTTTCTATCGCTTTTGCTCAATGCGAGCCCTTCCTCTATTCTCTTCTACCTGGAAGTGTCACTAGTACATTCCAAAATGCCCACCTTCCTCTTTTTACCTTTCCTATATCTCTAGTGCCTTTTCATTTCCTTTAGTCACCGTGTGGTTGCACGGGAGGTTTTCACAGACACTAGGACCACGTCTCTGAGAATCTTTCGTGGGGTCATGCGGTGCCGCTGTCAGCCGCACGTGGCCGCTAACAGTGAATGTATGTATGAGTGTGTGAATGTGTTAGTGTATGTACAAAACGCCTGGATATCTTATCGATATCGTTCAACGCCGGGTGCAGGTATGCACCCACATTCCTTTTTCCAGTCCCTCATACCGTTATAACTAACAGGCCTGCCTCACAGGTCGCTCTCTTCTAGGGGGTATGAGTATCTATCTTGTGTAACGACTTCAAGGAGCCACTCTATCTTGTAACTTTGCGATGGATGACAAAATGGCTTGGCGAGCTGGAGAATTCTACGCTATATCTTTAATGTACATAGTCGTAGCTTACCTTAGCGTGCTGGGACGTTTCGGATCCATCTATTGTTATCTAGTTTTATCTTAATATCTTTATCTTACCTATTATCTTTGATAATAACTTGAGACTTTGTCTTACTATCTTTTGTTTTCCTAACGTTTTATATTTGTGATCAGAGGTAGGAATTATTTTTTGAGTATTGAGTGAAGAAGCTAACCTGATGGTAGCAATGTAATTTGTTAGGTTAGTAACGTAAGAAATTAGTAAAATGGTACTGTTGGTAAATTTGTTAATTCACAACCATGTCATGAAAAAGTTTTGATGTGTATTGTTTACTAAGCCAGGGTACAAATACAAAAAATTTGTTAAAATGTATAGTAACTTGCTCTCTTGGGCATTTTGAAATTTGGGCATTTTCTTGCCAAGGAAAACAGTTTAGATGCAATGCTTATGTGCGTGTGCACTTAAAAACTGTAATGTTCGCTTTAGTTATATTATATATGTTAGGCGACTTGTCGCATTTGTTTTAGTTATAGTAGTCTTTCGTGCTCTCCGACAAATTTGTGCTGTCGATTATAGCTACGCCACATCAAAGACGCGTGTGTGCATTTATAAATGTAGTTAAACAATGGGGCCACACATTCCGTTTCCTGGTTATTTGTAACACACGTTATCGGTTGAAAAAACCAGGTGGCGCCTAAAATAAACATTGTCTAGAATGTAAGTTAGGGTATATGTAAGTAGTTCGGATTTAGATTTTAAGTTTTTACCGTGCTAACAGTCATTTCTTTTTTTTTAGGATTTTTTCTTTTATGGCTTTGTCGCGATTGTTACATTCCAAATTTAAAGATGTGCACTTTTAAATTTGTGAATAAATTCCCGCCATTATTTTAAAATAAACTTGTTAATTTCCGCCATCCCGAACAGTTGCGTCGGTGCAAAAGAATGCGCAGGTGCGGAGTGAGTGGGTAAATGCGCGGTGTGACACGACATTATAAGCCACGAGACGTTGAACGGTAACGTTTACCTGTGTCGTGTTTTTTGTCTTTTCTCTTTTTTAGGATGTAGGTTCCTCCTTATCTTACCTTATCATTCATTACCTGGTTGCTCTTATCGTACCGCTACAGACGACGAAAGAAGAAGACGAATAAATTTGGATTCAACAATGGAGTGACACAACCCATCCTAAAACAACACGGGAGATGCCCTGAAATAAAACTGCAAGGCACATTTTAAGTGAGTACTTTGCTTTATTTTTGTGTTAAAATAAAAATTGTAAATGTGCTTAGTATTTGATACAATTTGCCACGTAATTATGTCATAATATAAACTATTGCGCAATATTGTGAAACGTGGATCGTATCAGTGTTGCCAAACGTAACAACCCCCGTGATACGATTGTAGAAATCGTGCATACATTTCATATACTATAGAATAGTAATTGTTATCGAAGTCAATGTTAAGAGAATTGTAAGGATACATAGATGAACCCGGAAGTAATTTCATATTGATCAAGTTACAGTGGTCAAGCTGACTGAGCCCTTCTTTGCGCGATGTATCGGTTTGAAAGCAGACAATAACAAAACTTGGTTTTTCCACTTGAGAAGCCGTCTTCACAGCCCACGTATGAGTGTGTGTTGAATGTAATTCTGGGTATTCGCGTGGATCCCGACTGCGAAAGCTTATGTCCGTGGTGACATTGCATTGAATAAAAATAAGAAAAGGAATGAGGAGGAAAACCAACAGTAAAAGCCAAAAGGAGACAATAACTGTCAAGCCTCTAAGTAAGCAAGAGAACAACAAGAATACTGAACAGAATAAATTGAGGTACTTCAAGCTGTGGTAACAAAGAATCGCATTAAGCAAAGAACCAAAGAAAAGAATAGTTAACTAGGCTGAAAGTCGACCAAGTCGTGGTTTTCCGAAAAAAAAGAAAAAAGGTCAAGAAAGCACCTATCACAGGAAGTGGTTCGAAAAATTTCATAAATTCCGTATGAGGACTAACAGTAATAAAACCAGCAAAAGGATTGGAAAAGGAGAGTGGATTAAAAGGAACGAAGAAGTAAAGCTAATACTAAAAACCATAAAAAAGCAGCACCAAAACTGCAAGAAGAGGACAAAACAAAGAAGAGTAAGAACAAAAGAAAATGTGTGTAAGTGGGTGTATGTTTTGGACTGCTTTAGTTGCCTCCTATGAGAGGCAGGTCGTACCGTGGAACCATTCTAATCTGGAATCACACGGGGTGGTTGTGTGGGTAGTGTGTGGGCAAAATCATGAGTAATAAATCAAGACGAATCAGAACAAGAAAATTCTTTAGAAAACAAGAAAACGTAAAGTCCAAAAGTCAATTCCCAAGGAAGGGCAAAGTCAGAATAGAAATTGGGGATGCAGAAGACTAGTAATGGGGCTTAAGACGTTTGTGTAACCAGAAGGAAGACGAAACAAGATCAAGGGCAATGGGATGGTCTTGATGGGCAGGTTTGAGGTCTCTGACGTGCCAGAAGCTCTTGGCACCAGAAGGATCAGTAAGTTCGTAGGTCCAAGGAGAAACAACTTTACTGATGGAAAAAAGGACCAAGAAATGTAAGAGCGAGCTTAACATTGAAATGACGTGAAACATCGGACAAAGTAAAGTTACGGCGTCAAACAGAGTCGCCCAATTGAAAGGACACAGAACGACGATGAAGGTTATGACGATTATGGGTGTTACGGTAGGCCGTGGAAAGTTTCTTGAGGACATGGGAACGGACATTTTTAAAGTGTTCGGGATTAGGCAAGAAAGTTAGGGATCGGGAATATACATGTCGTTTACCTCGAACTATTGTGCGAAATAATTGCCCGAGAGGATATGTTCATGACCAAGCAGGGCAAAGAAAAGAGTACAAACAAGAATCTCATGTTTGGACATTCGGATAGTGCAGGAAACTTGTGGAAGAGTGGCATCCCAGTGACGATGGTTGTAATGGACATAAGAAATCAGCATGGTCTTGAGGAAGCGGTTAACACGTTCAGTAGGATTGGCTTGGGGATGGTAACGGGTGAAAAAGATTTTGGAATGATAACGGGCACACAAGGAGTTAAACTGACGACTACGGAATTGCGCACACTTATCTGTGATAAGGTATTGGGGAACACCGAAAAGTTTTTGGAAGAGATGAGAAAAAGTTTTGGTCACGCCACAATGGCCGGAAGTAGGAGGATCGTGATGGAGTGTTATCAGAGTTTTACGCTGCCCAGAGAGTACGGCGATTTTCCCATCGTCTGGAGAATCAGCAGCGATACAAGTTTTGTAGCGACAGACAAGGATACTGTCTACTAATAGAAATTGGTTCAAGAAAGGGCATCAGGAACAACATGATCTTTGCCCATACAGAGTAGGAGCGAAGGGACCAGAAGCAGTAACTGTTCAACTTTGTAAGTAGCACAAACCAGACGTCGGATGTAACGAGCGACGTCAGCTGATAAAAGGCCAGTAAATTTTTGGAGGAGACGAGCAAAAGTTTTGGACACACCACAATGGCCAGAAGTAAGAGGATCATGATGGAGGGTTATCAGAGTTTTATGCTGCCCAAGGGGTACGACGATTTTCCGATCGTCCGGAGAATCAGCAGCGATAGAAGTTTTGTAGCGACGGAAAAGGATATTGTCAACTACGGACCAGGAAGCATAACATTTAGAAGAGTTAGAAACTTTTCGGAGCATGGAATTGTACCACGGTCAAGAGTAGAAAGGGTGACTTCGAGGGAGGTAATGGTAAAAATAGTAATTGGTTCAAGAACTAGAACAGAACGAGAAAGGACATCAGGAACAACATGATCTTTGCCTTTACGGTGAATAATGGTAAGTCATTTATTTATTTATTTACCGACAATACATAGTACCACAAGGATAAAGACAATATGTATAACACACACTATGCTACAACTAAATTACAAATATAAGTAAGCTAAATATGCAATATACATAGTCATATAGGGCACTCCACTGATTACGGCTGAAGAATTCTCCTCAATTTGGCAAGACTTAAATTAAAAATGTCCCCACATGCAAGTATTTGTTTACAATATGACATAGTTTATAAAGTGAACAATTCATATACGTATTTGAATAAGATTAAGTAGAATACTTCTGTGCATCTACTATTAGTTCCTCTAGGAACTCTGAATTGTAACCTATTTAAGAGAGAAATATTATCAATCTTGTTGTGAAGCAGTTTATGTGCTACGACTAATGTGACATGTTCCATCATAATTTTGATTGGATGCATATTGAACTTCTTTAATAGGGGATTGTATTGTGATCAAAACCAACTTCAGGGTATATGCCATACTCTTTGAAATAACAGTATTTTAGCATTCTACGTTGAATTTTTTCTAATTTAATAATTTGATATTTATGGTAGGGCTGCCATATTATACAGCAATAACTAAAAAAAGATTTTACAAATGCATTATATAGAACAATAGTGGTACTTGCACTCCATGCCTTTGAGTTACTAATAATGAAACCTAACATTTTGAGTGCTTTGTTTGTAACATTATTTATATGTATGTTAAAAGATAGACTAGTGTCAAAAGTTACACCTAAGTCACAAGATGTGTTAACACATTTTAAACTATGGTCATCTATTCTATAATTAAAAAGGATAGTTTTATTTCTATTAGCAAAAGTCATCACTAAACACTTCTTCATGTTAAAATCAAATTCAAATTGTTTACTCAAAAGAAGTATATTATCTAAATCGGATTGTAATTTAATGCAATCGTCTGGCATAGTAATAGCCAAAAAAAGTTTGAAGTCATCCACATATAGGAGAGCCACTGAATATTTCAATGATGAAGGAAGTGAGTTGAATATTAAAAGAAACAATAAAGGTCCCAGGTTCGATCCTTGAGGGACTCCGGAAGTGGGACTAAAAGTATGAAACAGGATATTTTTAATCTCAACATATAGTACTTTTTGGGATAAGTAGGAGAATGAGTTTAGTCAAGATAGGTTCAATATGAAAATATTTAAGAACATTGATTAGCATCTCATGATTTACCGAGTCAAAGGCTTTGCACATATCCATATATACTACATCCATTTGGAGACGTAGTTGCAGGTTATCATACACAAATTGACAAAAGTTAAAAAGATTGGTTAAAGTACTTCGTTGAGGAAGAAACCCATGCTGTGCAGTTAAAATCATATGTTTGACTCTATCATATAATCTATTATATAGTATTCTTTCATAAAGTTTGGATAAAGCTGTGGTAATCACAATAGGCCTGTAATTACTACTTTCAGATTTACTTCCAGCTTTGAACACTGGCACTATCTTAATAAGTTTAAACTTATCAGGGAAAATTCGTTGACAATAAGATAAATTCAGCAAGTAATGTATAGGTTCCATTAGATACTGTATACGTCCCTTAAGTATGTATCCAGATAGTCCATCACACCCCACTGAGTCACAGTTCTTTAGTTGATTGACTGTCACAGAAATTTCCTCCTTTGATATGGGATTATATGAAAAACCATGATTACCACTGCTGTTACTAAGAGCGGTCCTATGGATGTTATTAGTTGATTTAGTTGGATAAACGGATTGGAAATAAACAGCAAACATGTTTACTATATCTTGCATGGTTTTATGCGCAGTGCCCTTATATGTCATTACTTCAGGATTATGAATATTATTTCTCTTGTTATTTACAAAAGTCCAAAAGTGTGCTGGATTTTATTTTTGTTTTCCTGTAATGTGGCCAAATAGTTGGAATATGCCAATTTTATTATCGCTTTAGTCCGTGCTCTAATCTCATTATGTTTTACTTTAAAACTAATATCGTTAGTCCTCTTAAATTTTTTTAAAAGCATGTTTTTCCACTTGATATTTGATATAATAGCCCGAGCATACCATACAGGATGCGCATTTTTAGCAGAGAAGATTTTGATACACACTTATTAAGATTTGAGTCAATCACACTGTAAAAGAGAGTAATGGACTCATCCAAGTTATGAGTTAAGAATAAGTTTTCCCAACTAGAATTTTTAAAATGATTTATCAAATCTTCAAAATTTGCCTTTTTGAAATTATAATGATCTCTACGATTATATTCAGCCTCTATAATAAAATTGACGTTATTACAAATAATATCAATATTAAGTGAAGGATGATATGGATCAACTTTCACAATTGTGAACATTTCTTGTAACCTCAACAGCAACATTAGATATTACTAAATCTAATGTGTTACGTTGGCTATTTTTGATATTATGTTGTATAAAACTATTAAACAATAGGAAGTTCAACAATTCAGACAGCACGATGCTCGATTGACACATACGGCTGTTCGGAATATTAAAATCACCTAGTGTAAGTATATCTTTGTCATGTAGATTGTTTTCAATCGTAGAATAAAACAATTCATACACTTCACATGGACTACTTGGTGGAATGTACACAATAACTACATACACTGACAGATTTCCTACATCAACTTTTATGCTAAGTCCCTCAATAGATTTATCAAATATTGTAATCTCCATAGATTTAAAGATACCCTTTATTACTAATAGTAATACACCATCTCCATGACTTTTCCCTGTGAAGTTATAGTTTCTGTCACATTTATAATACTCATAAGATATAGGACAGAATTCTGAAGTCAGAACATTAGGACTTAACCACGTTTCAGTAATAGCAAAAATATCGCACTGTAATATGTAAATGTTGGTTCTGTTATCAATAGTTGATTAGTTTCCAGAAGAAATATTATCAACAGATTTGGAGTTCAGGTTCTTGTTTTTGATATCTAATTTAAATTTAGGATTCAATGTATTAATAGGATGTTTAGTTAATAATCTAATCAGCTCAATATTACTTTCCTTTAGGTTTACAATCTCTGTCTTTAAATCATAAATTTCATCACTTAGTTTTCTAGTTTCAAAACATACCAATTCCTTCAAGTAAGATTTAAGGTCTTCACTTATTAAACAATTATCATTATAGAACACCTGTTCAACATTACTGGATTTCTCAGGCATGCTATAACATATTTTACCCACAAATTCTGAATCACCATTAATTACTTGTTGATAACAACCAACTCTATCACCACATGATACATGGACCTGAATACCACATTTTATACACACACTACATTTATTAACTACTTTCTTCTTGCAGTAATTGCAAAATACTTGCTGTTCATTTTTTATCAACAACTAACTGCACTGGCATTCATTGTTGAAGGCGAAGGGATCAGTGGTCTAGGCGACTGGAAAGACTTTGGAGTTTATTGAGCCAAAGGAGAAAATGGCGATCAGTAATGACAAAAAAATGGAAACTCTCGACGTAAGGACGGAACATTTCCACCGCCCACACCACTGCCCGGCACTCCTTATCAGTAACTAAGTAGTTGCGTTCAGACTTGTTAAGTGAACGACTGATATAGCTGACGACCTTCTCGCCGTCAGGATAAGATTGGCTTAGAACGGCACCCAAACCGAACTGGGATGTGTCCTTTGGATGGCGTGAGGTAAGGTAAAGTAAGAGCATGAAAGGATAAGGGCAGAAACTAGGTGTTGCTTAAGAGAAATACGCAGATTAACGATCAGGGTCCAAGAGAAAGGTGTGTTTTATGGGAGAAATTAGAAAACAAAGCTGTGAGATTGATAAAAATTCAGAATGAAGAGCCGGCCCCAAATGGCCATGCCAATCAGTTGACGGACTGCGGTAACATAGGAGAGATCTTAAGGATAGCAAAAACTTTGTCGTGAACAATAAGGAGACCATCCCGGTTAACGACGTAACTAAAATAGAAGAGTTCAGGAAGGCAGAAATGACATTTGTCTTGGCGGAGAGTAAGGCCAGCAAGAAAGGGACAAGAAAGAACTAAGTCAAGAATTCGGAGATGTTCCTCAAAGGAAGGAGTGGCAACGATGATATCCAGATAAGCGAAACAGAAAGGTTCCAGGTCAGAACCGATGACCTGATCGATAAGACATTAGAAAGTGGCAGGAGAATTATGGCCTTCGAATAGGAGACGGCGAAATTGCAACAAACCTCGATGAGAGAGATGGTAAAAACAGTAATGTACTTGAATTCGGGAGCAAGAAGAATTTGCCAGTAGGCAGAGCGAATGTCTAGAAAAGAAAAAAAATGAGCATCATGGTGACAGTCCCTATAGTGGGTGACAAAGAATACTACCACAGTAAGCCTGCTTATCGTAAAAGGCGATTAAAAGGCTCAGCAAGAGGCAGCAGCCTTGCTGGCTAAAAGATATTGGAGGAGAGTCAGTTGATTTCGGGCGATCCTCAATAATATACAAGGTTGTTGGGGGTTGACCGTGACAGATACGGCTTTTTGCTAAAATCTTTAAAAACTGAGTTGTGGAAAGATATGGAAACCTACCACAATATTTCCCAGGTATGCGTGGCCTAAAACAGGAACTATATATGATGGAGAGCTCACAAGTAAAATTCTTGTCCGGAGGTAAAATACCCCCTCATTCGGATCTCCGAGAGGGAGTACTTGAGGCTCGTCATCGTAAGAATTTAAAACAACAGTTCGATTTAGTGATACGGACTTGGAATGTACGGTCATTACTTAGAGTAGATAAGTTAACGAATTTATTAGTCAAAATGAGAAAAGGAAAGCTGGATATTTTAGGTATTAGTGAGGTGAGATGGCCAGATAGTAATGACTTTTGAAAAGATAATTATAGAATAATTACAACTTCTTCAACTAATGGACAGGCAGGGGTAGGAATAGTGTTAGGTAAAAGATTAGGAGGTAAAGTTAAAGAGTACTTACAATTTAGTGATAGAATAATTATGGTTAGATTGAGTACGAAACCCATAGACACCGTTTTAGTACAGGTTTACATGCCAACAACTCAGTACGAGCATGAGGAAGTAGAAAAGGTATACGAAGATATAAATAGAATAGTTAGAAAAGTAAAGGGAGATGAGAATTTAATAGTTATGGGCGATTTTAATGCGACAGTGGGAGAAGGTAGCGAGGAAAAAATGGTAGGAAATTTGGGTATGGTAGACGAAATGATAGAGGAGAAAGATTAGTTGAGTTTTGCCAGGAACATAGATTAGTAACTGCAAACACCCTATTCGAACAACATATTAGAAGAAGATATACCTGGAAAGCGCCAGGTGATAGGGCTAGATACCAAATAGATTATATTCTAGTTAAACAAAGATTTAGAAACCAAGTTAAAAACTGTCGTAGTTATCCAGGGGCTGACATAGATAGCGATCATAACTTAGTTAAAATGAAGTGTAAGCTAAAATTCAAAAAATTGAGAAACTCTAAAAGAGAGGGATGGGATATAGCTAAGCTTAATGATAGTGAGGTAAAAGAGGAATACAAACAAGTATTAGATAATAAGATCAAAAAGATAGCTATAGGAGAGAACGTATAAAATAGATGGAAAGAAATAAAAAGGGCTGTACATGATACAGCAACACAGACTAAAGGTAAGAAAAAAGTAGAAGCGAGAAAACCCTGGGTAACAAAGGAGCTATTGGATTTATTAGAGAATAGAAGATAGCTTAAACCATTCAGAGAATTGGATAGTGAAAGTAAGCAAAAATATAATACAGTTACAAATAAGATAGTACATGAGTGTAGAAAAGCTAGAAATAAATGGATGGAAAAGAATTGTAAGGGAATACAAGATGATTTGAGAGTAGGTAAAACAGACAAGGCTTACAGGGCAGTTAAAAAGTATTTCTGGGAAAATAAAAAAAAATATAACGTTATTAAAGATGAGAATAATGAGCTTCTAATAAGTAAAGTTTAGGTAGCAGATAGATGGAAAAGATATTTAAAAGATTTATATAAGGGAGACGATATGGATGAGTAAGAGAACGACCAGGAAGAGAATATTAAGAGAGGAATTTGATAAAGCTGTTAGGGATCTTAAACTAAATAAAGCGCTGGGGATAGACGATGTACCCGCAGAATTAATAAAATATGCAAGTCAGAAAACTTTGCACAGATTATATGAACTAGTAAAAATAATATATGACACAAGTGAGGTCCCAATAGATTTCAAAAAAAAAATTATTATCCCAATCCCAATAAAGTCAGGAGTGGATAGGTGTGAGAATTTTAGAACGGTTAGTTTAACTTCCCAGGTTACCAAAATACTAACAATAATAATTAAAAATAGAGTAGAAGCTTGACTGAGAATTATTTAGGCGAAGACCAATATGGTTTTTGTAAAGACAGAGGGACTAGAGAACCAATACTACTGATTAGGGTAATTATCAAAAAAAGGTTACAAAAAAATTAAAAAGACACTTCGTATTTGTAGATATAGAAAAAGCATTTGAAGGGTTAATTGGATTGTTATGTTCAGGGTTTTGCAAAAAATAGGAATGTCTCATGGGGATAGAAAAATTATTTAGTCTATATAAAAACTAAAGCGTAGTAATTAGATTTGATGAAATAAAAAAGGAAGCTAAGATTAGAAATGGCGTTAGACAGGGCTGTATACTATCTCCCTTGATTTTTAATGTTTATATTGAGGAAGCTTTAACACTAGGTAGAGAGCGAAAATAGATAGGTATTAGTGTACAGGGACAGAAAATAGACACGTTACGTTTTGCAGATGATATAGCCATTACAGCAGAGTCTAGAAAAGAGTTAGGAGAGTTTTTAAATATTTTAGATGAAATACTACAGAGTAACTATAGTATGAGAATTAACTCGGGAAAGACAAAATAATGACAAGTGAGTTACAGCCTAGTTCTAAACAAAAATTAAAAATAGGTACTACTGAGTTAGAGGAGGTAGATGAATTTTGTTATTTAGGTAACATAATTACAAAGGAAGGAAGCAGCAGAAGGGATATAGTAGCTAGAATAGCTCAATCTAAAAAAATGTTTTTAAAAAAGAAAGACTTACTAATAGTTAATAGTATTAGTTTAGATAATAGAAAAAGTTTCTTAATGTCGTACATATGGAGCGTTCTATTATACGGTAGTGAGACTTAGACAATTAAAGAGGTAGATAAGAAAAAGATAGAAGCTTTTGAAACTTGGTGTTATAGAAGAATGTTAAAGATTAGTTGGACAGATAGAGTAACAAATGAGGAAGTTTATAGATGGATAGGTGAGGAACCCTGCATGTGGAAACAATTAAAGGACAGGAGAGATAGAATGGTAGGGCATGAGTTAAGACATGAGGGACTTTTTAGTAAGGTCTTAGATTATAAACTACCAAATAAAAATAGAGTAGGAAGACCTAGACAAAGTTATATTAGTCAAATTATTAGAGATTTAGGTTGTGAAGGGTATGTAGACCTTTTTAGACTAGCTCGAAATAGAAATGAATTTAGAGCTACATCAAACCGATTTTAAGTAAGTTCGAAAACAAAATAAAAAATAAATAAATAAAAATCAGTTAACTAAATGTCACCATGACATAACTCACAATTAGTTAGTAGTCTGGCATGTTGGTAGTGATTCGTTACTTAAGTCTTACCATAACATATAATTTAATAAACTCACCATGACATAACTCACAATTAGTTAGCAGTCTTGGCATGTTGGCAGTGATTCGATGCTTAAGCCTTACCATAACATATAACCTAATTAACGTCTCCATGACAACTCAAAATTAATTAGCGGTCTGGCATGTTGGCAGCGATTCGTTGCTTAAGCCTTACCATAACATATAACTTAATAAACGTCTCCATGACATAACTCACAATTAGTTAACTGTCTGGCATGTTGGCAGCGATTCGTTGGTTAAGCCTTACCATAACATATAATTTAACACTTTTCCTTTTTTGGAGGGGATAACCAGGTAATATTTCATTTCCTTATAAATGGGAATCATATAAACATGGAGTTCTTTAACAACCATCAGGTTGCTAATATCTATGTAGAGCCAGGTAGATAAAAAAAAAGAAGAGTATAGAAAGACCTAGACCAAGCTATATTAGTCAAATTATAAGACATTTAGGTTGTAAAGAGTATGCAGGACTACTTAGATTAGCAC
Source organism: Platerodrilus igneus (assembly GCA_036346225.1). NCBI lineage: Eukaryota > Metazoa > Arthropoda > Insecta > Coleoptera > Lycidae > Platerodrilus > Platerodrilus igneus. The sequence continues at coordinate 2,138,007 of JARFIW010001131.1, forward strand.
AGAAGAGAAAAGAAGTTAGAGATGCGTCAAACCGACCTCAAGTAAGGTCAAAAACAAAATGATGATGATGATGATGGAGACGACGGTCTAGGATAGTAGAAAATTGAGGAAGAGAATACGGGTCTTTTTGGGTGACCTGATTGACCTTTCGAATGTCCACACAAAACCAATAGGAATCGTCCTTCTGCTTCACCAGAACGGATCTGAAGATGCTTCCACGACCCCAAGACAAAGCATCTCGTCGAGTTCAGATTGAGCAATCCATAGAAGTGTAGGAGAGAGGGGGTTGTAACGGTGCTTAATAGATTCGGCAAAAGTGTGGATATGATGTTATATTAAGGGGGTGCCACCAAGGCTCAAAGGTTGTTTAGTTAAGGCGGAGGAAATACGAGAATCTAATTGATGACGTTGGGTAGAAGTAAGGTTGGACACAATGTGAGCAGGATCGGGAGTAGTAATGACCAATGATAAAGGGAAAGCAAAGGTCCACTGGCCATAGCAAAATTTAAGACACATTGTACCCATTTCCAAAAGTCGACCGCAAGAATTGAGTTCGTGTGAAACTTCAAGGATTACAAGCACGTTCAACGTAGTGACGGAATTTTGAAGCAGTATAGGAAGAGAAATGGACACTGATGGTGCATTTAGAATTGTCAGCTAAGCTACAGAAAGAAGAGAAAGTATGAAGAGGAAGGTGTAGAGCCTGTAAACGGTTCCAACCTGGAATTAAATATTTGCGTTGGATCCTTTCAAGTTTCAAACAATGTATATTGTAGTTAGGGTTCTAAACTGCCGAGGCATGTTCCAGTCTGCATCTTATAAAAGCACAATAAAGAGTATGTAAAGTATAGATATTTCAAAAATCTTTGTAATTGCGTAATACAAAACCTAGGGTTTTCAATGCCGATTGAGTGATTCGTTGTATATGTTTATTAAAAGTTAATTTGGCATCGAATGTCACACCCAGATCTTTGAAGTACTAACTCTATTAATAAGTGCATTATGTATTGTGTAATACCACAATATCTTCGTTTTCTTTTTTGAAAATGACATATTGCATTTACTAGGATTTAATAGCAAATAGTTATACTCACACCACTTGCACAAGTTATCAAGGTTTTGTTGTAGCTTGTTACAATCCTCATGTGATATAATGGTGCAATACAATTTAAGATCGTCTGCATAAAGTGAATACTTTACATTAAAGCAATCCTTAACATCGTTATTGAAAATTATAAAAAATATAGGCCCTAAAATAAATCCTTGCAGCACACCTGAGGTTTGAGGAAATTTATTGGATATGTATCCTCGATACTCAACAAACTGGGATCTGTTTGACAAATAACTTCTGAATAGTTGAACTAATTATGACGACAGGTCAATAATATCGAGTTTGTACAGTATAATCTCGTGAACTAGACGGTCAAATGCTTTTGAAAAGTCGCTGTATATCACATCTACTTGAGTTGATTCATCAAGAGATTCGCAAATGTAATATATATGTAATATTAATTCAAGCACTTTAGAGGCAATTGGCCTGTAGTTGACTATATCTTTCTTATTTCCCTTTTTAAACACTGGGCGAATTCGTGATTCTTTCCACATATGTGAAAATTTATTTAATTTCAATATTGCATTAAAAATAATACCCATTGGTTTAACAAATACAGGTGCACAGTCTTTGATCAGAAATGCAGAAATGGAGTCAGGGCCCATTGTAAAAGTAGCTTTAAGCTTCATCATTGCTTTGATAATGTCGTCATCAGTGATAGTAGGTAGATGTATAACACATTGTTGCAAGAATGTTTTAAAGTTTGTAATGGAACTATATTTTTACAATCTGTAAATGACATCGAGAAATAATCTGCAAATGCATTAACAATGTCTTGAGGATCTTGTATAACTGTGTCATTATACGACATTTCGGATGGAATACTTGACTGATTTTTTTTAGAATTAATATATGTCCAGAATTTCTTTGGATTGTTATTTAAATCGTTTTCAACAGATAAAAGATAACTACGATATGCAGCATTAATAGTATACTTTAAATTTGCTCGAGCATTTTTCCGTTGATTATATGTACTTAGACAACGATCTTTTTTGTAATTACACCAAAGTTTAGTCTTACACTTTAATTTGTATATTATCTCCCTTGAAAACCAAGCGGGATATTGTTTGTTTACAGTTTTCTTTTTAAGAACATACTTAGAAAGAATGGAGTTTAAGATTCTATAAAATTCTAACACCATATCTTCGACATTTGGAATGGCTGAAAGTACAGACCAGTCAGTTTTTTGCAGTTCTTCATATAAAACATAATAATTGCATTTTTTGTAGTTAAGATATAGTTTTTCACAAATAGGAAAGTTAGTGTTTTGCTGGATATTAATTTGAAGTTCAATGTTTAATGCCGGGTGGTGACTGTCTTCCTCCAGTATAGGGTCACACCGAAAGACTTGACAGTTCAAATTACTTAATACAAAATCCAGTAATCGTTAATTATTATTTAAGATATTATTGAATTGCTTGAGGTTAAAGAAAAGAGAGGCATTATTGATCACAATAACGTTATTGCTAAAGGCACCGCTAATGTATTCGGGCATGTTAGTCGCCTATTAGCACAATGTTAGAGCCAAATAACTTGCATGTGGATTCCATGGCATCACATAGATTTGTGTAAATGTCACTATACATACTGGGTGGAATATATATTACGATAATAAAAATAGGTGTATGCTTGCACTTAACTTTAACACAAAGTAAATCTAAATCCATTTCAAATGGACCTGCACCTTGCCGAAGTTCTAGATTACTAGAACAGGTGAAATGGCTTGCGTATTCTAATGAGCTAAAGAGCCAAACTACAGGTCCAACCAAAGTAGTAGGGTCGTTAGTGAGGAACCAGACAAAGATAGGTCCCCAAAAAAGGGCAGCAGCTCTTTCGGTACATAGATTGGCAGAAACCATAGGGGTCGGTATGGCAGTCTAAGACACACTACCGCGATGTGGAAGGCAAATGGGAAACCACCACATTACCTCCCAAGTACACAGCGTATCTAAATTATAATAAAATGATGGCATCATCTGGGGTAAAAGATTCCGGAGTTAAAATAGTCCCCCATTCGGATCTCCAGGAGGGGACTACTTCGGACGATGCGATCGGAAAGTTAAGAATAAGAGTAGGAAACATTTTGCGAGTCGGAGCGTGGAATGTTAGAACTATGAAGCAAGTGGGTAAGCTAGAGAACCTAAAAATCGAAATGAATAGGTTATCACTAGACATTGTAGGGATCAGCAAAATTCGGTGGCCAGAGGCAGGGGATTTTTGGAGTGGTGACTTCAGGGTAATTCATACAGGAGCAGAGGGAGGAAATTTGGGTGTGGAGAAAGTTATGTGGATAAAGATAGGATACTGTGTAGAAAATTACTTACAAAAGAATGAAAGAGTACTCATGGTTAGATTAGAATCTAAACCGGTAAACACAGTAATAATACAAGTATACATGCCCACCTCTAGCTACAGTAACGAAGAGGTAGAAGCGATCTACAAAGATATCGAAGACATATTAAGACATGTAAAAGGACATGAAAATTTAATAATTACAGGGAATTTTAATGCAGTGGTAGGTGAGGGTAGGGAAGGAGCGATAGTAGGTTTATTTGGTTTAGGCACTAGAAACGACAGAGGAAATAGGCTGGTAGAAGTTTGCGACAAGAACAATTTAATCATTACAAACACATTATTTCAACATCATGCTAGAAGACGATATACGTGGAAGATGCCAGGAGATATAGGAAGATATCAAATAGATTACATTCTTGTTAGACAACGATTTAGGAATCAAGTAAAAGACTGTAGAAGCTACCCAGAAGCAGATATAGACACTGACCACAACATCGTAATTATGAAGGCCGCACTTAAATTTAAAAATTTGAAAAAAGAAACGGAAAAAAGCACTTGGACCTACAGAAACTAAAAGATAAAGATATTCAAGAAAGATTCGAAAAAAGGTCAAATGAATTGCTCAAAGGTATCGGAAAAATATCTGATACTAAGGAAGTAGAAACAGAATGGAATAACATTAAATCCAGCCTCGACATGGCGGTCAGAGATATTCTGGGGTATACACAAAAAGAAAATAAGAAACCATGGATAACAAAGGATATCCTGAATTTAATAGAAGAAAGACGAAAATACAAAAATAAATCAGACGAAACAGGAAAACAGAGATACAAAGCCATAAAATGGGAAATTATTCGCAAATGCAGGAAAGCTGAAGAACAATGGATTGATGAAAAGTGCAAAGAAGTACAAACTAAGATGGAAGTAGGAAAGACAGATGAAGCATACAAACTAATTAGAATCAATTTTAGGGATATAAAACCGTATAGCAAAAATATAAGAGACGCGGGAGGAAGTGTCATTATAAAAAATGTAGAGAAAGTGGGTAGATGGCAAGAATATATAGGGAATTTATATGCAGGAGAAGAACTAACTGCATTAGAAAAGGAATCAGACATTGAAAATGAGGACTTGAGATATCCTATACTTAGAGATGCCGGGTAGAGATAAGCTGCAAGCGGAGACTCTAAAAGCCGCTGGTCAAGCAGTAACAGAACGTCTCTTCCAACTTGTAAGGTATATTTATGAAACCATACCAAAAAATAAAGGCGCAGATAGATGTGAAAATTTTCAAACAATAAGTTTGACAGCACACGTATCAAAAATATTAACTAGAATTGTACAAAGACGAATGGAAAAACGGGCTGAAGAAATACTAGGAGAAGAGCAATTTGGGTTTAGGCGAAACACGGGAACACGGGAGGCTATCCTAGCTCTGAGGGTGATAATGGAGAAAACAATAGAAAAAGGGGAAAGTGTGTATATAGGGTTTGTAGATCTGGAAAAAGCATTTGACAATATAAAATAGAAAAAAATGTTCGAAATACTCAAAAAGATTGGAATGAGTTATAGGGATAGACAGACAGTACATAGCTTATACAAAGGGCAAACAGGAGTAATAGAATTAGAGCAGGAAGCGAGAAGTAAACATCAGGAAAGGGTGAGACAGGGATGTTCCCTATCCCCATTAATTTTAACTTGTACATTGAAGAGGTAATGAATACTGTCAAATGCAGGAAGACATTTGGAATTACTATGCAGGGACAAAAATTGATATGCTTAGATTTGCAGATGATATAGCGGTATTAGCATCTAGCAAGGAAGAGTTAGAAGCTGCTCTCAATGAAATGGAAACGGTTCTAACAGAGAGATACGGTATGAAAATTAACAAAAGTAAAACTAAAGTACTAGTATGCAAAGGAGGCAAAAATAAATCAAAAACAAGAATACAAATATGTAACACGAACTTACAAGAGGTTAAGGATTTCTGCTACCTAGGAAGCCAAATAACGCAAGATGGGAAAAGCACAAAAGATATAAAACAAAGATTAGCACAAGGTCATGCTACATTTAACAAGAAAAAGCAACTACTGTGTTCAAAGACAACAAACATAGAAACAAGAAAAAGATTGCTTAAAACATATGTATGGGGCACAGCACTGTACGGCTGTGAAGCCTGGACAGTAGAAGAATCACACAAGAAAAAGGTAGAAGCCTTTGAAATGTGGTGCTACAGACGATTGATGAAGATATCATGGACAGACAAAGTTAAGAACGAAGAGGTACTAAAAATGGTAGGGGAAAAAAATATGTGGAAAACGGTAAAAAATAGGAGAGATAGGATGATAGGCCACATACTACGGCATGAGGGAATAGTGCGGAATATTCTAAAAGCAGAGATAGGAAAAAAGAGAAGAAGAGGTAGACCTAGGTTAGACTACTGCACACAGATAGTGAAAGATGTAGGCTGTAGGAGTTTCAGGGAAATGTGTAGGCTAGCTCAGAATAGAAATCAATGGAGGTACGCATCCAACCAGTCCCAAGATGGATAAATTAATGACGAAGAAAGTAGCTGCACTTAAACATGATATTTATTATAAGCAACTACAAGCATTGGATGGGCAATACTCTCGAATAATGGTAATTGCGTGAATGCATTTACCGGAAAACTATTATTTCGGCAAATGTCTAAGTGTTGGGGATCTTGGCAGCCACAGGTTGCTTAACCCCCTTCAATAAATCTCAGTGAAATAAGGTATAATATTAGAAAACAATAGAAGAAACACGATATTTATTATAAGCAACTACAAGCATTGGATGGGCAATATTCTCGAATAACGGTAATTGCATGAATGCATTTACTGGAAAACTATTATTTCGGCAAATGTCAAATGTGGCTTGGCAGCCACAGGTTGCGCAACCCCCTTCAATAAATCTCAGTGAAATAGGTAATAATATTAGAAAACAATAGAAGAAACATGATATTTATTATAAGCAACTACAAGCACTGGATGGGCAATATTCTCGAATTATGGTAATTGCGTGAAAGCATTTACTGGAAAACTATTATTTCGGCAAATGTCTAAGTGTTGGGGGATCTTGGCAGCCACAGGTTGCTTAAACCCCTTCAATTAATCTCAGTGAAATAGGGCATAATATTAGAAAACAATAGAAGAAACACGATATTTATTATAAGCAACTACAAGCATTGGATGGGCAATATTCTCGAATAATGGTAATTGCGTGAAAGCATTTACTGGAAAACTATTGTTTCGGCAAATGTCTAAGTGTTGGGGGATCTTGGCAGCCACAGGTTGCGCAACCCCCTTCAATTAATCTCAGTGAAATAGGTAATAATATTAGAAAACAATAGAAGAAACATGATATTTATTATAAGCAACTACAAGCATTGGATGGGCAATATTCTCGAATTATGGTAATTGCGTGAAAGCATTTACTGGAAAACTATTATTTCGGCAAATGTCTAAGTGTTGGGGGATCTTGGCAACCACAGGTTGCTTAACCCCCTTCAATTAATCTCAGTGAAATAGGGCATAATATTAGAAAACAATAGAAGAAACACGATATTTATTATAAGCAACTACAAGCATTGGATGGGCAATATTCTCAAATAATGGTAATTGCGTGAAAGCATTTACTGGAAAACTATTATTTCGGCAAATGTCTAAGTGTTGGGGGATCTTGGCAGCCACAGGTTGCGCAACCCCCTTCAATAAATCTCAGTGAAATAGGTAATAATATTAGAAAACAATTGAAGAAACATGATATTTATTATAAGCAACTACAAGCATTGAATGGGCAATATTCTCGAATTATGGTAATTGCGTGAAAGCATTTACTGGAAAACTATTATTTCGGCCAATGTCCAAGCGTTGGGGGATCTTGGCAACCACAGGTTGCTTAACCCCCTTCAATTAATCTCAGTGAAATAGGGCATAATATTAGAAAACAATAGAAGAAACACGATATTTATTATAAGCAACTACAAGCATTGGATGGGCAATATTCTCAAATAATGGTAATTGCGTGAAAGCATTTACTGGAAAACTATTATTTCGGCAAATGTCTAAGTGTTGGGGGGATCTTGGCAGCCACAGGTTGCTTAACCCCCTTCAATAAATCTCAGTGAAATAGGTCATAATATTAGAAAACAATAGAAGAAACATGATATTTATTATAAGCAACTACAAGCATTGAATGGGCAATATTCTCGAATTATGGTAATTGCGTGAAAGCATTTACTGGAAAACTATTATTTCGGCAAATGTCTAAGTGTTGGGGGGATCTTGGCAGCCACAGGTTGCTTAACCCCCTTCAATAAATCTCACTGAAATAGGGCATAATATTACAAAAAAATATAAGGGGAACCGAGCTGTATTGCTGTGTGAGAATTTCAGCAAACTATGTAGGTTAGTTTAGAAAATAAATAAGTGCAGGTACATGTCCAACCAGTTTTGAGACGGGAAACCCAATGACAAAAAAATAAGTGCAGATAAATCTGATGATTAGTATAAACAACTAGTTGTTTGTTGTGAAATAACTGCAACTAATGTTGACTGTGCGAAAAGATATATTGAAAAAATATTAAATCAGTAAATGTTCAAGTGCTGGGGGAACTTGGCAGTCACAGGCTGCTTACCCCCCTTCGCAACCACTGAATGTCGGAGAAATAGGGTATATAATTGTAAAACAATAGAAGGGGACCGAACTGCATCTAACAAGAAAGAACGGCGCCTATGATGAAAGACAACAAACATAGAACAAAAAGTTGTTGAAAGTGTATGTGTGGAGCACAGCACAGACAGTATGCCTACGAAATACGAGCAGTCTGAAAAGCAGACAGAAGAACAGTAGCAGCCTATGAAATGCCGTGCTTCAGATGTATGAGGATGGACAGACAAAGGTAATAACAAATAGGTTATAGAAACAATAAGGGAACAAGGATATCTTTGGGAAAAAAATATGAGAAATAGAAGGGCAGAATACGTTCTAAGGCATTTTTGGGGAATAGTATGGGATGTATGACAAGCAGAGATAGGAAAAAAGAGGTGGATGTAGACCTAGATCAGATAGTGATAGATGCAGACTGTGCAAATTTCGGAAAAATCTGTAGGTTAATTCAGAATAGGAAACAATGATGGTACGCATATAACCAGTTTCAGGACTGAAGACCCAATGATGATGATGATGAAATCTAATATGAGCCTAAGTTTTTAAATTCATCGCAATCAGTACTAAGGTCCACCACATGAGCGTCAATTTCTTTTTTTTATAGCTAGAAGGACACCTCCTCCTCTAGTCGTATTTGTAGCGCTATAATTGCGGTCTGACCGAAACACGTTAAATAATGATTTATCGAAAAGCTCTGAATCAGAGAACGTATCGTTAAGCGATGTTTCAGTAAATGCAATTATATCAAATTCAGTGGCTATGATAGAGTTTAAGTATAACTGTCTAACTTTCGTCCGCAATCCACGCACATTCTGATAATAACACTTCAATGTATGTGCACTTAAATGAATATTACTATTTTGTATGGTGTAATTTACTGAGTCATTATTTGGCAATTGTAATTGCTATTCATCAAAATACTGAATTTTTAATTTTCTTGACGTGAGAAGTTTAAGGTAGGTTGGGCATTTGGAATCAAAAGACGTGTGGTTGATATCATATCCCGTTTTAAACACAAAGTTTGCATTATTGCAGTTTGCACAATGTTGCTTATTGTTGTTGCAATTTTTAGTATTATGGCTTACGTCATTGCATTTCCCACACGTTTCACTGAGTACAATTTTTTGCTACATGATTGAATTGATTGCAGTTGAAACATACAATATTTATATATTCATATACCGGGCATTTATTAAATCCTATGTATAAATAATCTTGTTCTGAATTTGATATTATTTGTTTAAAGGTGGTTGGATCACAGTTTAAGATTGCGAAACACTCGGTTTTCATTTTCTTAAATACTTTAACTTCAAGTTTACTGTTATCGAATATAATGTTACTATTTTGCCTCTTCACCGCTTCAACTATATTTTCTGCAGTGTAGTCTGGATCAATTCCAATTATTTTTATTTGTGGGGATTTTCTAATAGAAATATGACTGGTGTAACCATTACCAAGATTTTGCTCAATATTTTGCTTGATTTTAGTAGCTTCCATATTATTTCTACATTTGACTAATATTGAACCACTTTTAACTTCCTTCAGCCCGGTTATACTAACACCAAGTTCAACAGGGTTAATTTTTTGCTTTAGATCTGTTTTCATTTTGGCACTATCATTTCCTGCTGCTGCTTTAACAACAACAATGCTCTCGCTTTTTAAAAGTGATGAATATGATTTGCAAGAACCATTATTAAAAACATGTTCCTTCACATTTAGTGTCTGACGTGATTCAATTATTTAATTTTATTTCCAAATTTTTTATTTTATCTTGCAATAAATTAATTATTTCTTCCTTATCTTTAATAATAATATCCTTTGATAAACTTACTTCATTTATAACATTAATTTGATTTTGTAAATAGGTTAACACCACTGATTTTGAGGTTAGTTCATTTTCACAACAAATTATTCTAGTTTTTTCTAAGATTTTTATATTTTTTAATCGTTCAACACAACTTGGATGGAATACTGAAGTACATTTTACACAAACAATAACTGTAGATTTTTTTGTGACCCAGCATTTATAAAATATCTCAGGAGGATCATTAAGTTGATCACTACCAGGCGCCATATTAAGAATTGTTTTCGTATAGGTAATTCCATGTGGCACTTTTTTTCCAGCTCTTATCAATTTGTATGAAGGTTCACAACATGTTAATTATACATATGCTTGTTATTCTTTCATCGACTGTCAAAGATGAACAACAGGTGTTAGTTACGAAGAGGCCATACCCATTTTTCTTAGGGAGTGTTCACGTAAAAAGAATTATTTGGTTAACCAGACCAGTTGGGGTTGCATTTCTACACACAAGAGAATACTGTGATGTGTATTTGATAGTAGTTATTCTCTTGTAAATTTATACTGTATTTGCGAGGCACAAACATCTGGTGAGTCCGAAAGTTGTTATTACTATTTTACATGATTGTCTTTTCAGTTTAATTGTACTGTAAAGAAGAAATATTGTTTATAGCAGCATGCTTACAATAAGGTTAAAACCACCCGGGGAAGCGTAAGTAATCTAAGAGTTTCAGTACTCTTTCTAAAGTATTATTCTTTAGGGTTTTTTTGCTCTTTGTATGGCTGTATGTTTACTATTATACCACTAGCTTGTCTACATTTCTTGGTTTTTTGTATTAGTGGCTCTGGATTCTGTTGGTACTTGCTATTAGAGTCATCCTAAATCGCAAGGGAGCCCTAGGATTCTACTAGCGACAATTCCCAGGAGTACAGATATACTTGATATATGTTAATTGTGTTTGTTTATTGTCAACGATCCGTCGAACCAAAACTGTAGCTTTATGTGTGTAAATATTTAAGAGGTAGAGTTAATTTATTTGTTTAACGGTATATCAATTGCTTAAATATTGATTATTAATAGTTGCTAGTTATGATTGCATCTTAATTACAGTAGATGAATTTGTATACTACTAGGGGTGAACAATGTATGAGATTGAGATCATATGTATAGTGGGTTGTAGAATTTAGGAGTACAAACTCTCTTCACCGAAGTCACTCCTTAGGATACATTTATCCTTATAACAAAATTGAAGGGAAGTGCACTATCCATGTTCGATTATTAAATCTTATAATTAAGGCAGATACAAATTGCTTACTGCTATTGATTTGGGGAGGTTCAGTCAAAGGGTAACATTTAAATTACTAATGGGTTATTTTCGTATACTAAGATACTCATTTGGGGTTGTAGTAAGAAGCTAATTTATTTAACATTAGAAAATAAATGGTATACAGTTATGAGTTGGTTGTTATTGAAAGCTCTTTGAAACGAGAAGGTACTGTTAAAAAATATTTGGTAGACTATGGTTAGGTATACTTGAATATAAGTTTGGTTTGTTAGATTGCTTGCTTGATTGCAGGAGCCAGCTGTTCCATATGTCATCTGTGGTGTGTTAAGGCCCATTCTATGCAATTGGCGCCCTCTGATTTCTTTTATTTATGTGGGCTCACCCATTGTTGCCCATGGCCCATCCTGTTGCTAGTTCTGGAACCGCACCATATTTCACGTCCGTTGGGTTTTATCATTCTATCCTTGAGCAGTCAAAACACTTACAGGAATATCAATCTTATTTTACTTGCCGCATATACCAGGTGATATACGTGACAACATTCAAAAATTTATTTCGACTTGTTCTATCTTTAAACTGTACAATAATTCCTGATCGAGCAACAGTGTTTGGTTTTGGCAGCCGATGACAAATATCTATATCACTGGCATTAATTTCAGCATTTATTAGCTTAGCCACACTTACAACAATATCCAGAAGGTTTTCGTTTTCTTATTCTGGTACGTTATGTATTTCAATATTAACCAATCGGGTTTTCTGCTCCAGATCATTGTATTTAAATTCCAAATACTGAAATTTGCTTTGTAGTTCTTGGTTTTTCCCCCCGTAAGTATGGAGTTTTCTTTTATAAATTGTTTAATTTCATTATTTTCACGAAATCAACGAAATTTTGGGACATAAAATTTACAGATTTTTTGTAGTTCTGCCATTATATATAATAAATTTTTGATCATAAGGTTTTCTGTTAAATCTTTTTCCTCATGATTCTTATTGATTTGGAAATTTTTGATCGTTATTTCTAACCTCACCTTTCTTTGAGCACATGCTACATATTTTCCTAATATTTTCGAACAGCTTTAATTGTGTAGCACAAATAGGATGCAATTTTGATTTACACTATTTGCAATTTATTGAATTTACACCGTTTTTTTGCAATAGTTATATAGAACCATTTTCTCGAATTTTATGTGTATTGCAGTCATAACCTAATAGATTTGGTTTAAAAATGCTTGCGACACATTATTGATTCCAAACATTTGCTGAAGTTCATCTTGCAAATACTTTTCCTGGTTTCTTTCTTCTTCTTCTGTTTCTCCTTCTTTAGTAGTGTTTAGCAAATCGATTAAAATATCGTATAGTTTATCTTCGTAGGTCTTGCGCTTAGGCGCAAGCAGTCCTACCCGTTTATATCAAGGTGTATCTCTATATCCCCAATCTAAAGTTTTTGTGGTCTGCGATATCAGAAACCGTTTGTTGTCGATCCCCCCATATGCTATCTTATTCTTTATTAGCGTGTACAAAGTGTGAAATTTTGATTTAAACAATTTCATGCTTCAAATAATGATTGCATCACCCTACGCTGCCGCATCATAATCGTTTTCATGTAAGCGCTTTTGAATCACGTATCTTCTAACACCTTTTGCACATTTAACTATGTCACCCTCTAGTCTCGCCAAATACGATTTAGCTGCAGTACCATAAAAATTATAGATTGGACAGTTGGGATATTCCAACTTCATTTTGTATACCTTACATGTGATTTTTCAATGCTCCACCCGAAAGTACTACATTGGCCAGGAAGCGAGTTTTTTTTTTTACCTGGAAGATTTGGAATTATGCCGAACCCTTGCTGTTCCAGGCAAGGTAGTGATCTTTAGCGTGTGTGACAAAATTCACACATGGGACCTCCATTTTACCTCTCGTCCGAACAAGGCTGTATTTTTATGAAAAATGCTCACCTAACATTTTTCAAGCAAACCGTGTCGAGATTTGAACCCGGGACCTTCATTTTGTATACCACCGACTTTGTTACGAGAGTGTTAAATGTGTTTGGTCTTTTAAAGTTCGATGTGTCACATCCGTCTAAGCGATTAGTAATATCGGTGTCGAAAACGTTAGTGAATATTTTGAAAATTAAACTGTCCGTGTCACAGTAACATAGGGACACGTTATTACCATACTTTGTTCGTAGAAATTCATAATAAAATGCATACAAGACTGTTTAAGATAGTTCTAAAATAGTAAATCCAATATACACTGATTTATTATACATGTGTAATCGTTCCATTTGTATGGCTACAAGGTCTTCGGTAAATATTTTAGAACTTTTGAAGTTGGATTTCACAATTAATGTCTTTGCTCTGTAACTGTTACGACGATTTTGCCAATGTGTCGCTAAGCGAATGTCTACGCAATTTTCGATATTCTACAACGTTGTGCCAAAAACAGCATTGACCATTAATTTGTATATACTTTTTTCAAAATCGCGTGTTGCCTCATTTCGTATTCGTGTGTTCAAATCAACATACTCCTTTAATCACGGGGCCTGTCTAAATTTCAACGTCCTATGTAACTCGTGTTATTTTCACTCTGTTCTTTATCACTTGTTTTAAATTTCGGTAAAACTAACATAATTTACTTCATTGTTTAAGTTTGCAATCAATTTTATATATTTTGTTTTTGCCATTGGTGATGGCATATTTGCTACTAAAAACCAAGTCGGAACGATCGTTGTGCAATTCTTCAGAATAGTCACATCCACGTCTAGCACATACCCATACCTGTTCTTATATAAGCTTCTGCATCATCAAATTGATTGTAACTATTTAGTAACCAAACTAGATATTCTGGTGTCGGGGGTTAGGTAATAGAGATAGTATTACCTTTTACATTCAGTTTCCTAGGAATAATTTATTATTTAAACACCTGTGTTAAAGATGTGTTCGTTGTATAATAAGATTTGCTCTGACTGTGACATTTTTAATTGCTCATGTAAGACATTGGTTACTGCGTACTGTATGCTTTGTTCTGTATAGTTATTGTGTATCTGCAAACTAGTATATCTTCTATAAATAGGGAAGTTTTTTCATTGTTGTTGCTAATATTTATGTAAATTGCATTGTCCTGTTATTGGCTGCTGCTGCTAGACAATAAAATAAAATAAAAATAAAAAATATTCAGCTTTGTCTGGTATTGTGTTATATCCACATTTTGTACGTCAGTGTCCGATAACCATACAAAATTTGAAATCGGAAGGTATTGTGGCATACTGTGACCCTACAAATGTGTCGCATCTAAATACATTAAATAGAAACTTTGTTCATTGTTTTGAAACGTTTTCAATTATTTATTATTTGCACTTTGTTTTCTATCTACACACTGACTGATTCTGCCTATGATGTGCTTTTTGAAAAAACGCAGCATATCAATATCGGCGAGTAATTCTAATTCGACATTGGTATAGTGCAACATTGCATCTCAGCTCAATCCAGGGGCAGTATAGTACCATGCAGGATCCAACTTATAAGCATTTAAACAATTTTATCTAAACGTTTCAAAAATATCCACTAGTAACAATACATCCGATTTCAAATACATATCAGAATAGTTTCCTAACGTTTTGCATTTAAATACGTGCCATTTTTCGTTTGCTCGGTCGTGTTGTTAGTCGGTTATGTGCTCTTCGGTAACTGTTGTAAAAGTCATTCCTACTGGGTAACGATACCTCGTCTAATTTCTTCATATCGTCCATGTACAAATACGAGAATATACCTTTATGTTTTAGTAATTGAAACTCCCTATCGTCCGAACAATACTTTTTCAATTCACAAAATTCTCCAACTTTTAGATCAGCCACCAGCTTGCCATAAAATGGTAGGAGTTCAAAAATCTTAATTTCAAATATATCTTCTCCTTTTTCCGTTTTTCCTTCACTTTTGTGTTGACTAATACATGCTTGCTAAACGATATGAACTTTTCCTTGTTCTGTGCTATTACATCCAAACGTTCTTGATTCTTATACAATTATACATTTAAACAAAGAGTTCTATTAACCAATGCACAACCTAATTTAAGTAATAAAATTACGAAGTATTATGCAATAATATGAAACAGTTATCAATTAAGTCAGAAGATGCAATCTTATGCACAACAAATTATTCTTGGAAGTGATTGAGTTATAAATTGAAATATAAATGGATCATCACTTATAGCCAAGATGTTATCAATTATCGATGCAGTTTATTAAAAATTCCAAGATGGCTGAAAGTGAAGCTAGTTCAAAAGACCTCTCCCATATTTCTGGATTTAAGTGTTGTCCCAAGAAGAACTTTAATAATTATTTGTGTACCAGTTGTTACAGTGTGTTTCATAAAAGTTGTCTAAACAGAATAAAGTTCAAGAAATTCCTAAATAATAATTTACTATTGTGTGAAGAATGTGCAGAAATAGAGAATTTTTCTAATGGACTTTGTAATATTGAAAATAATGATAAGGATGAAATAATAGATATTGACAATAACAAATTAAACCAGTCACATCAGCATGATAACAAATTAAAGGATAAACATCTGGATGAAATAATGCTAGAGTATGATAGTTTTATAAAGGATGCCTCATGAAAGGAGAAATATTTGTTTACCTTATTGAAAGATGCCTATAAGAAAATTAAAGTGATGGAAATGACTATACAGCTGTTGCAGTCCAAATTGGATAATAATAATAATAATGATATTGGTTACACTTATACATCAAACCAAACTTCAGTAGTAAGTGATGTTGCATCCTTAGAGGCATGTAAAAATGACAAGGATCTGTCTTTTTCTGATGAATGGTTTGAGGTCCTGTATGGATACCCTCCAATCTATACAGGGAAGCACAAGCATTTCATTTCCCATAGTAAAAAAAATGCAATGTCAACTAAGTCTGATTCTTGTAATAAAAAGGTGCTCTTGTTAGGTGATAGCCATGGTCGTGATTGTGGCAAGATATTGTATTCCCTAAAAGATAATATTAATATTAATTTTGATGTTATAACTATTTTTAAGCCTAACGGATTATTTGAAGATGTCATAGCTGACATAGGTAACTTAACCGCTAACTTCACTAAAAATGATTTTGTTGTAGTGTTTGCTGGTACTAACAATGCAATTTGTGGATGTTCTGTAAGTACGTCTATGTTAAGTAACTTAAAAAGGATCATACAACATACAAATGTGATATTCATATTGTCTCCGTTTTGGTTTAATGCATATGATCATAATAATTTGGTATTTAAAAACAATATGGTTCTATTTGCAGAATTTGGAAAATCCACGACTTTTATAGACCCTAGCATTATTCTAAAAAGGCAAAACTTTACCCGTTATGGCTTGCATATAAATAAATCAGGTAAAATTATTCTTATGAATAAACTAATCCACATTGTTAGTATTTATAAAAATAGAAATTATGATATATTGGGAAGGAAAGTACTATCGGGCAAAGTAAACTCTTCATTGAATTGCGTTTCAGGGAGTAATATAGATTTAACATATGCTAATACAGTTATTGATTCTGATGTTAAAAACCTCAAGGAAGGACATCATGGAAAAGGCCGTCACTCCTTTCATATCTAAAAATAATTTAAGTACTAATAAAATCTGTTTCCTTTATTATCAAAATGTCCGCGGTTTAAATACAAAATTGCATACTTTCTATTTAAATTCTACAGTTATAGGAGCAGATATTTTTGTATTAACAGAAACCTGGTTGTCAGATAGAATTAATTCCACAGAAATTTTCTTAGATAGTTATATTGTTTATAGGAAAGATCGTGATTTTATAAAATGTGATCGTCAAAAGGGAGGTGGTATCATTGTAGCTATAAAAAATAATATTAAGTCGTCACTAATCAATTTCGATTCTGATATTAGCATGCCTCCGGGTGTGGACATGATGGCTATAAAAGTGACATTGTTCAATTGGGTCCTTATCATTATGGGATTATATATCCCTCCATTTGCAAAGTCATCTTTGGGTATTGTATTACGACTTTTAGATTTAATCATAGCTCAGTTTCCATACAATATTTTGTTGTTGGGTGATTTTAATGTTATGGAATATAGTAACAATTCTTCCAAGTCAAAAAATGCTATACTTCTTCAAGATTTTCAGGCTGCACATAATTTTATTCAGTATAACAATATTAACAACTTCAATTCAAACATGCTAGATCTAGTACTTGCTAAATTTCAATCTAGTGCAATTTCTGTAGAAATTAATAATGCAGTTGATCCATTAGTACTCGAGGACATGTATCATCCAGCTTTAGATATTTCCATTTGCTGTAGAAATGCTAAACAAAGAGATTGTTCAATAAAAAAAAGGCTACTAATCGATTTAACTTTAGAAAATCTAACTTATTACAAATGCACAAACTTTTCTCTGACATGGAATTAAATGATTTATTAAACTGTTATGACCCTAATGCAGTTTGTAACTTACTATTAGATAAATTAATGTATATTTTTAACAGCTCAGTTCCAGTTTCAAAAATTAGTAAACGTACATATCCAGCGTGGTTCACTAGTGAAATTATAAAAGATATTAAACAAAAAACGATATTGCATAAATTATCAAAGAAACACCCTTTCTCATCCTATTATAAAAATCAATTTAAAGATCTTAGAGCCTCATTAAAAAAGGTAATTAAAAGCGAATATAATAAGTATATAGTTAGAACCCAAAATCTTCTACAACATGACCCTAAGCAGTTTTGGAAATTTGCTAAACACAAATCAGAAACAACTTTTCCGAATGTCTTTAAATTCGATAATAAAGAAATTTCAGACCCCTCTATTATTACCAATGCTTTTTCAAGTCTATTTGTAAGGACACAGCATAATTCAGTACCATATGTACCCACTTCGATTTATACTCCATGCTCCTTTAATATTATTGATATCTCTGTGATAACAGAAAATGATGTTCTAATCGCTTGTAAAAGGTTGCCTTTTTCATTTAGTTCAGGTCCTGATAAGATTCCAGCATTTGTATTAAAATATTTTTCCCAAATTTTATGCCCATGTTTAGTTCACATTTTTAACCTATGTCTAGAACAGGGTGTAATTCCTGATACCTGGAAATTGTCCCGTATTCAGCCTGTATACAAAAAGGGTGATAGAGCATCAATGATAAATTATAGACCTGTTTCCATTATCTCCAATATATGTAAAGTGTTTGAGTATATTGTACACAGTGCTTTAGTTCCACAACTATCTAAATACCTATCTTATCTCCAACATGGCTTTCTTTAGGGCAGATCGACATTAACAAATTTGTGTTGTATAACTCAATTTGTTGCTGAATGTATAAATTCAAATTCACAATGTGATGTGATATATTTTAATTTTTTGAAGGCTTTTGATAGTATAAACTATGAAATATTATTAATAAAACTCGACACTCTTGGCTTTTCAAACAAACTACTAAACCTTTTTCAATCTTATTTAGTGAACAGATCACAATATGTAGAGTTCAAGGGACACCAATCATCACACGAAATAATAAGATGTGGTGTACTGCAGGGATCAGTGCTGGGCCCCATGCTTTTTTTATTATACATTAATGATCTTACTCACATGTGTACTAATGAAATATTATTATTTGCTGATGATTTAAAACTATTTTCTAAAATAGACCATGTTTCAGACTGTGAATTGCTTCAGAACGATGTATTTCGTATTTTAACGTGGTGCTCCGCAAACCAGTTATTTTTAAATGAAGGCAAATGTGTCGTAATGTCTTATAGTAATAAGAAGTCCATGGTTACATTTAATTATTTATTAGGTAAAAATATAATAAAGTGAGTTTCTAATGTCAGTGATTTGGGTATTACATTCGATGCAAAACTGTCTTTTGACAACTATATTGACACCATGGTTAAGAAATCGTTAAAAATCCTGGGGTTTCTCATACGTAGAACCACTTCATTTACAAGTATTAACTGTCTAAAGATTTTGTACTTTGCATTAGTTAGAAGTATTTTAGAATACGGCTCATTAATATGGTCCCCCTTCTATCACTTCCATTCTATACGAATTGAGAAGGTCCAAAAAAGGTTCCTCAAATATCTTTATTTTAAGAATCATCACATTTACCCACCAAGAGGTTATCCCTATAATGATCTACTTCTTGAATTTAACATGCTATCTTTAGAATCAAGACGAAGAAAATTTGATTTAGTATATTTGTATAAGCTACTTAATAACTTAATAGATGCACCAGCTAGCCTTAACATGCTATCTTTAGAATCAAGACGAAGAAAATTTGATTTAGTATATTTGTATAAGCTACTTAATAACTTAATAGATGCACCAGCTAGCCTCTCCAACGTTTATTTTCGTGTTCCACAGCATTCGTGCAGATCAACTGACACTTTTTACGTACACCCAGCCAGAACAAATGTTTACAAAAACTCCCCAATTTATAGAATATGTACATTATATAATAAGAAATCAACTAGTGATATTTTTAATTCATCATTGAGTACTTTTAAGAAGGACAATTAGGGATATATAGGTAGATATAATTAGCATTGTGAAATTATATGAGATTATTTAGCACTATTATTTTAATATTTTAATTTTACTTTTTAACATATATCATTTTTAATATTAGACTAGCATAAGTGTGTTCTTAAATTTTAGAATTAAGTTGACTCCATAATTGGACTTATATACATGTCTGTGGAGACTTTATTAATAAATGAATGCTTTATAAATAAATGTGAGTCATAGCCCGTTAAAATATGAAACAAATTCGGTACAAATGTCGATAGTTTGTAATGTAAATTATAGTTCAAGTGTGCGGTACCTAGAGTTTTTATGCCAGTAATGTGAAAGTGGGCTCCCTCCTCCCATGCTTTTCAACATATACAAGTGGTAGCTTCCAGCATTTCTTCCTTTTTCTCATATGTAAATGGTACCATAGGCAGAACCTTTTTCAAGTTGTTACACTTTATTGTGTAAGCTCCAAAATTAGGTTTATGGATATAGAGTTAGGGATTATTTGTATTCACACGGACATGGACATCATTCGCTTATCTTTGTGATCGTAAGCGTTGACATAAGACTTTGTATGTGAGAAGTTCATTTTCCCAGGAACGCAAGCAGAAGTTGTGAGTAATTAAATTCAATGACAGACAATTTAAATATCTATTATTGAATGAATCGCCATTTTAGTACCTACAAATCAAAAACAAAATTTTATTGTACTTTCCACTTAACAGAACAAAGCCGCCATTACAATACCATTTACCCTATCAGAAAAACAAAAAAGCTATATTGGCGCACAGGCGCGAATTAGGCAAGAGTTATTTACATTTAAATTTAAATAATGTAATGACAAGAATAAGGCAATGTCACAATCTCCCCTTTTCTCGTTATCCGTAGAACCTGCAAACAACTTGCGCAAAAACATTTGTAATCTTGGCAAACAAAATGCCTTGGTTAAAATGTCAGCCCAGTTTAACTTGCTCTCAATATATTTTATTTCAAAGCATTTCTCAGAATATAATTGTCTTATGTAGTGATATTGAATATCAATGTGTTTTGTGCGAATGTTAATTGCAGGATTCTTCACAAAGAAAATAGCGCTTTGATTATCAGCATATAAAATGGGCGATTTTAATTCTTTCCCTAAGAAACGTCCTTTTAATATTCGTATTATCCATTGTAGTTCAGTGGCTGCACAACTCATGGCCACATATTCGGCTTCCACAGAAGATTTACTGATACAACGCTGAATTGAGCAATGCCACCCTATAGGAACAAAATCTAAAAATGTGCCAAACGAATCATCTGTGAACATTCTAATGTTACCTTCTGTAACATTTGATAGATTTATAGACAGATGTCTTGTCAAATAAAGATATTGTAATACGCCTAATAATAATTTCCAAACAGAACTATTGGGATTTGAACTAAATTGTGCTAGTTGAATTGTGGCTAAATTAATATCTGGCCTAGTTCGGGATGCAATGAACAGTTGATTTCCAATTAACTGTTTATAAGGATAAGAAAATTCCTGTTCTGCATAATTTAAATCTTTAAGGTTAACCCCAGGATTTAAAGGAGTCAACGAAACCATTTCTTTATCTATTCCAAACTTGATTCCAAGTTTATCAATATAAGTTCTTTGGTGCAAAATGGTTTTATTTTTAGTCCTTTCAAATTCAACACCAAAGAAATTTTTAATTTGGCCCTAAGTTCACACATTCTAATTCAAGTTTTAAATCTGCAACAATATTATCCAGTAGCTTATTGTTTTTGGCAATGCTGCCATGTCATCGACATAAATTAGGATAAATATGTTAGTATTCTTTTGATATAAGCATGGACAGTAGTCAAGCAAGTTAAAGCCTAGTATTAATAAAATTTGATTAAAGTGAGAGTTCCATTCTCTCCCGGCCTGCTTTATACCGTACAGTTTGTTACAGTTACAATTTTTAGTAAATTGTAAGAGTAGTTTCTAAATAATTCAACAAGCTGATATAACCTAAAGTATTGATTTTGCTTTGTTAATTAATAATAATCAAGCTTAAAGTCACTTTTGTTCAAGTTGTGAATACATGTTATTATTATCTGCTATTGGTTGAATGTTGGTGATATAGATAAGGCCTTTCATTATTTAAAGGAAAGTCAATTGTACAGATCTGTATTCAGTAATTCTGATATTAATTTGATTTTCATTATTGTATTTTCCTCTTAAATTGATGAGTTTTAGTCTCATATTATTCCTTACTTGTGTATTTGTAAATATGACATAATTTGGATTGTTTGTTTGTATATACTAGGATATAATGAATTTAATCATATTGTGTACTGAATGCTGTCCTGGATTAACTTTGTTGATACTAGATTGTTGGTAATGTGTTTGTAATTACAACTGACCTAGGATTTTTGTTATTTGTATTGGGTTATCTGTAAAATGTGTTGTTAGATATCACTGGTCGTCCTGCGATACTACAGTGATAGTTAGACTTGCATGCTTGAATTGGAATTTATCTGGTTTTGTACAAACCATCCATTATGGGGATTTATTCAATTCGCATGAAGTTATTGCAAAATTATTCTGCATGAGAGAATTTTTTGGCATACAGTTAAGCTGGATTTATTAGTATTGTAGATTGATATTCTAATCAGCACATGTGGTTACAAGTTGATCTTTTACCTGTGTATTATTTTGTATTAATCCTGATATATCAGGGTAAGTTAAACAAATATTATATTTAACTGTATGTGTTCTTACATGAGGGTTATTTTTCCTCTTACTTTAGATTTTTTGGTTTGGGTACAAACGTTGTATGATTTTTGGGTATGTTTTGTCTGCTATGGCTTCATCCAGCCATGGGACTGCGGATGTCAGCGAATGCAGTAGTGTTATGTTGAGAATCCAGTACGATTGATTTCCAGTGGGAATGTGGTTCAAGTCCTGTTGATGTATTTGGCAGATGGATGCTGCTGTTCATGTAACGATAAGTATTTAAGTAATAAGTATAATTTAATCAGTGTTGGTGCCATTATTATTAGTAATGGGACATTATTTTACGTAGTCGATCATATGTTCGAATATAATTTATGTTGGGATTTACAGTAGATTTTAACTTTATAAAATGCATAATTCATTTGATGGTAAAATAGTTTTTGAAACTTATTCAAAGTTTACCTGTAAACTTTAAAGCAATTGCTTCAAGGTATAACAGTAGTTACTAGTTCAAGTTTAAATTTGAGTTTCTTATATGTTTTAATAGACTACTAATGTACATACGTTCATGTGTTACAAGTTATAATTCAGAGGAAGTTGTTAATATAATTATTTTATGCTTATTGAGGTTACTTTCGTTTGCCCTTATTTAACAAATGCCTGTTGGTGATGAATTGGTGCATGTACTTATAGGTCCCACAGTAGGAATCAGTGGGAAGTTTAAAACGCAGTAGCGAAGCAACTGAGAGATACTGAATTTATCCTTGTCAACTATGTATTTGTTGGTGCGTACAGGCACACTATAAAGTTACGACCGAACCTGGAGTAAATGTCGTAGCAAGCTTTATTAAGCTTTAAGACAAATTGTCCTGGGCAACCTTCGCAAACCCTTTTGGCTGCTCCATGTATATAGATTCGCAAAGATTTGCATATAGATAGGTACACTTTATATCCAAATGTGCATCTACATAGCCCAGGATACATACGAAATATGCGAAGAAAAGTTTCACAAGGGTAAATTCGATTACTGGTGAAAAAACATCTACAAAATCGATTCCATATTGTTGCCGAAAACCATGAGCAACAAGCCTGGCCTTAAATCGGTCAGGTGTCCCATCACAACCAACTTTGTGTGTAAAAACCCAACGATTTTATTATTGTTTATAATGAAACATGTGTGAATCACTAATGTGAATAACAATTTGTCAAATACAATAAAAGTATGTTCGCAATATACAATTTACAAAAAAAAACCAAAAAGATGTAAATTATGTTATAAATCTTCAGAGGACAACCTTAAAGAACCAACTGAAGCTAAAAACTCGGATACTGTATAGAAAGCATTTTCTAATAAGAATCTTTTTATATTAAATTTTAATTGATGAAGAGGCAAACCTTTTATGCTAGAATGAAGTGCATTATAAAAAATACAGCCAAAGTAGTTAGAACCATTTCTGCTCCTACTTCGTCTATGGTAAGGTATAACCAATTTTCCCTTGTTACGAGTGTCAAAGTGATAAATATCGGCGTTGTGTTGATATTGTAAGATTTGTTTTTTGACGTAAAGCAGACTTAAAATAAACGGCAGTCATCGCGGAACCCAAGGTTAGACATAATGCGAACAACTCTACGTTGAAGCTTGAAAACCCGAAGGGAGCCGCTACAATGACCTCCACACAATTATAGCATACGAAATATGACAATGGCACATGCCATGATAACATGACACTAGCACATTAGGTGAAAGTGATCTTACCAAAGAGTTTATGAAATAAATAGTTTGGCAAAGTTTTTTGCATAGCAGATCACAGTGGGTGTCCCAACTTAATTTGCTATCTAGGGTGATACCGAGAAAACTAACTGATTGCTCCATTGAAAAAGAATCTCTTTTTAATGAAAAAATTATGTTTGGTTTTATCCCTATTCAGGGCAAGCTTGTTATCATTAAACCATGATTCAGTGAGGCAGAAAGATGTCATACTGTCAGCTACCAGTTGAGCCATATTATCACTCTTATTATATAGAGTGGTATCATCTGCATAAAGAACAACATCACACTTGTCTTTTAGAAAAAAGTAAGTCGTTAATGAAGCATAAGAAAAGGAGCGAACCGAGGATGAAACCTTGAGGAACACCAGAACAAACTTCACACATGCTGGACAATTTGCCTTTGTAAAAAACACGTTGAGACCTAGCAGTCAGATATGAAGCAATTAGCTTAATACTATCATCAAAATTTAAACCTTTTAATTTGTTAACTAAGAGGGCATGATCAACATAATCGAAAGCCTTAGTCAAATCACAGAATTTAACGGCAAGATAACTACCCTCCTCAAAAACATCTGAAATTTTATTTACTAATTTGACTAATGCATCACTAGTAGATAATTTTTTTCGGAAGCCGAATTGCTCAGCACAAAACAAACTATTATTTTCAAGATAAGAAGTAATTTGAGTATTTAATATACATTCAAAAACTTTCAAAAAAGTGGGTAAAAGAGAAATAGGACGATAGTTCTTAATATCATCAAACATACCCTTTTTATGAACAGGAATCACTTTTGCTTGTTTCAGAATATCAGGGAAAACTGCTTTCTTTATGCAAATATTAAATAATTTGGTTAGCGGAATAAGAATACTGTTAATAACTGATTTAACTAAAGAGATGTTAATATTAAACAAATCCTTCGATTGGGAATTCCTCATCGCTAAGATAACATCTCGTACATAGGCGAAAGAAACTTCTTTAAAATGGAAAGAGGGTACCAAACCAGAGAAACAATGTATATAAGTAGTTGTGGTACTGGTGTTAGTATTCGATAAATTGGATAAGATTTATGCAACAGAATCAATAAAAGAATAGCCGAAGTCATCAGGTGAGAAATGAGTGTTCATATCATTGGCTCTGTTTTTAGAACCTTTGAAATTATTGATCAAATCCCATTTTCTTTTATAATTATTATTAGCTCTAAGAATGTAGTTGTCATAGGCATTAATTTTAGCATTTTTGAGTGCATGACGATAAGCATATTTTAATTTATTAACATGCAGTTTGAGTTCTGCACTAGGAAAAGCAGCATAGAATTAACATGAAGTACGTAATTATCACGCATCTTTCGTAGGTCATCCGTAAACCAATTGATAACTTTTTTGGAACTGTTATTCAATATCTTTAAGTGCTTGATAGGAAAACATAGATCAGCTGCAGAAGCAATTATAGACATAAAGTTAGTAAATCTGTCATTAATAGACAGACTATTATCATCAATAAAGTTCCAGTTAACTAGTTGGAGATGATTAAAAAATTTATATTTCCCATATATATCGTATAAGGTCGATACGATTTACGATGATTAACAACTTTAAAATTATCGTTAAGATTTAATTGAGTGGCAAGGCCAAGATGATCAGACAAGCCAGTCTTAACCACTCTACAAGAGAGAGATGGAATATTGGTAAAGATCGTATCAAGACAATGAGAAAGACGAGTAGCTGTATTATTAACAATGTACAAGCCAAAGAACAAAAAATCAATCGGTGTTACAGCTGCTTTCTCGTTAGATTCAAAATGAACATTAAAATCACCACAGACCAAGAGGTGACACCTAAAAGGCAAACCAAGGTGCTTAAATACTCTGTGAAGCGTTTCACAAAATATGTCAATTGATCCCTTATTAGGGGATCTATAAATAGTAATAATAGTAAGATCGATACGATTAAAATGTATTGCACATAATTCAGCATGTAACTCAATTGAGTATTTATTGATTGACTCCAACACATTAGGAGTGGCGTAAAATTTCTCATCTACAAAAATAGTCACTCCTCCCCAAGAAAATTTAGATCTGACAAAGCTAGAGATAGGTATCAAATTATTAATTTTAACAAATTGTAGAGCATCATTCTTTATGTTCACTTCAGTTAAACATAACACGTCACATTTAATTTTATTAGAGATAAAAAATGCTTCCATGTCATTAATCTTATTGCTTAATGATTGAATATTCAAACAAAAAATATTCAAGATTGAGACCCCTGGAGATTTACGAAACTTATCCTCATGTAGTTTATTAAAAACTGATTTGTCATAGTTTATTGAAAACCCCTACTCTGAGCCTGATTACTTTTGAACCTAAATGGTTTGGCGATAACATGATTACCCCATAAGTTATTTGACAATATTTTACTTACATGTAAATTATTTACACCAATTTTAAAAGACTTATAATTGTTAAATTTGGTAGTTAATTCAACACAAGATGAAGCGTCAATGCTGTTTTTGCTAAGAAATCCCAAGATATCTTCTTTACTAAATTTAGGATGTACTCTAGATACAAAAATAAATCTGGATTTTTCAACTCCTTGAATGTCCGAGTCTGCATTATTACCGTAAGTTCTTCTTATTTTTTATTGAGGTTAGAATTTAAAGAGGTGTAATAACCTTAAAATTGCTATTTCGAGGAACAATTTCCCAGGCCTTTCTTTCTTGTAGTGTGCAGTATTCATTTTTCATGGCTTCAAGCCATTTATCTTTATTTTCAGATATTAATGCTTCTTCATAAGAGAATGGAACCTCTACCAAACCTGCAAAAAATAAGAGGTCATCTTGTGCAAGTTGAGTGTATGCTTCAGGTTCATTATCTGAAGCATTATCCTCTATTTGATTATTAGGTCCCTTATCAATATCAATTGGCCCAATGGATTGGTCAATAGCTCGACCATGACTTTCTAAAGTAGAATAGGTTTTCATCAAAGTATAAATTCGCATTTTTGCAAAATTCCGTAACATCTGACATTGACTGTAACCTAGACGAGTTATTATAAGAATAATAAACATCCTGGTCTCCCTTAGATTTCCCTGTTTGTTTAGTGCAAACTGTTCTGGTCCACTCAGATGTTCCCCGTTTTCAGAATTATTGCCCTCTATTTCAGTTGCTATATTCTTTTCTAGTCTATTAAACATATTGTCATCGACTAACCATTCCTTATGTGACAAAGGATCAAATATTGAAAAATCGTCTTTATTTAAGTTCTGTATATATTCAAAAGTTACTTTAGATTCATCAAACCGTACATGTTTTGTATCTATTACAGATCTAGTACAAGGGTCATAAATCCTGAATCCTCGTGTTTTAATAGCATACCCAACCATGATTCCATACTTTGCTCGGTTTTGTAGTTTATTTCGACAAGATTTGGGTACACGATAAAATGCTAAAGCGACAAACTTTTCAGATATATAATACAAGGTTTATGACCATGCCATAGCTCAGAAGGAGTTTCATTTCCAAGCACAGCATGAATTATTCTATTTCATGTGTACACAATTGTGAACAAAGCTTCTACCCAAAATTCCAGGGAAGTTTAGAATCTACTAATAGTGATCGAACTCGATCGAGCAGATCCCTATTTAGTTTTTTTACAACACCATTCTGTTGGGATGTATGAGTCAAAGTAGTTCGGTGTTGAATGCCAGCCTCATCAAATAATGGTTTTAGCGTTTGATTACAGAATTCCAAGCCGTTGTCGATTTTTTTTAACTGGTAAATCAGGCTAAGTATATGATAAATTCAGGTTAGATCCTGTCACAGACTCAGAATTATAAACCATTAATTCTGTATTGTCAGGAGGTTTTAGTTTTAGAACCAGGTACTAGTAAAAATAATCGATTTTCAGACAATAAATTGATGCTGTTTCCATCTTTATCTGATAGTTTTAACGATTCCTTTTTGAAATCAACCTGGAATCCATTTTCTACTAGTACATATCAATTTCAGATTGCGACATAAATTGGGAATATGATAATCATTATATAATTCTAGTAAACCCTCGTTGCTCTGATCTGTTTGAATTGCAAAAAAACATTCGGAATTAATAACTTTGATAACATTCCTAATACCAATGTTTTGAATCAAGAATTATCTATAAACATGTGTTAAGAGAAACATTACATTCATTGAGATCCTGTTGTTGCAAGTTGTTCTAATCAGTTTGCTATGTACCTAGACGTAGCCAGAAGAAAAGTAAATACCAGGATGACTACCAAACGCAGAGAGTGGGGGGATTCACCTACATACCAGAAAAACAAAAAAAAACACATCTCCCACTATTATCAACAATAAAAATAAATAAAGGATTCTGTACAAACAAGCCAAAGAAATAAATTAAGCGTTGCTATTTCAAAGCAAACAATTATATGCTACAAACAATTTAGTACTTTAGATATGAAGTGCGCATCTCGTATTTTACATAAAATAAAACTAATCAGTAGAAAATAAACATGTGAGAGCTTTTGTCAAGCATTTTTACAATTGCACATAATACCTTTTGTAAAATAAACTAACCAGTAGAAAAGAATTAACGTGTGCGAGCTTTTGACAAACATTCTTTTAAATTGTACATAATACCGTTTGTAAAATAAACTAATCGTAGAAAAGAATAAGCATGTGGGAACTTTTGTCAAACATGTTTAACAATGGTATATTACATAACTACACCAAACGCTGATAAGGAATATGCCCTTGATATACACAAAAGAAAACAATTTGTATAACTGTATGTGTCAGGATACTTAGCTTGCACACCCTTGAGAGTGAATCAGCACCACATCGCCACGGTCGTCGGGATCTATTTACCCTGTTACCATAATGGCACTAGCAATCTACAGGCAACGACAGTTGATCTGTGGCAAAGAACAGTTGGGCCTACATAAAGAAAGAACCAATTTGGCCTCCAGCTAAGAGCAATACACGCAAGATACCTCCTACTTGTCGAACAAAAAAGGTGCATCGCTGTAAGAAAATATTTCAATGCACAGGCTGCAGAATCAAATTAAAAATTGGTTTAAATAACACAAGTTCGAACTGCAATTGACGCGTTATCAAAGCGCGATTAGCAAACTGGAAAACATGCTATCAACTAATAGCAGGATCTATTATTTTGGCAAGTCTTTAGATGGGAAACACAAGAAAAAGCAATTATACATTATCAGAATGTTTAATAAATTAACGAATACCTAAAACAAGGTATTGACTATTTAATTTATCGAATACATTTTCGTTTAAAAGCAAAATGGATTTGAGTTAAAATTATGTTAAACAGGCTTATACTGAACAAATACACTATATAGAGTATTGTTGGTGAATTTAGGAATAGAAATGGAATTTATTCGAGCGGATAATGACTTAACCAGGGGAAAAAGCGTTATTTAATGTTGAAAAATAAACGTAACATTCCCCCCCCCAGCAAAATTAACAAGTAGGGATAGGAAAGCCAAAATCCGGGAATGGGCAGGCCCCAAAAAACCAAACAAAACGAAAAAGAAAGAAAATTCGCTTCAAACTAAAAGAACATTCGTTACGGAAACAACAAAAACACAGAAAAAGAAACCTCCAAAATAACAAGACCGACCACAACAGATTCCGGATAGAAAAGAAAACAAAAGCAGACACCAAATAAAATCCGGCTCGAAGGACCAATAATAGAACGAGAGAAAAAAAGAAGGAAGGAAT
The DNA here is from genome assembly GCA_036346225.1 of Platerodrilus igneus. NCBI lineage: Eukaryota > Metazoa > Arthropoda > Insecta > Coleoptera > Lycidae > Platerodrilus > Platerodrilus igneus. The sequence continues at coordinate 2,167,947 of JARFIW010001131.1, forward strand.
GGAAGATGGGCAATAAGCAATCAAGAAAGACTAAGGTGAAACGGCCTCAGCATTGTGGAGTCGTCAAAAGACGGATGTTTTTGAGAAGAAGTAATAAGGTTATCAACCTCAAAAGAACAAAAAGAACGAGGAAGAAAACCAACAGTGCAAACCAAAACAGGACCCAAAGGTCAAGCCTCAAGTAAGCAAAGGTATAACAAGGTAGAACGTAAGGAAGAGAGGAGAAACGCTGGTAAAAGGAAACAGTGTACTGCAAACTGTGGTAACCAAAAATCTAAACAAACGAAGGACCAAAGAAAAGAAATGCTAACTAGTCTTAAAGTTGACTAAGTCGTGGTTTCCGAAGAAAGAAAACCAGACTAGAAAGCACCTACCACAGGAGCGGATGGACGAAACACAATCGGACTAGGGACCAACAGTAAAGATGACCAGCAACAGGAGAAAGGGGAGGAATGTGGAACGAAAGGAACGAGAACAAAAAAGAAAAACCAAACAGAATAACAGCAAGCGCCAAGTACAAAACAAAAAAAAACTAAGAATCGTACCAAAGAAAATAAAACAGAATCCCAGTGTAGTTATGTATGAGTAGGTGCGTGCCTGTGTGTGCATGGGTATATATGTGTGTGTGGGTGTGTAAGAAGTGTGTGTGTTAGGCGTGTATAAAGTGTGCATGTGTGTATGGGTGTGTAAGAAGTGTGTGTGTATGTGTTGTGCATGTATAAAGTGTGCGCGTGTGTATGTGTTGTGTTGGACCGGTGTAGTTGCCTCTTACGACAGGTAGGTCGTACCATGGGGCTATTCTATTGCCGGACCCACACAGGTTGCAAGGAGTAAACAAAAGTAAGGAGAACCAAGTAGAATTGTGTGTTTATGAAGTGCGTGTGTGTGTGTGTGTATGTGTGTGTATTAAGTGTATGGGTATAGACTGCACACGTATAAAGTGTGTGTGTGTGTGTGGGTGGGTGGGTGAGTGTGTATGTGTATGTGTTGGACCGCTGTAGTCGTCTCTTACGACAGGCAAGTCGTACCGTGGGACTATTCTATTCCCGGACCCACACGGGTTCCAAAGAGGAAGAAAAAAAAGAAAGAAAACCAAGCAAACAGGCAAGTAAATAAAAAGATCGTAAAGTCCAAAAATCAAAACCTAAGGAGAGCAATGTCGGCATAAAAATCTGGGGCACAAGGACTAGGTATTGCGCTTAAGGCGTTTACGCCGCCAGAAAAAGAACGAAACAAGATCAAGGACATTAGGGACTTCGCCGACATACGTCTTCCGGTTCGGAAGTAGCATAGACAAATTTCTGCCTCTAATGGGCAGTTTTCCGCAAAACAGGGACAGTTCATTTACATTTCCAATGCTCCACCTGTAGGTACTACATTGGCCAGGAGGCGAGTTTTTTGTTGCCTGGAAATTTAAAATTTTGCCGAACTCTTGTCGTTCCAGGCAAGGTAGGGATCTTTAACGTGCATGACAACACTCATACACGGGACCTCCATTTAACCTCTCATCCGAACGAGGGCATAATTTTTGTGAAAAATGCTCACCTGCCATTTTTCAAAGCAGTCGGCCGTGTCGGGATTGGAACCCGGGACCTTGGGATCCGTAGTCTTATGCTTACTACATTGATCCACGGCGACGCCTGCAAAACAGGGACAGCAAGAGATGTAGTAGTTGTAGCACGCGATATAGGGTGTGGCAAAGGTAGTTTAGAAAACTCAAAGCGCGTTATAGAAGAAAGGGGTTTGTTTTTAGAATGGGTTGCAAGAAAGCCAACGGTAGAAAGAGAAAAAGTATTGGCTGTATGAGAATCAATCTTACAAAGTGCTACGTACCTGAACGTAGCCGAAAAAAAAGTAAACACCAGGCTAACTACCAACCGCGGAGAGTGGGGGGATGGGAGGGATGATTTGCCTACATACCAAACAGAAAAAAAAAACACATCGCCCACGACTATTTATTAACACTGAAAATAAATTAAAATTTCTTGATTCAAAGTTACAAAGAAAAGTATTAAATTTAAGTTATATTTTAAAGAACAAATTTTATAAAGGATCCAAAAAGTGCGCATTTCGTAGCTAACAGGTAATACAAATCATTAAAAAAAGTAATGCTTAGATTTCCTCAATAGCAAGTGTGTTAAATGAAAGTGTTCAATGTAGATTTCCTCAATAGCACGTGTGTTAAATTAAAGTATCAACTGTAGACCAAGGTGTAGTAAGAATTAAAGAAAGATAACCAAAAACACTAGCAAAGCTAGCTTTTAAACATGCATGGGGAACCGGTTTCACAACATCAATTGCAGATAAATGAGGATTCTCGTTGTACGTAAAAGAAAACGAGTCACATACCTCTATGCGTCGGGATGCGTATCTTACAAATCACTGGGTGTGAGTCAGCATAGCAACGCCATGGTCGTCAGGGTTCATTCACCCTGCCATCATAATTATAGCAGCGATCCAAAGACAATAGGCAGCTGGTCCACGGCAATGAACAGGTCGGCCTACACGAAGAAAGAATCCATTTGGCCTCCAGCTAAAAAAAAGCTAAAGAGAGAATCTGATTAGAATCGATACGAGCAGGAAAACTCACCGAATACACGCAAGACACCTCCTAGTTGTTGAACAGAAAATCGTGCATTGCTCTTGCAATGCGGTGATGAATAAAAGTAGAAAATATTTCGACGTACCAGCTGTAGAATCAAATTCAGCAATGGTTCAAACAACACAAAGTCGAACTGCAAATCCTAGCTTATCTTAGCGCGGTAAAACTGGAAAACCCGGCTTATATCGGTTGCGCGACCTTATTTCAACAAGTCGTTACATTGGAACAATATAGAAAACCATTATACGGCGGTCGTAAGGTATACCAAGATAGCAGGTACCTAAAAACAAGATATAACTATTTAATTGTAGCCTAAACTTGTCGTTTCGAAATAAATGAGTTCAAAATGAAAATTTGTAGAAAGCATATTTATTATTGTAAACAGGATGTTATGGAAGAATTTAAAAGATTACCGGATACCTAACACAAGGCATAGACTATTTAATTTATAGAATTTTTGTTTTAAAAGCAAAAGGGATTTGAATTAAGGAATTTAAAGATTGAAACGGAGTTTATTCGAACGAGTAATGAATGAACAAGGGAGAAAAATAAGGTAATTAATTTATGCGGCAAATAAACGTAACAGAAGGCAAACACAAGCAGAGAACACTTCAGTTACGTTAGATAAAGGGATAGAAACAGATAAAATTTCATCAACGTTAGATGAAGAACTAGCAGTATCACAGTTAGGAAAAAAACAGCATTGGCTGTAGGAATATCAACCCTAGGAAAAGGAGCAGAATATAATAACACTTCAACCACATTACATAAAGGAACAGAATCAGGTAGACGTTCATCAACGTTACAAGAACAAACAGCATCAGGAAGAACATCATCCACAATTGATAAGGAAGCAGAATCAGGCTGACCTTCATCAACATTAGATAACAGGAAATCAGCTAGGATTTCACCAACCTTAGTTAACAGAACAGAAGCAAGTAGCATTTTGTCATTATAAGAAAAATGATTAAGAGTAGGTAACGTTTCATCAATGTCCGATAAAGGAATAAAATCAAGTAATACTCCATTACTGTTAGACAACAGAGTGGGTACAGACAAAACTTCAGCCACAATAGGAACTGCTTCCTTCACAGTAGTAGATAACGAAACAGGATCGAGTAAAACTTTGACGACGACAGCAACAGGCATTATAGCTACGGGTTCCCTAACTTCAACAGTGCCTTCGCAGACTGCATTAGAAGTTAACGTCACTTCAGCTACAGCTGTTATTGTAGACACGGCAGAAATTTCTTGAGTAGAACAATTTAAGAAAGCAGGAACATGTAAAATTTTGACAGCAACAGCAACAGACATTAAAGATACAGGTTCTTGAACTTCAATTGGACCTTCGCTGACTAAATTAGAAATTATCTTCACTTCAGCAACATGTGTGCTTGCAGACATGACAGGGATTTCTTGGGTAGAATCGTTTAAGAAAACGGGAACAAACTCTTGAGAAGCTAGCTGCAAGTCACTAATTTGAATTATGGGTTGCAATGGTGGCGGAGGCACAGTCTGGGGTGAGAATAAATAAGTAGGGCGAGCAGAAAAAGGAGTAGAAAAGGATGTAGAACTAAAGACGAAAGAAATTTTGTTCAAAGCTACATTTGCCGAAGAAGGGAATGTTTCGATAGTAACCAAAAGCAAAAGTAACACATTTGAATTTTCTAACAGTCGCCTCAACATTCGAACGAATGGTCTGTAAAGCGAATAATAATATATTTTTCATAAGGGCTTCTTCCTTAGAGCTAGCCAACATCAATTCACAACGTTGCTAAATGTGTACCCATAAGGAGCGTAAATGGGCAAACTTATTATCAGTAACATCCCCAGTAAAATCGTCAGAAGACGGTCCAAGTTCAGTAAGCACGCGTTTAATCGCCTCATGATCCTCTGTAAACGTAATTGTATAAGGGCTAGTAGTAAAAGACTGATTCATTTCCACTTGAATCGCATTGCGGACGACTTTAACGTCAGAGTCAAATCCTCGAGAAGATAACCCATATTGGAGCTTGGGGTTTTAACAGCCTATTACATCCAACCCCCAAGTAACCATTGTGATAAAAGAAATACACACCGTATATAAGGGTAATGCGAAATCCAATCTCAACCGAACAAACTATAAAATATCAGAAGTGAATCGCAACACAACGATTCTATCCACTACGGAAGTAACGAATGGAGTGTCTCGGAAAAAAAGTACTAAACGTAAGAGAATAAAGTCAATACAATCAGAAATACAGCGCCAGAGCTTTCAAAGGGTCTACAATTATTGGCGAAAACACAAGTCCAATAATCTGACATGAGCTAACCAAAGATATTTAACAATCACAAAAGAGAACAAAATCAAAATTCAAGAAGATCAAACCCACACAAGAAATAAAGAAAGCCGATCCTCATATGAGGAACACCAAAGAGCCGAAAGAAAAAAAAACAATAGGTCGAATGTAAAAGAAGAAAAAACAAGTAGCATCAGGCTGAGAAATGCGGGTAATGTAGGAACTTAAGCACTAACAACAAAAAAAATCGGAGCAAAAATTAATTAAAACAAACTCGGAGCAGAAATTAATCAAAACCAAATCAAAGTAACCGTTAACTAAAACAAAATCGGGGCCAAAGTTACACGAAACAAAATCGAAGAACAAATTAACGAACACCAAAATCGAAGCCAACATTACCCAAAACAAAATCGTGGCCCCACGCCAGGGCGTTTAGAATTTATGCTACATACCTAGACGCAGCCTGAAGAAAAGTAAATACCAGGCTAACTACCAAACGCGGAGAGTGGGGGCATTCACCTACATACCAGAAAAACAAAAAAAAACATGTCGCCCACGATTATCAACAATAAAAATAAATAAAGGATTCTGTACAAACAAGCCAAAGAAATAAATTAATCGTTACTATTTCAAAGCAAACAGTTATGTGCTACGAACAATTTAGTACTTTAGATACGAAGTGCGCATCTCGTATTTTACATAAAATAAAACTAATCAGTAGAAAATAAACATGCGAGAGCTTTTGTCAAACATTTTTACAATTGCACATAATACCTTTTGTAAAATAAACTAATCAGTAGAAAATAATTAACGTGTGCGAGCTTTTGTCAAACATTCTTTTAAATTGTACATAATACCGTTTGTAAAATAAACTAATCAGTAGAAAAGAATAAGCATGTGGGAACTTTTGTCAAACATTTTTAACAATGGTACATCACATAACTACACCAAAAGCTGATAGGGAATATGCCCTTGATATACACAAAAGAAAACAAGTTGTATACCTGTATGTAAGGCGGCTCCGTGGCATAGTTGGTATGCGTGTGACTACTACATCCAAGGTCCCGGTTTCGAATCCCGACACGGACTGTTTGAAAAATGTTAAGTGAGCATTTTTCACAAAAATACGCCCTCGTTCGGATGAGAGGTAAAATTGAGGTACCGTGTGTGAGTGTTGTCATGCACGTTAAAGATCCCTACCTTGCTTGGAACAGCAAGGGTTCGGCAAAATTCAAAATTTTTCAAGTAAAAAAACTCTCTTCCTGGCCAATGTAGTACCTTCGGATGGAGCACTGGAAAAAAAATCAAATGTATACCTGTATGTGTCGGGATACTTAGCTTGTATGCCCTCGAGAGTGAATCAGAACCATATCGCCACGATCGTCGAGATCTATTTACCCTGTTACCATAAAGGCACTAGCGATCTACAGGCAACGGCAGTTTATCTGTGGCAAAGAACAGTTGGGCCTACATAAAGAAAGAACCAATTTGGCCTCCAACTAAGAGTAATATACGCAAGATACCTATTACTTGTCGTACAAAAAAACGTGCATCGCTGTAGGAAAATATTTCAACGCACAAGCTGCAGAATCAAATTAAAAATTGGTTCAAATAACACAAGTTCGAACTGCAATTCTCACGTTATCAAAGCGCAATTAGCAAACTGGAAAACACGCTATCAACTAATAGTAGGATCTATTATTTTGGCAAGTCTTTAGATGGGAAACACAAGAGAAAGCAATCATACGATATCGGAATGTTTAATAAATTAACGGATACCTAAAACAAGGTACTGACTATTTAATTTATCGAATAAATTTTCGTTTTAAAAGCAAAATGGATTTGAGTTAAAATTATGTTAAGCGAGTGGGTAACGACATAACCAAAGGAAAATGGGGTATTTTTAATTGATGTTGAAAAATAAAAGTAACAAGTTATCAAATATGGTGTCTTCTGATAATACATCTACTATTGCCTTTAATCATCACCTTCCTGAGCAGATTGTTAATCACTCATCTGCAACTGCACCCAAGACTCCTTATGCAGAAGTTGTCAAGAATAACGTACAACACAAACTTGCTAACAGTCACTTAAGCAAATGTAATGATGGTTTTTCAACAGTTTTTAACAAGAAAAAGAATAATAAAAAAATCTATATATGGCACCGGTATTAGTACTAATTTCTCCTCTAAACTGACTGCAGTAGAAAAGAAAGTTTGGTTCTTTGTTGGACGTATTATTAAAACCGGCAAGCTACCTTTCCAGACATGATCATCCTATTAAAATCTAGCACCCACTATATCGGCATAGCGTTATCTATAATTCGTTCATTGGTGTGGGAATCAGGCTATGGAATGATCTTCCCAAACAAGTTTTTGATCCTTTTCCGCAAAATACTGCCTAGTTTATTTCTGCTGTAACACAATAATGTAAATATCTTTTTATTCAACAACCGCTTCTTGTAAGCAAAGTATTTTATTTATTTATTTATTTATTAATATACGGGATAAATCCCCTTTTTACAAAAAACTTAAATAATTTTGTGCAATTAATTAAAAAAAAAAATAAAAAAAGTATATAACAGTAATAATAATTTACATGCAGGTTTGTTATATCGATAAACACTATTCATAACAATAAAACCTTCCATATACTTGCATATGGAATTTCCTCTTCTTTGCCTTTTTTACTGCATATTAACATTCTTCAATTGATTTCGAAAAAATGCTATAGTTACACCAAAAAAATCAATTTGTGAAGAAAATTCATTTCCCAAGACACACAGCCGAGTTATTGTGGAATTAATACCATAATTTGTTCTATGCAGAGGAATATGAAAAAGAGTCTGGTTACGTGTAGCCCTAGCAGGCACATGAAGGTTTATTAGCTGAAGGATCTCTCGTGAGTCAATATGTGACTTTATCAATTTGAAGAGCAATAACAGATCATTAATGAGTCTTCTGGTTTGTAAAGTTTTAATGTTCAACAACTTAATGGCATCATCATAAGTAAATGTATCAACTGGCAAGTATAGTTTAAAAAGCATAAAATTAATAAACTTTCTTTGAACCCTTTCAATTTGAGAGATTTGGTTTTGGTAAAATGGATTCCAGACTGGCGAATTGTATTCAACTAATGTGCGAACAAGACTAGTATAAAGTGTCATGATAGCAGCTGGATTGTTAAGAGTGCCACAATGTCTTTTTATAAACCCTAACATCTTGTAAGATTTGTTAATTATAGCATTAGTGTGCTCATGAAAACTTAGAGACGAGTCAAAAATTCTGCCCAAATCCCTTATTTTATTAACACGACAGAGACTAATTTTATTAATTTGGTAACCAAACGATAATAAATGATGTGATTTGATGAAGGTAATACTATAGCATTTTTTTATGTTGAAATTCATACCGTTATCAATGCACCACTGGAAGACGGCATCAACATCTTCTTGCAGTTTTATGCAGTCGTCAACAGTTCTTATGTGATGAAACATTATAATTTGAATTAGGGCCGCTATACTTGCGGCCACATCCCCAATACTCCACCCGGAGGTACTACATTGGGTTTAAACGCGAAAATAATCGTGCTTCTGATTAATTCTGACTTCATAGTTAATCCACCCTAAATAAAAAACTAAACAAAAATCTAACAAACCTAAAAATCTAACAAACCTAACAAGCTCTAACAATCTAACAAACATAAAAATCTGACCAACTGAAACAAAACTAAAAACAGGGTTGTAAATAATGGTATCCCACGCGCTGACTTTGGCGTGTACCCGATCAACAAGACACAAGCAAAAATAAGAGGGGGAGGGATCCGTAATACCGGATAGCAGACGCCGGCTCTGCTTACCAGTGCGACCTGAAGGGTCGTCTTAAAACTATCCAAATCTAGCTAACTTATTTAAATTCATCCCTAGCTTTCCCTATCATTCCCTAACTGATTTATATTATGATTACAAACTTCACTATGCTACTCTTCCTTCCCAAATATATACTGCAACCAATATGGCGACAGAACGTCAAACAAAATAAATATGCCACAAAATGCTACAATGCATGCTAATAAATAAATAAATATAAAGTGTAAATATGAAGTATAAATAAATATATAAATAAATGTCTAATAAGCGTTAAGCATATAGCAGTGCACAAAAAAGGAAAAGCATCACCCTATTTATCAGGTGCACTCGCACAAGGATTATGTCGGCTAGCGCCATTACACACAAAACGTGCTTGTTAAATTATTTCAAAAACTACTAATTAATGTAAATCAAAGCTTGTGCGAGTACAGCCGCCACAATTTAAGTCTTACCTCCATGATAAAATTCTCCAGCATCCGAAGATCTGGTCGTCTGCTTACATCTAACTGTAACTTACTTCTAAGGGTAGGATGGGGTGCACTGCTAAAGTCCTGGTGAGTATGCACTAAATGTTCTTGGGGGGAGGGGGGATCACAATCACTATCACTTTCAAGTCCTGGGGGGATGCGCGGTTTCACTCTATTTTATTATCTTTGTTTATTTTATTGATTTAATTTGATGAGGGTTTCTGATTTATTCGTTATTGTTTATTTGTTATTATTTATTCCCGATTTCCCGATTTTCCGCACATAATTATGAAGATAGGCAGTGGTGTGGGAGTTTCTCGTGCATATTGGACATTTGGGTATAATTATCATGTTATTTTATTATTATTATTATTACATTTTTTGTGATGAAACAGCTTTAAATCATCTGCATATAATAAATGTTTGGAATTGATTATATATTGGCTAAGATCATTTATAAAAATAACAAATAGCAAGGGACCTAGGTGGGAACCTTGCGGAACACCTGATGGAACAAGAGTTTCATTAGAAGTGTAACCTACAATTCCAAAACACTTTGCCTTCTGTTAAGGAGATAGCTTCGCAACCATTTCAATAAACAACCATCGATTCCAAGTGCTTCAAGTTTTGCTATCAAAATAGTATGACTTACACTATCAAAGGCTTTGGAAAAATCGGTATAGATAGTATCTACTTGAAACCCCTCCTCCAAAGATGTGGAAATAAAATCCTTGTATTACCCAATGTAGACCTTCCTGCAACGAAACCATGCTGTTGGTCTGTGATTAGTGGCCTGATAACAGAAGCTAATGTATCAGTGATCAAACTTTCAAGAATGTTGGGAATACAGCTAAGCACGGATATTGATCTGTAATTACTAACTAAATTTTTGTTTCCAGATTTGTAAATGGGAGTTACAAAACTAAGCTTCCAGAAGTCTGGCATACAGCCCTCCGTTAGAGATGCATTAAAAAGTATAGAAAGAGAATAATATAAAGTACCAGAACAAAGATTTAATAATTTAGGAGGGATACCATCAGGACCAGCTCCCTTAGTAACATCCAAAGCCATGAGTTTTTCTTGTATTAATTCAGGCTTAATATCAACATGAGAAATATAAACAGTATGCGTAAAGTTAAAATTAAAATTACTTGCAGACAATTTATCCTTTTTATAGGTACTAGCAAAATACTTTGAGAATCCGTTAACTATATCAAGACCACCAGACAACTCCACATTATCCAGATACATTATATCTGGAATACCAGTATCTGATCTTAGACAATTAACAAAGCTCCAGAATGTCTTAATATTATGTGGAATGCTACATCCAACAAGATTTATATATCTTTCATAACATTTTTCATGTAATTGTTTACACTCTCTCCTCAGATTAGTAAAATGCTTATATGCATTCATAGATCCGGTACTCTTAAATAACTTGTGAGCCGTTTTTTTGCGGTAAATTAAATGTCTTAATTTATAACTGTACCATTTGGGATAAGTTGTGGGTTTCAATCTCTTTACTGGGATAAACTTTTTAATAGCATCAAACATTATATTATAAAATTTGTTCACGGCTTCTGAGATACTGTTAAAAGCTAAATGATGTTTCCAATCAATATTCAGAACATGGTTATTCAAGTCTAAGTAATTTCCATTATTAAAATCAAATGTTAGACAATCATAATTCAATTTACGAAATGACTCTGTTTTCACATTGATTTCAGCAGATAATGATGAATGATGATAGAAGTTCATAAACAGGAGATCCAATGCTGAAGTAACTAATGTGTTATGTTGATTAGAAAAATTAAATCTAAAAAAATTCCTTGTGAATTTGGCAAGTCATTAATTTGAAACATATTAAGAATTGAATATGTATTGCAAATAATGTCACTGTTAAGCAAAGGAACTCTAACAATAGCAGAAGTACCAAAACAATCACTTTGCCACCTAATTACATTAGGCAAATTAAAATCACCAAATACATATATAGGTAAGTTTGAATAATTATCGGATATATGTTCAATGTTTGTTGAATGATTTTCATAAATTTCAGGTTCGGAATGCGGGGGAATGTAAACCCCACCAATAACCACAGTAGTAGATTTGTGTAATTTCACCTTAAGATATAAATCTTCAGCAGTATCACAAACTGAAGATATAATAGTGGATGATAGTTGCTTATTGACTGCAATCATAACCCCACCCCCTCTTGTTTTCTTGCTTGTGATAGAAGATCGGTCTTTTCTATAGATGTTATAGTTAGTAAGACTTAATTCACTAGTTTCAATGTCTGACGATAACCATGTTTCACAAAGAATAACAATTTCATAGATAGAGGAATTAAGTTCATTCCGCAGAATATTTAGTTTTGTTCGCAAACCACCAACATTTTGAAAATACACATTAATTAAGGAAAAATCGGCACTATTAGAATACACTGCAGCATTAGTTTCACATGCTAGTTTTTTTTAGAACGATTGTTAAATATTTTTGGTACACCCCTAGTATATTTAATATATATGTCTTCTTCACCATTAGCTTTTCTTGCTATTAATTCTTTGCGCAAATCTTGATAGTATCTTCTCTGCATTGGAGTTTGATCAGAATAGATTCTAGCATTGAAACCCAATTTGGGAAGTTTTGATTTATTTCTCAGTATTTCTGCCACCTCCAATGGACTGTTTAGTATGACTTTCAAGGGCCGATTCCTATCACCTCTTTGGCCTAATCTGATCAATTTCTTTATGTTAATATTGACGGATGGGTCTAATAAAGGCGTTACTATGGACTAAATTTTTGTTTTATCGTCTTTCATTCTTGCCTCACTGTTAGATGAAGTAGATTCTTCTACATTAATAACCATTATATTATTTGATCTCAGCTGACGTTCCTGAATTTCAACGAACATATCCTCAAAACTTCTGCTTTTGAGTTTTTCAACTTCAACTTGTAATTCAAGAATTGTTTTTATCAAAGAGGGTATGTTTAACAACCCCTCTTCACAATCATCACAAAAGTATTTAAGAGTGCGCCCACCTTTCAATTCAATCACTTTAATTTCAGAAGCTGTCAGTCCAGAACAACTTTTATGGATAGGCCTTTTACAACCATCACAATGAAGGAAAATATCTTTCTCAGGATTCAATTCCTCTTTACATTTTATACAGATCATGTTAATTTAGGTTGTTAAAACAGTTGGAAATTTATGTTTGATTATCAAAAACCGGCCAGATGATACACCACTGGATATTAATTTAAGTACAAGTCAGATCTGCTGTATAACTTGTTTAACTGTTATCATTATCTATTGATTATAAAACACCAAATGTTAATAGATTAATGGCTTTTAAAATTAAAACTTGTATAAATTATAGGATTACTGCACTGAATAAGTAATAAATATCTCATGAAAGAGAAATATTTCATGGCAGTTAGGTGCCTTTTTTTAAAAATATGACTATTTATGTAAATATTAGATTTTAAACTGCACTTAAACTGTATGAAAATTAGCACTTTAGCAGAGCAAAATAAACACATGCACACATCAATACTTCAACACACTTTAGTAGTTAAATAAATAAATAAATAAAGTTTTGAGTTGTGTTTTGCTGATGACGATGAGGAAATTCCAACTATCGATTCCGTATTAGCTTTTGTATCAAAGCAGTGTCATGTTTTAGATAATCTAGCACTGGGTTTTAATTTAAAAACAAATAAAGTGGTTAAAAAGGATCATGTGAATTTAACTAGATCTAAGGTGACACATGCGTTGGTGGCTAAATCCACAGCGGGTTGTGCCCTTTGTTCACAGGACCATACTTTATCTTCATGCAGTTCATTTAAGGACAAGACGCTCTATGGACGCTTTCGTTGAGTTAAAGATCATAGTTTGTGTTTAATGTGCTTTCAAAGATCCCATTAAACTGAAACATGTCAAATGAAAGACACACATAAAGAGTATAAAGGCCGCCATAATTTACTATTACATTTTAATAGTTATTCAGAATTTAAGGGAACAAAAGGAAAGGATCAATCAACTATTGGTGATGTCAATCCTGTTTTGATTAAGGTATCTGAAAATGATAGTTTAAATAACACACCTAGTACTTCAGGTACGGCAGTGTTTTCAGACATGACAGAGTCGATGCCTTCTGTACTATCAGGTACAGCTATTGCAAACATTACAAATGCTTGTAAGGTCCAAATCTCTATAAGGATTTTGTTGGACTGTGGCTCTCAGTTAATTTCATTACCGAGAACTGTGTACAAAAATTAGGTCTAATTCGTAAGCATTCATCCATGCTTATCAGAGGTCTCGGGCAAGCCTTTAATAAAAAATATAGGTGTGATCACTTGTTGGTTACAACCTTGCATTCAAGGACCTCGGTTGTCACTGCACAGATATTATCGTCAATTTGTGGCGACATGCCTTCGACTTCTTTGTCTAAGGTAGACTATAACAATATACAAAATTTAAAATTCGCCGACCTATTTTGAATCAAGAGGACCTATAGACATGCTTATAGGGGCAGAAGTTTTCCCTCAAATTTTATTAGACAACGTTATTAAAAGTATGCATGATGACAAACCTGCAGCTATCAATGCTATCTTCGGTTATGTTGTCGTGGGCAAAGTGACTAATCAAGTCACAAGAGCGTCAGATTGCTATTTTGTGGAATCGGCGTTAAATGAAAATATAAAAAAATTCTGGGAATTAGAGCAAGTTCCGTCCCATAGGGAGGCGGAACCTTGTGAAAAACATTTTATAGCAACACATTTGAGAAATTCCGATGGGTGATATATAGTATCTCTGCCCTTTAAGGATAATTGTCCGTCCTTATTTGGGGCAAGGTATACAGTAGCATTGCGGCGTTTGAAATCACTTGAAACCAGGTTATTAAAAAATCCTGATTTGCAAATGTTATATACAAAAGTGATGCAGAATTATATTAATTCAAAGCATATGTCTCTCGCTGGGCCTGCATCAGAGGGGTATAATGTTTTTTTATATACCTCACCATGGGATTTTCAAATAACAATCGCAGTCCACCCCAGTTCATGTAGTAATAAATGCTTCGAGCAAATCGTCTAATGGGTTATCTCTGAACAATGCTTTGCTGCCTGAACCAAAATTGCATGCTAATTTAATTGAAGTTTTGTTAAACTTCCGATTGCATAAATATGCACTAGTTGCAGATATTAAGCAGATGTATCTTCAAATATTGGTATGCAAAGATCATCAGAATTTCCAACAAATTTTGTGGAGAACCTCTACTTCACAACCCATTCAAGAATATATTTTTAATAGGGCGATGTTCGGTGTAACGTCATCTCCCTATTTGGCAATGTGTACACTTAAACAATTAGCTATGGATGAAGCGGCGAAATTCGCAGTAGTTTCTAAAGTGCTTCAGAATGAAATTTATGTTCATGATGTCATTTCAGGAAGTGATACTATAGAAAAAAACTTGTGGTTTAGTGCAGGAGTTAATAGCCCTTTTAAAAAGGGAAGGAATTGAACTTAAGAAATTTGTAAGCAACAGCCCTTCTATTTTAGAGAGTTTGGATTCTTCATTGCAACATACAGTGTCATTCGATAAAGATGGTCCCTCATATGTGAAAATTTTAGGATTACAATAGACTCCAACCAATGATTGTTTTTCCTACGATGTTAGTTCAGAAAAGGGTATATGCACGAAGTGTACCATTTTATCAAAGTTGGCTAAGATTTTGAATCCTTTGGGATTTTTATCTCCAATAGTGGTGTACGCTAAGTGGATTAATATAAAAATTATGGATACTAGGATTAAATTGGGATGAGAAACCTCCTTTGGAGATTGTTTCCTTTTGGAATGCATTTGATGCAGAAATGCCTTGTTTGGAAGAGGTGTCAATATCTAGGTTTTTTTGCATGCAAGAAGCAACTTCTTATGAGCTGCATGGATTATGTGACAGTAGTGAAGTGGAGTTTGCAGCCGCAGTCTACTTACGAATTCTACAAGCCTCACACACATTTAAAAATTAGTAGGACAAGGATAGCTCCTCTGAAGAAGTTTTCTATACCACGCCTAGAATTATGTGGTGCACTTCTTATGACGGATTTATTATCCTTTACCCAAAATGTATTTCAAAATAAGATTACTTTTATGAGAGTGATCGCTTGGTGTGATTCTCAAGTAGTATTAGCTTGGTTGCGTTCGCCTACATATTCGTAGAAGATGTTTGTCACCAATAGAGTGGTTTTGATTCAAGAACAATTAACTAGTAATTTCTGGCTCTATGTTCCATAGCAGGATAACCCGTGTGATTGTGCATCTCGGGGTTTGCTGCCATCCCAGCTATTTAATCATTTGCTATGGTGGGCTCTAAATGGCTCAAGCTACCTTTGAATTGCTGGCCACCCAACCCCATAAATATTGTATTTGCATCCTGAGCGAGAAACATTGCTAATCAACAAAACTCTCAATATACTCTTGAGCATCTTGTACATCATGATTAATATCTTCAGCTTCATTAAAATCAAGAACATGCCATGCAGTAACTGGTGCTTTAATGTAATGTAAGTTGTATTTATGTTAATCAGGTATAACTTTATTTGAGATACTAGAAAACGTGTCATCTTTATATTTTCTTTCTTGTGTTGTGTATTCATAGCTTGAATTGTTATGGTTACAGTGTTGTAATAAGCAAAACCGATTTCTCATAAATGATTTTTCCTTCTTATAGTTGTCGCAGTTTCCCTTACACTAGGTTTTGTTTCTGCAATTAATTCTCTTTTAAATCCTAATTCGTTTCTATTCATTATTAAATACCAAAAAAGTGTTGGTTCATTAATTTAAAGTACACTGCTTAAAACTAATTATTTAACAGCGTTAGAAGATTTATATATATTGCTATGAAATTCCTTATTATGCCCCACATTTGTGCGCGATTTATTTTCTATGATATAGCGCCTTTTGGATTTCAAGCCCATACGATGGGCGTGCCATTTTTATTGCTATGAAATGCCCTACGATTGGGCGTACCATTTTAATTGCTGTGATATTTTTATTTGATATGAATTTTTATTTGATATGATATTTACTTTATTTCCTTTAAGCCCCAATGTTGTACGGTATAATTTATTTGTTTACCACGACTAGCTCACTGAATGCTCGACTTCCTAATAAATCTTATTTTACTCTTTAAATGGATTCAAATAAAGCAGTTCAAAATCACACAATATAATAATTGATAATATGTACAATGTTGTGTAACCTCAAAATTTTCCCTTGTATAGAATATTTACATTTACCAAATTTATGCTTTCCTAAAAGCCAGCAAAAATATCTTTTAATTACTCGCAATTATCTTCGAACGTTCAAAGATGTTTTTCCCTGTTTTCATATTTTCAAATGACCTTTTTGATGACTCTTACAGATACATAATGTATAGCAAATATTAAATTTGAAACTCTTTACATAATAAAATGTTTAGAAATCACTAACCTGGAATGATCACTGGAGTTCCCTCATAGTGTCTATGGTCTGCATCCCTTGTTGTGTCCGCTTTACTTATTGGCCAAAATTATCCACTTTTGATTTCTGGTATTTTTCCTTGATTTAACTTTGAGTACCCTTTTGATCTCACTTTCAGATGTATTTTTAGATTTGTGTTAAGGCTTAGATCTCGACATGAACATCGACTCAACAAAAGCCGTCACAACAACAGTGGTATCAACAAAATGCCATCTCAATAAGATGGCATCAGCAAAAGCCGTCCCAATAAAAGAAGCTGTTTATTTGTAGATCGGTTTATTTTCGTCGCACAAGTTCTCACTTTAAAATTTTACTTATTCTGAATTTTGTTTCACTAATTAATTACGTAACTTTCCATTGCATTTGAGCATAGTTGGTCCTTGGTTGAATATGAACTGATTCTTTATTCATTTCCTATTGTATTTATAAGCCCTTCCCACCAATCGTTTCCATTGGCGTATTTATCGATTAAGGCTTGTACTTTGCCTTATCTCTGGCAGAACTCGGCATTTTCCCAAATTCCCTGGTTTAATTCTTCAACGAAATGCTCCATCAATCACATAAGCATTCTGTATATTACAGTATTTTGTTAGGATTTCCGATTATTCCTTTTATTCAGTCACGTATTTAATGTTTGTCGTTTAAAAGTCCAAGACTTATCATATAATTGACCCGCCTGGTGTTTATTTGTTTGTTACAGAAAGTTGGTTTTCTGAACAAATGTATTCTTTGTAGTTGTGTATTTAGTGACGTATTAAGATGCGTTGATATTTTCGAAGTAATTATTAAATGTTTGGAATGCCAATTTATCTATGTTTCCCGATAATTTTACCTGCTGCAATTAGTTGCTTCTAAAATCTTATCTTTACTCGTAAATTATACTTAAACATATTATGCGACGCACACATTACTATTCTAAATAAATGGTATCGGATTATTACTAAATGAGCTTCTTTCTCATGCATTTAATCAAATATCCTTTATATACAGTGTCCTCGCAATTGACTTTTTGTAGAATAGTCGATTTACTCCTATAATCGATGGAATTATTTGATTTTCTAACCTAACTTTGCACATGTGTTATTCGTAAATATGCAATTTACCTAGTATTTATCAACTAAAATTTCCACAAAAGTATGTATTTCAGTGAATAAATACTTAAGGGTTCTTCTCTGGATTTATAAAAATTTTAAGAAATCTTTTTATACATTAAAATTTTTGCAAAATTCAAATTTGAGGTTAGGATGCCTAATAATAAATGTTCAAATTGTAAAATTGTTATTAACAAAAATGATAAAATTATTCAATGTGATAGCTGCAGAGTGCTTATTCATCTTACTGAAGAATGCTCTGGTCTCTGTGCTAGTGAAGTGAGAGTAGCCGTGATTCAAAAACGGCTTCTAATTTACTTTTGTGAAAATTGCAGGGAATCATTTTAAAGAATTCCATTTCTATTAAAGAAGATTGCAGGTATGGAAGACAAAATAAAAACACTCAAAACAGAAATAAAACAACTTAAGGATTCTTTTAGCAGTAACAAAAATGATATGCACGAATTTTTTAGTGAAGTTCGTGAACGCTCTATTTGAGCATCAAACGTTATGGTGTTTAATGTTGATGAATCCACATCTACAAAAATACAAGAAAATATTGCTGAAGATTTAAATAAGGTTAAGGAAATTCTTAATAAAGTGGAAATCGAAGCATCTTACATTACAACCGTAGTTATATTTAAAAAGTTCTATAAATACAACACCGGAAGCGTGGTTTAATAGACACTATCGGTGGTTGGCAGCGCTAATCTTATACAGACTTGGGCGCGGTCATCTACCAATGACGTCTTCAATATAAAAGGTATATTGCGCAATACTACGGAAATTTACGTAATTAATTTTAGAACAAAGATAAAACGAACAATATAAACTTTGAAGTACTCACATAATAGGTCCAGATTCTCGCGAAGTTGCGCTAGGGTAGGCCCCTAACCAAGTCCAATCAGGGCTCCTTCCGGAGGGATTAGAGATGATACGTCGACGCTCTCAAAAGCGTTCGGGGATCAGCTCCGGCCAGCTAAGGTAGTCATGAGGTCTTCATCCTCAGTCGTGGAGATCGGTGCGCCTAGGTGGCGGCAAATTTGTTACCTGTGCAGGGATTGGGCAGGAAAATAAGGTATGAGGGTAGACAAACCAAGATAATTAGGTAGGATATCTACATAGGTAAACCTAACGATACGTTACCAGAAAAGCGACCACTCTGCTTAAAGGTATGGGCGAAAAAGCCACGTTATCGCGAGAGAACCGGAAACTTCCCCACCCCTTTGTCTTTTTCCCATCGGCGCGAACTAATTCGCCTACCCCCTCCAGCATCGTGCGATCTGCGCAAACTCACTATTATGACGTATCGGAAGCACACGCCTAGTCTATTTAAAATTCCCGCGCACTGCGTCTTTTGAAATTATGGCGCGAAACTTCCATACATCAAAACTAAACTAATAACAATGTTTAAGTGACCCTTGGCACGTAACAATCGCGACAAAGCCACAAAAAAAAAAACTTAAAAAAAGAAAAAGTCTGTTAGCACAGTAACAGCTTAAAATCTAAATCCTAATTACCCTACATAAACCCTAACTTAAAACCTACAAAATGTTTATATAAGGCGCCACCTGGTTTTTTGAACGATAACACGTCTACCGAAGTACCAGGAAACGGAATAGGTAGCCCGATAGTCTTTGACTACACTAATTATCGACAGCACAAATTTGTCGGGGAGCATGAAACACTACTTAAACTAACACGGGTGCGACAAGTCGCCTAAACTATCTAAACCTATCTAACTAAAGCTAACATAAAAGTTCTTATGTGCAAACACACATGAGTGTTGCATCAAAACTATTCTTCTTTTTGGCAAGAAGTGCCCAAATTTAAAAATGTTCATAGAGTGAGTCACTCTGCACTCTAGCAAATTTTGTTACTGGTACTTTGGTTTTCCAACGATGCACATTTAAAACTTGTCCATGACATAGTTGTGAATCAACAAATTTACCAAAAGTACCACCTACTAAATCCTTATATGCTAACCTACAAATTACATTTCTATATCAAGTTAGCTTTTTCACTTAAATATCAAGAAAAATAATTCCCACGTCTGGTCATAGATACCACACGTTAGGACGATAAAAAGATAAGGCAAGATCTCAAATTGATGTTAAAGATAATAGATAAGATAATGATATTAAACTTAATTCGTTATCCTCAAAGGTAATAGACAAGATAACGATATTAAGCTTTAGTTGTTATTTGAGATACTAGATAAGATAACGCGATATTAAGCTAAAGTTATTATTAGAGATAGTAGGTAAAGTAACATGAATTGAAAAAAGCTATTACTAAAGATAACAGGTAAGATAACGCGAAATAACTCGAAGTCATTCCTAACGGTAGTCGGTAAGATAACGAGAAATTAAACCAAAATTATTACTAACGGTAGTCAGTAAGATAACGATATTAAACTAAAATTATTACTAATGGTAGTCGGTAAGATAACGAGACTAAACTAAAGTTATTACTAAAGGTAATCGGTAAGATAACGATATTAAAACTAAGGGTATTATCAAGGATAATAAAGAAGACAAAGATATTGGCCTAGTTATTACCCAAGACAATAGATAACAACAAATAGAGTGGCTCCAGTAGAGCCGTTTAAATGGGATTGACTCGTGCCCTCTAAAAGAGAAACCCGTGAAGCAGGTCCGTTTACACGAAACAGCACGAGAGACCGGCAAAGACATTTGGGTGCATCCCTGCACCCGGCGATAATCGATATCGGTGATACAATCACACGATATATCGATATGCAGATATATACGCATTCACTCACACATTCACACACTCATACATACCTTCACTGCCAGAGCCCATGCACTGACAGCGGCACCGCATGACCCCACGAAAGATTCGCAGAGACATGGTCCAGGTGTCTGTGAAAACCTCCCGCGCAACCACACGGTGACTAACAGAAATGAAAAAGGCAGTAGAAATAGTAAAGGTAAAAAGAAGGAGGTTGGTTTTTTGGAATGCATTAGAGGCACTTCCAGGTAGAAGAAAGTAGAGGAAGGGCTCGCATTGAGCAAAAGCGACAGAGAAAAAGGTGGATAGCAAAGCGCTACTCAACCAACCAGTGTGACCAGTAGCTCGGAATGAGGGAACATCATTCTTATGTGGCAGACGGGTGTTCCGGGACAAGAACAGGTCCACCGAAAGAAGAATAAGGCATAGCGGAGATAGCGGGATAAGAAAAAAGTATAGTTTTTGGACAAGCGTCCGAGAGAAGGTAGAAAGTTGTCCCTATTAAACACAGCGCAGTCTGAAGGACCACCTGCGATATTAATCTGACAAGATAAGGTATACACATTTTTAAAATTCACTAGACTCCTAAAAGAACTAGTACGATCATTTTCCTAACGAGTGCATTGACTACGATAAGAAAATCAGACAAAGGTTGACAACAACTTAAAAGTATCATTACAGATACAAACACACAAAAACAAACTGTTTTAAGGTAGTATTTCAGAACGGTAGCACCCTAAACACACAAAAATGCCCAATTATAAGCAGTTAAATACAGATACACTGTCCCAATATGCTGAAACAACCGACAATTTAATAAGATAACAATAAGAAGCAATAGCACCTCACCACAAAGTTCAATAAAAAACAATGAAAAACAATGTTTATAAGTTATGTTGATTTAATAGAAAAAGAAAGAAATAATGATGTAGTATAATGTAGGCGACTGCAATAATTCAGAAGAAAAACACATGGAATAGACAATCCTAGTTTTTGCAACTGCGAATATGAACTATTTCTTTCAATGGCATAGACTGCGCATGTTCTATGTGAGCCCAAAGAAGAAAGCATTCACTCAACATCAGCTAAAACCAATCATAAAAATTCAATGAGTTATTTCAACCAAAGTTACGACAATTACCACACGAAATTAAATGACGTAAGAAAAACACTAAAAACCAAATAATATGTAGTAGGAAAAGTTCATGGGTTAATTAAATGAAACAACAAGGTTATATTGGGGGGTGTAGAGGATGAAGTGATATATATCTAACGGTATGGTCAAGGGAAAGTCAACCAAAAGAAAAAGATAGCTAATTTACGGGAAGTAAAGTTAAACGTGTAAGAGGTTAGTTATACACTATATGAGAGAGGGAATAAGTAATTAAAGTTAACTAATTAGTGGCGAGAACAAAAAATATTAGGTAAATAGTGAGGAGCATGGAACATGAAAAACTTAAGTAGCATTTGGGTCGGCAGAGAATGGCTTAAGGTCTTTGATATGCCACATGCCTTGGCGTTTTCCTTCAGCATCCTGAAGTTCGTAGATAAGGGGACTAATAACACGAGTGACCTTACAAAGAATGAATTTAGGGGCTAATTTTGAGGAAAATTTCTTAGATGCATCCGATAAGACATAATTCTTTTTCCAAACTTGTTCGCCCAAGGCGAAGGAAATATTTCGTTTACGTAAGTTATAGTGGCCCTTGCTCTTTTCGTAAGCTTTTAACAAATTTTTTCTAACGTCGTTAAAGATAGAAGGTAATGACTGTTGGTCCTTGTCCCAACGTACTTTATCGTCAAATTCAATTACGTTAGTATCGTCAGGCACTAAACCATAGTAACTCCCATCGATTGGGGTATATCTTCCAAAAACAAGAAATGACGGAGTGAATTGGGTTGCTTCGTGTTTAGATGTACGCAAAGCTTGAGCAATTTCAAAGATATGTTCATCCCATGTAGTATGGTCTGAATTAATATAGGAAGAGATAGCGGTAATTAAAACTCTATTTACTCTCTCGGTAGGGTTTACTTGGGGATGGTATTTTGCGTTAAACCAAATTTTTTGTACTTTGTAACTTTTAACGAAATTCTGAAAATCTTTAGAGATAAATTGTGCTCCATTGTCACAAAGGATAATCTGGGGAACACCAAAGATAAGAAAGACATTTTGTTCTAGGAATTTAATTATAGCAGCGGAAGTAGCTTTACGTAAGGGTTGCACCATAACAAATTTAGAAAACCAATCGGTGACAACTAAAAGATATTGATTACCTCTTTTCGATCGGGGGAGAGGTCCTAATAAGTCAAGCGATATTAATTGAAAAGGATAAGATACACGTTTAAAGTTACCCATTAACCCAGGACGAGCATCTTGTGAACTCTTATGGGAACCACAAATTTTACAGCTCTTAATGTAGCGACAAACAGATTGCTCAAGTGTGGGCCAGTAATATAATTCAGATATTTTCGCGAGAGTTTTTGTAACACCAAGGTGTGCAGCAATGGGATCATCGTGGCATAATTTGAGCACCTCACTGCGGTTTGCAGTGGGCACGACCAGTTTCCATTCAGGGATATTTGATATTTTATGTGGGGACGAAGATACAAATTTATATAGTCTATTATTAGTTACACGAAAGGTAGGGAATTTGTCGGGGTTATCGGAAACTTTTTTAATCATATTGAGGTACCAGGTATCCAGAATTAAATTTGGAAGGTTAAGAGAAACGACATCACGAGATAAGGCATCAGGTACGATTGTTAATTTGCCAGGCCTATGCCTAACGTCAAAAGTAAATTGAGATTTACGCAAGTTCCATCTTGCCAAACGACCTGCGAGCTGTTTCAAGTTATTAAGCCAAGTGAGAGCTGCACAATCAGTGATTACGGTAAAGTGTGTACCTTCGACATATCCTCTAAATTTCTCGATGCCAAAGAGAACGCCCAATAATTCTCGTTCGGTAGCAGAGTATTTTTGTTCGGCAGAAGTTAAGGCACGACTCGCATAAGCGATTGGATGTTCTAAACCATTGTTTACCTGGAATAACATTGCACCTAAAGTAAGTGAGGCATCGGTTTGTATATAAAACTTTTCATCAAAATTGGGTGAAATTAAGATAGGTGCTGAAGTGATTAATGTTTTAATTTGTTCGAAAGCCTGTTGGGATTCTAAATTCCACTCGATAGTTTGGAATTTCTTTTTATTTTTAATTAAAGCGGTAATGGGTGCAGATACAGTTGAAAGATTGGGTAGAAAGATGCGATAATAGCTAATCATTCCAATTAAACGTTTGATTTCGGTAACGGTTTTAGGTGTTTTGAATTTAGTAATAGCGTCGACTTTAGCAGGATCTGCTCGTAGGCCAGTCCCATCGATAATAAAACCAAGAAATGTGAGGGATGAACAACAAAATTGAGACTTTTCCCAGTTTATCTTAAAACCTGCTGCGCTTAAACGTTCTGCAACTTCATCTAATGTGGCGATATGTTCATCGAAAGAACTTGAGATAACTAAGATATCATCTAAAAATACAAAGGCACGTTCCTGATGTAAGATAGGACCTAACGTTTGATCCATAGTACGTTGTAAAGTTAGTGGAGCGTTACAGAGACCAAATGGCAAAAAATTATATTCAAAAAGACCTCGGCCTGGAACACAAAAAGCAGTTTTTTGACGAGAAGATAGGTCGAGAGGTATCTGATAAAAAGCTTATCTAATGTCGATAGATGAGATAAATTTTGCGTTACGAAGCCGGCTTAAAATCGAGTCAGTTCTTGGTAGAGGGTAAGCGTCTGAAACAGTCACAGAATTTAACTTCCTGCCGTCAAAACAGACACGCCATTCGTCATTCTTTTTCCGAACTAATAATACAGGAGACGTCCACGGTGCATTTGAGGGAGAGATAACACCAGATTCTAACATTTTGTCTATTTCAGCATGTAAATGCTTTTGTAATGCCGGCGATAACGGATATTGACGTTGCTTAAAAGGGAGGGCATCACCTGTAGAGATAACGTGTGTTGCCGTTGTAACACAACCAAGTTCGGAGGTATTAAGTTTGCGAAATTTGTCGATTGTAGCATTAAGAGTTACATTTTGGGAATCAGTAAGAGAGATTTTGTTAGATATTCCTGTAGATGCACAGGAGTTCGTTTTAAGAGAGGTTTGCCATGAAAAATCCTGGAAATAAAGTGACAGATTAAAAAGTTTACAGAAATCAACACCTAGTAGAAAAGGATAAGCTAATGCAGGCACAATCAAAAATAAAACATCACGTTCAAGAGATTCTACTCGAATTTTTAACTTAAGGGAACCCGTTACGTGTATTTGATTATCGTCAGCCAAATTTATGGAAGTTTTTTCAGGAATAATTTGAATTTTGATATTTTGTTTAGATAATTGAAGTAAACCTTCGTTATTTATAAGGGAACATGAGGAACCTGTATCCAATAAAGCAATTACATTTAAGGAACCAATTGAGATATATAAGTGTGGACGATTATCAAAGGGTTTTTTAACAAGTTGTGAGGCAACAGTCTTTTTATGATAAAAGGAATTGACGATTTGTAACCACTTAGACCACTCGGATGGCGTAGTATAGCATAATTCCTCTAATGAAGGTAAGGCATTTTGTACATTAATAGTAGCGGTATTATTGTTAGATAAATTTAATGATGGTACAACGTTAGAAGTAGTTTTATGATTTGAATTTATGGACGTCTGGGTCCGTTGAATGATTGGTGATGAGGACGATTTTGGATCCTTGAGATATTCACGCCCTGATTTGAAATATCTCGACGGGAGTTTCCCGATACATTAGGATTACAGTTGGTGCAGTTAGATTTGTAGATATTTGAGCGCCACAACCATAACAAAAATATTTCTGGGGTATGTGCAGACATTATAGTTATGTCCACTTCGCTTACAGTTCCAACAGGTAAGTGAGTTATTAGTAACGGTAGAAGGAACGTTAAGGGTAGATAGTTTATGGGAAGCTCGAGCTTGGCAAGCTAAATCAGGTTCTAAAAGGCCAGATTGTTTCTCTGGGGGCGGGCGATATTTGTCAATCCTTAACTTCACTTCCTGGAGAGAACGACATAGGTCTTTAAAGTGGGCTAACGAAGAGATTTGCTGTAATGCCAAACGTTCAGAGAAATAGGGGTTTAAATTTCTAAGTAACTGATCGATAATTTCGGATTCTGAAGGTTTTTTGTCGAGTCTGCTATATAAAGCTTCTAATGAGGTAATGAAAGAAACAACATTTTCGTCAGGACCTTGGGTTCGATTACGTATTTCGTTCCAAAGGTCGGTAATATAACCGTGAGGTAGGAAATCTCGTTTCAAACACGCAACTAACTCCTCCCAGGTAGAAATTTGGTCTCGTATGTTTCTGTACCATATCAACGCAGAGTCCGAGAACAAGTCACCTGCTGAGACAAATAGGTCCTGGTCTGTACACCCGCGAGAGATTTTGAAATCATTAATCCGGTCAAGAAAAGACGATAAAGAGACCTGCGAATCAAACCCTTGAAAAGAGAGACCCCATTTGTATACAGGTATAGATTTTCCTACAGGTTTGGGTAAAGCAAGTACGAGACCTGAAAAGGGCAACGATATATCTACGTCTGCATTTGGATTAAGCTTGTCAAGAACAATCCCTTCAAGTAATAATACCTCAGACAATAAACTTTGTTTAGCTTGGGTCGCTTGCTCATCGTCATATAAAGATAATAATTCGATACGCTGTTTGACATGCGTTATTCTCGAAGCCAATCTCCCTAGCTCTACATCACTGGGACGGGGATCTGTTCTATTTATTATACCAGATATGTCGTCCAAAGATAGTTTTATTTCAGATACGTTATGAGGCCAATCGCCAACGATTTTCTTTAAGATAACAATGCCTTTCGTTTCCTGGGCTAAAATAGCCCTGAGCTGAGATCTTCTATCGTTTTGGTTAGATGCTGGAATAATATTCCTAAATTCAAGCTCGTAAATTAACTCCAGCGATTTTAAATGTGAAACATTCATTTTGGATTCTATTTGAGACACGATATGTATGAGATATGCGATACTGACGCAAATCAGAAAGTAAAAAAACGTTAGAGCTACTTCAAGTTAGTACGATAAGGTATTTACGGGTGAAAACTTGTTAGGAACGTCTGCAAAGAGTAATATTGGAATTTTACCACGTTAATTAATCAAAACACTAAAGAAACACATTTAAAACTATATGCGAACAAGGTTAGTATTTAACAGGGGATATATCCTTGATAAGTTACAAAAAGCCCTCCAAAATAGAGAAACACATAGGTGACGTATTATTTTAACAGATAAAACGAGACTATTAATGTAGCATTTTCAAAAGATATTCTAAAAGTCAAATCGTTACGTTAAATGTTTTTTAAACATAAGGTTTCTTTAAAAAGCGAGTTTAAATATTAGTTAACAGGTAAATGATTAAACCACTTTTTTATAAACACACTAGAGAATTTTAGGTACAGTTTTTTTATTATTTTAACAGCAAGGGTTATATTTTAACTGATATAAGGTAGATAATTGTTCTAATAAAGGGTGTTTAAGAGGTGCAATTACTTAAAAAGCGTATTTATTTTATGTACTTACTCGCAAAAAGTGGGGTTACGTATATATCCTTGTAAAAACTTGGAGTTTTATTTAGACCACTAACACATATTTCAGATAACTGACACATATTTCAGATAACTGCAGTTATGAACTTCATTTA
The DNA here is from genome assembly GCA_036346225.1 of Platerodrilus igneus. Lineage (NCBI taxonomy): Eukaryota > Metazoa > Arthropoda > Insecta > Coleoptera > Lycidae > Platerodrilus > Platerodrilus igneus. Next base: position 2,195,283 of record JARFIW010001131.1, read on the forward strand.
AAGTTACAGTAACGTAAATAGATTAGCATTTTTTAAGATAAAAGGTATATATTACAATAAACTCAAAGTGACGGTTTTCATTACAAGCGCTGGCCTGTCAATTCAGGAAAATCTCTGGGAAATTTTACAGGATACCAACCTGAAATTAAAAATTCACAGATATCTTAGTAAACATAGATAATGAAATTTATTGATTTGATTTAGATGAAAAAGCTTGTTTAAACATTAATTTATACATTCCATAGGCATATAGGAATTGTACCACCTAAAAAAACAACACGTTGGACCGCCAATTCTTACATTACAACCGTAGTTATATTTAACACCGGAAGCGTGGTTTAATAGACACTATCGGTGGTTGGCAGCGCTAATCTTATACAGACTTGGGCGCGGTCATCTACCAATGACGTCTTCAATATAAAAGGTATATTGCGCAATACTACGGAAATTTACGTAATTAATTTTAGAACAAAGATAAAACGAACAATATAAACTTTGAAGTACTCGCATAATAGGTCCAGATTCTCGCGAAGTTGCGCTAGGGTAGGCCCCTAACCAAGTCCAATCAGGGCTCCTTCCGGGGATCAGCTCCGGCCAGCTAAGGTAGTCATGAGGTCTTCATCCTCAGTCGTGGAGATCGGTGTGCCTAGGTGGCGGCAGATTTGTTACCTATGCAGGGATTGGGCAGGAAAATAAGGTATGAGGGTAGACAAACCAAGATAATTAAGTAGGATATCTACATAAGTAAACCTAACGATACGTTACCAGAAAAGCGACCACTCTGCTCAAAGGTATTGGCGAAAAAGCCACGTTATCGCGAGAGAACTGGAAACTTCCCCACCCCTTTGTCTTTTTCCCATCGGCGCGAACTAATTCGCCTACCCCTCCAGCATCGTGCGATCTGCGCAAACTCACTATTATGACGTATCGGAAGCACACGCCTAGTCTATTTAAAATTCCCGCGCACTGCGTCTTTTGAAATTATGGCGCGAAACTTCCATACATCAAAACTAAACTAATAACAATGTTTAAGTGACCCTTGGCACGTAACAAGCAGATGATATTGTTAAAGTCTTACGTGTTGGTCGCCTTGGCACAAAACCAAGGCCCATCAAGGTCATGCTTAGCAACCCACATCGAGTTGCTCAAGCATTGAAATCAAAAAATAAAAAAGCACTTCATAATATAAGAATGAGCATAAATAGAACTAAAATGCAACAAGATCAAATGCGATTAGCTCAACTGGATTTAAGGGCTAAAGTCAAAGCAGGTGAAAAAAATGCATTCATAAAATTTGTTAATGGAATACCTGTAGTTAAAAGCCTAAAAAACTAAATAGTGTTAAAACAGATTATGTTAAAATTTATTTTCAAAATGTCGGCGGTATAAAAACTCGTTTAACTGAATTACGAAACTCAATATTCTCATGTGATTACGATGTAATAATCCTGGTCGAAACGTGGCTAAATGAAAATATTAGTGATGTTGAAATCGGCATATCAAATTATTGTATATTCAGGAAAGACCGATGTCCACACTTAACAAAAAAGCTCCAAGGTGGTGGGGTTATGATAGCTGTTAAAAAAGGGCTGCTAGTGAAAGGAGTTCCAATTACACAAAATATTATAGATCAGGTATTTATAAAATTACAAGTTAAATCACAAAAATTTATTATTGGTGCTGTGTATATTCCGCCTTTATCGTCTGGTGAACTTTATGAAAACCACTGTGAGATTGTTGAGCATATTAAATTAAATCACCCGGAGTGGAGTATGGTATTATTTGGTGATTACAACTTACCATTAGCAGTTTGGTCTCCGATGCACGAAGAAACCCTATTGCAGAATTGCCCTACTGGTTATCCTGCTAGAATAATCAACGATTATTTTTCACTTTTAAATTTTAAACAAATAAATCCAATTACTAATTCTCATAACAAATTTTTAGATCTTATTTTCAGTAACAATCATAGGATAGAAACTATCAGCAAAGCACTAGACTTAATCTTGCCACAAAATTACTATCATAAAGCTGTTATTTGTGATTTGAAATTAAATTGTTGTTATGAGCCATTAACATTTGACGAAACCTTTTTAGATTTTAAAAATGTAGACTATGTAGCTTTAAATGATTATCTTGCTCTTATAAACTGGGGCGATTTTGCAAATATCAAGGATGTTAACGAAATGTTAGACTCTTTCTACCAGATTTTATCCAACATTATTTCTACTTTTGTGAATATAAGAAGGTATAAAGCATCTACTTTTCCAAAATGGTATTCTTATAATCTAAAATACAAAATTTCTGAAAAAAAGAAAGCTCATGCCAAATTTAAATTGACTAGATCTGAAGATGAATATTCTAAATTTTCTGAATTACGATCACAATGCAAAAAATTAGAAAGATGCTGTTATTCCGCATATATTAATTCAATTGAGAATTCTACTAAAACTAATACAAAGCATTTCTGGATTTATGTAAACTCTCTAACTAAATATCATGGTATTCCAAATTCTATGCATCTAGATGGTGAAACTGCGGAAAACAATAATATAGTGAATCTATTCGCAACACATTTTTCAAAAGTTTACACAAAAGATAATCTAAATGATATCATATGCAATAATAAACTTACCCTTGTAAGTTTGCCATTCCTATGCTTGACTAATAAAGACGTATTTGAAGCTATAGCTGGTTTGAAACATAGTTTAAGCTGTGGACCTGATGGAATACCAGTATATTTCATAAAGAGGTGCATATACACGCCATGCATGCCATTATGCTTTATTTTCAACACATCTTTGTCCACTGGTGTTTTTCCAGATCGATGGAAGACAAGTTACATTACACCTATATTTAAAAATGGTGACAAATCTAACGTTACAGATTATCGACCCATCAGTAAACTATGTACATTATCTAAAATGTTTGAATTATTAATTACTAACTATATCACATGGCACTGTAAAAATGTGGTAATAGATCAGCAACATGGCTTTTCATCTGGTAGGTATACTGAAACTAATCTTCTTTTGTACCAAAATAATATAATTTTTGCTATGGAAAGTGAGACACAAGTTGACTCCATCTATACAGACTTTAGCAAAGCTTTTGACAGAGTAAATCATGCCCATCTTATTATTAAATTAACAGATATGGGGTTTCCCAAATGGTTTACAGATTGGTTATACAGCTATCTGACCTCTCGAATACAAATTGTAAAAATTAAAAACCACATCTCCGACGAAATACAAGTAACTTCAGGGGTCCCACAAGGGTCTCATTTGGCACCAATTTTGTTTATGCTTTATGTGAATGACATTGGGAATAATTTCAAATATTGCAAATTTCTATTATTCGCGGATGACTTGAAAATGTATGCATCCATCTGTGATGAAACATATTGTCTGCATTTACAGGAAGATCTTTACGCACTTTCAAATTGGTGTATCATAAATGGCATGGCATTCAATGTTGATAAATGCTTTACTATTACTTTTTGGGGTTATTAAAAAATTGGTAGTAGTAAAGCCCTATCAATTTGATTGTATAAGATATTCAAAGTGCAGATAAAACCAGTTGTAGTTAGTGAGAAGCCTTGTTTCATTCAGCACGAGGGTTTAAAATGCAAAGCTCAGAAAATTCTTAAATACTTGTGTTTTAAAATTAATTTTTGTATGGCTGGTTGAGGATAGTAAGAACAGAACAGGTCGTAACTAGCAATGTCTACATACATTACACACAACAAAACATTCATGTGGCACTAATACTTACGGACACTTGAGCAGACTTAAATAGGCTAAATTACCTGAAAAGCAAAAATTAGTAGTTTTGGTTGTGGGTCGTGTCATTTTAGAATAGTAATTTGGCTACATGACATCTTTTGATTTAATAGGAATGCAGGTCTGCTTGTTTGAAAATAACTTACCTTGTATTCACAGTTATGCTGCAATACACCTCCGGACCTAATTGTGTTTGAACCTACACATTCTATAATGACACGAATCAAACCATGGTGACATTTTTATCATAACTCTGGTCATGAAAGTCTCCATCAAGGGGTTTGGCTCTAAAACATACCATTAAATACGTAAACAAAACATCTTAGGTCTACAACATAACAAAATTGAGAACTAAAAATTATAAAGCAGCAAAAGCCATATAAAAATTAATTTTTGCTGCCGCCAGTTCATAACTAAACAAATTATTGCCCAAAACCAACTTTAGACATTCCCATTACAAAGTTCTAATAAAGCTTTCCCCATGTAAAAAGCAAACGACCACCACCCCTCACCTTACTATATACTCTCCCTTGAACCTATACAAGTGATTCCTGTAGTAAATGAGATAAAACAAATATATATACTAGAATTACGGTGATAAAAATTTCTTGGAATTTGATTGCTTAAATAACAATATGTATAATGTATTTACTTTATTATTGTAAACTTGACTAGTTTCAGAGAATTTATCTCCTTCATCAGAAGCTAAAATTATACACAACCAGTTAAAAGGAAAACAAACACTACCTAAAATTGTAACTTACCATAGTAAATTTGTAAAATTACCTTCAACACAAACCAGCATATTGTGTTACAGACATATTACTAACAATACTTCGTAATATTTACCAAAGGATTACATGAATTTTAATAGAATTAATTTTTGGTTACATTTTTAATGGTAGCCATAATGAAATGATTGAAATGTAAATCTGTACCTATTTACATTTCAATTATTTCATTCTAATTTAATAAAGGGAGGGTCAGTTATATATATATATATATATATATATATATATATATATATATATATATATATTGTTACATTCCAAATTTGGCAATGTACATTGCTATAATGTGTAAATAAATTCCCGAGAATATTTTTAAATGAACTTGTCAATTTCCGTCATTCCGGACAGATGCGTTGTGCGAAAAGAATGCGCAGGTGCGGAGTGTGTGAAAGGACGCCATTAAGCTACGAGACCTGAGGCGAAGAACATCTGCCGCTGTTGCGTGTGTCTTTTGTCTTTTTAGGATGTAGGTTCCTTATCTTTACGTTTGTGCTCCTCATACCTGGTTGTTCCTATCATTCCGCTACGAAGGGAAAAGAGGATGGACGGATTGAAATCTGACTCAGCAAATGGCGTGATGTAACCTACAACGAGATGGCCCTGGAATTTGGCGTAAGGTGCGATTTAAGTAAGTACATTGCTTTTATTTATATTGTAAATGTAACTTTGATTGTGGTTGCAATAACTCATTGAACTTTTATGATTGGTTTTAGCTGATGTTGAGTGGATGCTTTTTTCTTTGGACTCACATAGAAGCCGCGGCCTATGCTTTTGTAACAAATAGTCCATATTCGCAGTTGCAAAAAACTAGAGTTTCTATTCCATGCGTTTTTCTTCTGAATTATTACAGTCTCTCACCTTATTATTTATCATTACTTGTTTTTTTCTTCTGTTAAATCATCAGAACATATAAACATTTTTTTGTTGTTTTTATTGAACTTCGTGGTGAAGGTGTCATCACTTTTTATTGATATCTTATCAAATTCTTGGTTGTTTTTAGCATATTGGGACAGTATGTTTGTATTTAACTGCTTATAGTTAGGCATTCTTGTGTGTTTATAGCGTTATCGTTTCTAAAAATTACTTTGGAACAGTTGGTTTTTGTGTGAAGGTATCTGCAGTGATACTTTTAAGTTGTTTCAACTTCTTGTCTGATGTTCTTATCGTAGTGGATGCACTCGTTAAAAGTCTAGTAATTTTTTAACTTATTATGGGTCTTAACTTGTCTGATTAACATAGCAGGTGGTCCTTCTGACCTATCCGCATTTAACAGAGACAACTCTCTACCTTCTCTCGGACGCATGTCCAAAACTCTACTTTTTCTTATCCCGCTGTCTCCGTTTCCGTCTTGTTTTTCATTCGGTACACCTGTTCTTGTCCCGGAACACCCATCTACCACATAAGAGTGATATTTCCCTCACTTCGGGCTACTGACCACATTGGCTGGTTGAGTAGTGCTTTTTGATCCACCTTTTTCTATCGCTTTTGCTCAATGCGAGCCCTTCCTCTATTCTCTTCTACCTGGAAGTCAGTAGCACATTCCAAAATACCTACCTCCCTCTTTTTACCTTTCCTATCTCTATTGCCTTTTCATTTCCGTTAGTCACCGTGTGGTTGCACGAGGGGTTTTCACAGACGCCCGGACCATGTCTCTGGGAATCTTTCGTGAGGTCATGCGGTGCCGCTGTCAGCCGCACGTGGCCGCTAACAGAGAACGTGTGTATGAGCGTGTGAGTGTAAGTAAATATGTGTGGAAATCTTATCGATATTGCTCAACGCCGGGTGCAGGAATGCACCCACATGCCTTTTTTCGGTCCCTTGTACCGTTTTTAAAAACGGGCCTGCCTCACAGGTCGCTCTCTTTTAGGGGGTACAAGTATCTTACCTAATTAACGGCTTCAAGGAGCCACTCTCTCTTGTATCTTTGTGATGGATGACAAAATGGCTTGGTGAGCTGGGGAATTCTACGCTAAACTTTAAAGTATATAGTTGTGGCATGCCTTAGCGTGCTGGGAAGTTTCGGATTCATCTATTGTGATCTAGTTTTATCTTAATATCTCTATACCTATTATCTTTGGTAATAACTTGAGATTTTGTCTTACTTTCTTTTGTTTTCCTAGCGTTTGGTATTTATGATCAGACGTAGGAATTATTTTTTTGTATATTGAGCGAAGAAGCTAACCTGATGGTAGCAATGTAATTTGTTAGGTTAGTAACGCAAGGAATTAGTAATATGGTACTGTTGGTAAATTTGTTAATTCATAACCATGTCATTAAAAAGTTTTGATGTGTATTGTTTATTAAGCCAACGTACCAATACATAAAAATTTGCTAAAACGTATAGTAACTTGCTCTCTTGGGTATTTTGAAATTTGGGCATTTTCTTGCCAAAGTAAAAACAGTTTAAATGCAATGCTTATGTGCGTGTGCACTTAAAAAACTGTAACGTTAGCTTTAGTTATTGTATATATGTTAGCGACTTTTCGCATTTGTTTTAGTTATAGTAGTGTGTCGTGCTCTCCGGCAAATTTGTACTTTCGATTACAACTACGCCACATCAAAGACACGTGTGTGCATTTATAGATGTAGTTAAAAAAAATTGGGCTACACATTCCGTTTCCTGGTTACTCGTAAGACGCGTTATCAGTTGAAAAAACCAGAGAATATTTTTAAATGAACTTGTCAATTTCCGTCATTCCGGACAGATGCGTTGTGCGAAAAGAATGCGCAGGTGCGGAGTGTGTGAAAGGACGCCATTAAGCTACGAGACCTGAGGCGAAGAACATCTGCCGCTGTTGCGTGTGTCTTTTGTCTTTTTAGGATGTAGGTTCCTTATCTTTACGTTTGTGCTCCTCATACCTGGTTGTTCCTATCATTCCGCTACGAGGAGAAAAGAGGATGAATGGATTGAAATCTGACTCAGAAAATGGCGTGATGTAACCCACAACGAGATGGCCCTGGGATTTGGCGGTAAGGTGCGATTTAAGTGAGTACATTGCTTTTATTTATATTGTAAATGTAACTTTGACCATTGTATCCCTTTTAAACGTGTTTGGTATTTGATACCAATGGCACGTAAATTGACGTGTAATAATACGTTATATTAAACAATTGCGCAATAGTAAGAAGCGCGGGAAAGCGCAACAATACATATATATTTCTGTGATATTTTAAAATCGAGCCTCACGAATTGGGCTCCAAGAACTGCTGTGATATACTCCTTTGAATGCGGGGACTGGGTCCTTTCAACAAAAAAAATTCTAGTCCCACAGATTGGGCGTCATAAACTGCTGTGATCCTCTTTTCGCCTCAGCTGCTCACCTAATTTTATAAACCTCCTCATTCATAAAATTAAACAACACATTCCTACCACAAACATCAACGTTAACTCTATTTACATCAATATTCACAATACATTAAAATTTCAAAATTAAAATTCAGCATAAATTTTAATATCAGAGAATTTCAAAATTAAATTTATTATTATTTTAAAGTGCATCCAGAATTAAAGTCCTTGTTGGATGCCTACTAATTAATATAACAATATAAGCAGACCGAGTCTGAGTATAAAGGAGCATCTACCACCCTTTACGTTAATTAACCAGGTTCGTCTAATTGAGCTCAAAGACATACCCAAAGTTTCATCATAATTCAGAACATCAATACTAAATACCCCTTTCTACTTAAACAAGCAAATTTCATCTTAACATTAAAATTTTATGGTTAGTACAATTTCACTAATGTCCATTTAAAGTAAATCAATTATAAAGTAATTCAACACACACAAAAATGTCAAACAAAATAGTATAATTTACCTGAAGGTTACTGTCCTCGTAGCTTAAATGTACATCGTCCCTTTAGTTAATCACACCATTCCAACAGGATTATATTTACGGCTTCTAATTCTCAACGCTTTTAAAATTTTCTCCATCACCATTTATTTGAAGTTGTTTCTGGGCTTTTCTGGAACTCATCTGTGTATATCTGACCCTTGTTTCGTGGATCCTGACACGTATTTGAACCATTTAATTATTAACACTCCCGAAAAATAGCAAAGAAATTCATGCGTCTTTCACCAATATACGCCAAAACTGCCTACTTTTGTGTATACATTTGTCGTTGTAAATTTTGCTAATTGGTACAGTGATACTAAATTTTATTACCTTGTATCTAAGTGCACTGAAGTACACTCATGTTAGCACGTAAATAACAAACTATTTTGAATCACTAAAATATACGAGCAAAATTTTAAATTATTTTATCAAACTAAAATGCACTGTTTAACATCTTGAATCAAGTCGCGGATGTAAGAGCTTTTAACGCATCGAATAGTCAAAAGTCTAAGAGACCGAAATTCATATTACCACCGGTATATATAGCAAAAAGCCTGTCTGTCGGTCTGTTCCCCAAAACGGGTAATTCTAAAGAATTTCTCATTCTCTGTTCCCAGTCCGTCGCTCGCGCGTCGGTTTTTACGAATTTTTCACTCGCCCCATTTAAATCTCAGAAAATTTCCACATGGCACGCAAACATGTCCGAGAAAAACTAATTAACTTTGTACAGAAATTGTTGTTTCTACCTCTGATATTTGCATCCTATTTTCAACCAATTGTGACCCTCGTGACGTTGCTTAAATCACGCCTTTTACTATATGTGTCTTTGCTTGACGCATTTCTCTTTCCTTTTCTAACCTGTTCGTATTGGTGCAAATTGATATTCTTTATTATCGATTATATTTTAGTCCATGTGGAGTGTGAAATAACCCACCTTTAGCATTTCTCGTAACTATTATGCGACGGTTTCTACAAGATTCTCTGAAACCATTTGTTATCTACACAATTTTCGCCGTACGTGATATTTAAACTACGCAGGTGTTCAAAATAATATTAATTCTCAGAGCTTTTAAATAAACCCTGTTTTGTATTTCGTGCTAAAGCATCTGACCGTTTCAATATCCTTAGAATCGACATGTTTATCTAAACAAATTAAACTGAAATTGCCTTTTAAAATACGCAGGTGTGTTCAAACATCCTACTTCTAACTAACACTTCTAGGATTTGCTTTTTATTGGGTTTTTACAAGTTTCTATAGATATTATCTGTTACTAACGATTCAATTAACTTCAATTAAAATTGACTTCTATCCTTTCATTTTTAGCGAGTACACGTTAAATATTAATTATTATGTGTACACTTTGTTTTACTACCGGTTACTTAAAATAGGGTTAATTAATATAAATTTTGCACGTAATTTCCATTTGTTTAAGAATAATTACATTACCCGTAGAGCTTGTTAATACTGTTTCTTTTGATATAAAGCGTCTTGTACATGATTTAAATCTCTTATGTTTAATGAAACTAATAACCTTTTATGCTTCACGGTTTTAATAAAGCGTACCTCTTCCCAAAGCTTCTACACGGTGATTAAAATTATTTGATGTGATTATTTAATTTTCTACCCTGGTCTAAATATGAGTATTTTCCCCCTATTTGAATACAAATAATCCCACTTATTTGAATGCAAATATAAAGCCTTTAGACCAAAAAAATTACAAAAAAATTGCCTATCACTCTCTACCCTTATCTATCTAACTTACCTACTTTGTCTCCAATCAAAAAAAAATATTTACACTTACCCTATATCCCTATCCTATTCCTAACTCTCACCTAATTTTATAAACTGAAATTATCCCTAACTTCATCCTACTTATCCATCTAATCCTATATACATCCTATATACCTATCCTATTCCTAACTTTTAACTAATCTTCACTATACTTTACTTCCCCCTACCTAATCTTATATGCCTATCCTACTCTTACTCTATTCCTAACTCTCCACTAATCTTCTATGAAATATCTACACTTAACCTATCGTATTTTCTTCCTACATTTACTCTTTATTCTCATCCTAAACCTATTCCTAATTATCTCCCATATTTATCCTATACCTAGCTTTATTTTCTATAAACACCTACTTCTATCCCTATCCTATTTCTATTCCTATCCTACTTAAATCTAACTCTCTTCTTGACCCTCCAAGTCTTTCTTCTCACCATCCTAATACTCTTCATCCCTATTTCTCCCCCTTCTATATCTATACTTAACATCCCTGTTATCTCACATAAAATAAACTTATCATCCCTATTATCCTGACTTTTAAATATTACTTCTTCTTCAGTCCCTACACATGTCTGTTTCTCATTTACTATTTTTTTCTTTTCTGCCGACAAACCAAACGATACTACTTTAAAATTCTCGATTTTTCCCTCTATGGAAAATCCTATGTACCTTCTAGAATTCTTATGTAATGGAATCCGCCAGAATGAATTCCTTAAATCTACTTGATTAAAAACAAACTTGCCATCTTTACTTAATTTCGCCTTCACCTGCTCCTGATATGCTGCTTCTACCCCACTACTTCTGCATGTTTTGTATTAAAGCTTGAACCTCTACTTTCCTTTCCTCTGGACATCTTATTGTGTTGATCTGTTTACCTTCATCATCCTCTACCTCTACTACATTAATACTAAACCCCGTGTCATCCTCTGTGATTTCATAACTGCCCTTCCATGGCACTACCCTATCCTTAATCCTTACTACCTTCCTTTCCATATCTATCAAAACCCTAACTTCATCATACAGTCAACACCTAAAATGCTCTGAAACTTCAGTCCAGGTACAATTACAAACTCCTGTTCACAGCTTAAACCTCCTATATCTATCCTAAGCACCACAACACTATTTACTACAGCAAACTTCTTTTTATTTGGAGCTACTAAATGGCTTCGCTTTATAGGCATAATTCTATCACAAACCTTATCCCTAATTTTGCTGACGAATTCCTCCGATATTAAACTCGCCTCTGCCCCTGTATCAAGTAATACTTCTACATCATTCTCAAAAATTTCTAAATTAATAATTGGCAAACATAAATTTTCCTTAGTTTCTGGCTCTACTTCCTCTTCAATTTTGAAAAATTCACGTGGATGTTCATATACATTTACACTGAAATCTAGTGGTCTGTCGCGTTCTAAAAATCCTGTCCAGGTCTGTTTTCCCTACTCGGTCCTGGTCTAGCCGTCACCTCATCGTATGTCCTAGGCGTTTCCACTCGTTCCGTGTCTGTATTAGCAGTCCCGCTCATGTCTGGTGAACTATTCATTCTGGTAGGTCCCGGTCTATGTGCAGGTCCCCTTCCTAAACTATTACTTCGAACGTATGGTCGTCGCTGTTCCCAATTCTGTCGCTGGTATCCGTAATTATTCCCCCTTCTAGCATAGTTGTCCCGTCTATTGTCAAACCTAACTGTATTGATCTGTCTTTCCCTATTATCCCGAGGTCGTCCACTACTTACGTCGTCGTATCTCTGCAGGTATTCTAAAAATATTTCTCTGTCCACTATGTTCTGTAGTGCTACTTGTTGCCTTATGTCTACCTCGAAGTGTCGTGATAAATACTTAATAATTTGTCGGTCCGTCAGTGGTGGGTTCAGTTGCTTTGCTATGCTATACTTGTGTATAGCATATTGCTCCCTACTTCCTGAAAATTCTCCCTTAAATTTCCCTGTGATTAAGTCGTCTCGTACCTGATCTTGTCTGTGGTCACTCCAGTAGTGCTTTAGAAATTTGTTTTCAAAGTCCTGATACATGTCTATGTCCTGTCCTACTAAATTGTACCATGCTTCCGCGTTGTCCTTTAATAAAGCCTTTATCGTATTCAGTTTAGTCTGTTCGTCAAATAAATTTCCCACTAGATTTCTTACGCTATTAATAAAAATTTGTGGATTTACCCTGTTATCGCCATAAAATTTCATGTGTTGGTCCAATGATACTCCACCTGTAGAAAATCTGGGACCTTCCCCCGTTAAATTTGACATGTTGTATCTGATATTACTAACTTCGCGTTCTACCCTGCCTAACTGATCCCTACATGAGTCCGTTACTTCAGTCATTTTCATATTAATCTCTTCTTCACAAAAAATGCGTACTTCGGACCTTAAATGTCCCATTTCCTGTCGAAGACCTGTAATATCACGCTCATTTTTATCAACCCTATTTTCAACTTCCCCCATTTTCACGGTAAGACTATTTTTAAATTCTGTAAATTCTTTCGTCGATTTTTCTATTTTATCCCCTAATTCCTGATTTAATTGGTCAAATTTCTTATTCGATTCTTCACTCATTTGCTCAAATTTTCGATTTGAGTCCTCTCTAACCCCGCTTAACGTCTCATTCATTCTTTCAAGCATCCTCATTATCATCTCGTTTCCTTGATCCCCCGATTCCGTCCTCGACTGATCTCTACTGCCTCCAGCTTCTTCCATTTTCGTATTTTTTTCACACAATGCACTATCGTCACTTCCAATTTCCACTCCTTGACTCCTTAACCACTCTTTTCTCTGCATACGTTCTAATCACTCACACACACTCTCAAAATACTCTTAAATTTATACACACACAGAAACTCTCTCTCTCAGATCGCCAGTTTCCTGGAATAAAATCACAAAAATTTTATTTGGAACTCGAGCCCTCACGTTGTGGTCGCCATAAATTGTTGTGATACCACCAAAATCCTGGTACTCCGCTTTTCGAATCGAGCCTCTCAGATTGGGCGTCAAAGAATGCTGTGTTTCCCTGTATCATTGTCGAGCCTCACGAATTGGGCGCCAAGAACTGCTGTGATATACTCCTTTGAATGCGGGGACTGGGTCCTTTTCAACAAAAAAAATTCTAGTCCCACAGATTGGGCGTCATAAACTGCTGTGATCCTCTTTTCGCCTCAGCTGCTCACCTAATTTTATAAACCTCCTCATTCATAAAATTAAACAACACATTCCTACCACAAACATCAACGTTAACTCTATTTACATCAATATTCACAATACATTAAAATTTCAAAATTAAAATTCAGCATAAATTTTAATATCAGAGAATTTCAAAATTAAATTTATTATTATTTTAAAGTGCATCCAGAATTAAAGTCCTTGTTGGATGCCTACTAATTAATATAACAATATAAGCAGACCGGAGTCTGAGTATAAAGAGAGCATCTACCACCCCTTTACGTTAATTAACCAGGTTCGTCTAATTGCGCTCAAAGACATACCCAAAGTTTCATCATAATTCAGAACATCAATACTAAATACCCCTTTCTACTTAAACAAGCAAATTTCATCTTAACATTAAAATTTTATGGTTAGTACAATTTCACTAATGTCCATTTAAAGTAAATCAATTATAAAGTAATTCAACACACACAAAAATGTCAAACAAAATAGTATAATTTACCTGAAGGTTACTGTCCTCGTAGCTTAAATGTACATCGTCCCTTTAGTTAATCACACCATTCCAACAGGATTATATTTACGGCTTCTAATTCTCAACGCTTTTAAAATTTTCTCCATCACCATTTATTTGAAGTTGTTTCTGGGCTTTTCCGGAACTCATCTGTGTATATCTGACCCTTGTTTCGTGGATCCTGACACGTATTTGAACCATTTAATTATTAACACTCCCGAAAAATAGCAAAGAAATTCATGGCGTCTTTCACCAATATACGCCAAAACTGCCTACTTTTGTGTATACATTTGTCGTTGTAAATTTTGCTAATTGGTACAGTGATACTAAATTTTATTACCTTGTATCTAAGTGCACTGAAGTACACTCATGTTAGCACGTAAATAACAAACTATTTTGAATCACTAAAATATACGAGCAAAATTTTAAATTATTTTATCAAACTAAAATGCACTGTTTAACATCTTGAATCAAGTCGTGGATGTAAGAGCTTTTAACGCATCGAATAGTCAAAAGTCTAAGAGACCGAAATTCATATTACCACCGGTATATATAGCAAAAGCCTGTCTGTCGGTCTGTTCCCCAAAACGGTAATTCTAAAGAATTTCTCATTCTCTGTTCCCAGTCCGTCGCTCGCGCGTCGGTTTTACGAATTTTTCACTCGCCCCATTTAAATCTCAGAAAATTTCCACACGGCACGCAAACATGTCCGAGAAAAACTAATTAACTTTGTACAGAAATTGTTGTTTCTACCTCTGATATTTGCATCCTATTTTCAACCAATTGTGACCCTCGTGACGTTGCTTAAATCACGCCTTTTACTATATGTGTCTTTGCTTGACGCATTTTCTCTTTCCTTTTCTAACCTGTTCGTATTGGTGCAAATTGATATTCTTTATTATCGATTATATTTTAGTCCATGTGGAGTGTGAAATAACCCACCTTTAGCATTTCTCGTAACTATTATGCGACGGTTTCTACAAGATTCTCTGAAACCATTTGTTATCTACACAATTTTCGCCGTACGTGATATTTAAACTACGCAGGTGTTCAAAATAATATTAATTCTCAGAGCTTTTTAAATAAACCCTGTTTTGTATTTCGTGCTAAAGCATCTGACCGTTTCCAATATCCTTAGAATCGACATGTTTATCTAAACAAATTAAACTGAAATTGCCTTTTAAAATACGCAGGTGTGTTCAAACATCCTACTTCTAACTAACACTTCTAGGATTTGCTTTTTATTGGGTTTTTACAAGTTTCTATAGATATTATCTGTTACTAACGATTCAATTAACTTCAATTAAAATTGACTTCTATCCTTTCATTTTTAGCGAGTACACGTTAAATATTAATTATTATGTGTACACTTTGTTTTACTACCGGTTACTTAAAATAGGGTTAATGAATATAAATTTTGCACGTAATTTCCATTTGTTTAGGAATAATTACATTACCCGTAGAGCTTGTTAATACTGTTTCTTTTGATATAAAGCGTCTTGTACATGATTTAAATCTCTTATGTTTAATGAAACTAATAACCTTTTATGCTTCACGGTTTTAATAAAGCGTACCTCTTCCCAAAGCTTCTACACGGTGATTAAAATTATTTGATGTGATTATTTAATTTTCTACCCTGGTCTAAATATGAGTAATATATATATATATATATATATATATATATATATATATATTGCTGTGATAAGGGGGTTTGTTTAAGGGTGTACTTTATAGTAAAAGTCTTTTAGGAATTAGAAATTATAATAGGAAGCAAAAAACTGCATTTATTTAATAGAAAATTGAGAAATGGAGATAGTTTGTAAATAGTAAGCAGTCAACACCCTGTATATAAAGTATAAGTAGTTTTAAGCGACGCAAATAGACACACGAAGACGCATAGTTAACGTAGAAACAAGGAAGACATGCATTAAGTAAATAGTAAATATTTAACACCCTGTAGATAAAGTTTTAGTTAATTTAGGCAATGCAAATAATGATATTTTTCAGTGGAAGCACGCGTATTTTATAAGTAAACATAATAAAGTGTAATTAAACACGCATTCAAAAGAGTTCCAAACAATTAGGTTAATACGGAGATAAGAAATAAAGCTTCGAGAAGCATAGTGTAAATGCGTACAAGTAGTTAATAATTGTGATAAAGAAAGGTGATTAAAAATTGCGTAAATAACAGGCAGATATGAAAATTAAAAGTCGAATTGCATTAGTTGTTTATGTACAACATGGAAAAGCGATTAGATTCGTCAAAACACCGCATGTTTGATAACAAGGCACCTGCGAGCAGGCCACAATTATTTGAAAGCAAATAATGTTACATCAGAAACTACTTTAAATGCAAAGATTTGATTGGTTAAAATTAGCGACGAGCTTGTAGACCATACCCACTGACGGAGTAGGAGATCAATGATATATTAACAAGGACAGTGATACGAACTCAGTTTTCAACTCCACAAAGGCCGAGGTGCGCCACACTGAAACAAAGTGTGATACGTAATAATAATTTAAAGTGAAAAGTTGTTCTAGTGCGACTAAGATGAAAATTACGATTGCCGATTAAACGTAAGTAGATTTTGGGGAATTTATTTGAACTAAAACACAATATTAATAGGGCTCCGAGTCCGGGGAGAATAATAAGAACTCCAAGTTCGGCGAGAAGAATAATAATACAATTTCTAAGTCCGGGGAGATTGATGAGAATAAATTCTGAGAAAAAGTAATAAATCGAAATGAGACGACAATAATTTGGGGTGCATAAGTCTAAGTTTAATAATGGTAGTCCAGAGGGTGATGGCAATAATTTAAATGCAATGGTTCAAGCGTGTGTATAGACAATATTTCGAATGGGCATGTAATAATTATGAATTGGGGGAAAATAAATTTTATCCAAATGGATAGTAGAATGCATGGAAAATATTAGCTGATAATGGATGCGTCAATTGCAAGAAAGAAATAGCGAAGAAAATAGACCAGGTTAGATTTTTAGTTATAAGACATTATTTTTCTATTTTTTTATTTGAATATTGAATTTGCTTAATATAAATGAATGTGACGAAGTCAACAACACAGAGGACTTGCATACGTATAAAGTGTGTTATATGATAAGAGGTTTTGAACGTTCTACACTTCTTTTATAAAAACAATAGGTTTTTTGGTGACTTTAGATTTGATTAAAAAGTATATGATTTTTGATAAATGAGATTTACAACTTTAATTAATTGAAAAGTGTATTTTAAATAATTTACAAAAACTGTACATAATATTTGTTTCATTATATAAAATTGAATTAACTTCATTTTATAATTCTAAATAAATGCTAGTCAAGGTCATACGATAAAGTTAATGGGAGTGATTTGAAAATCTAAACAATAAAGGAGGAGCTATAAGTTGAATACGCCATTGATAACGAGTAAGGCTGTAACATATCAAGTTTTGTTATTGGTCGACAAGGTCGGTTCAAGATAAAATCCAGTTAAGTTCCTGGAGGGAGTTCATAGCAATATTTATATGACAGCCCAACGTCCGAGATTGATAAATCCAGTTAATACATAGCAATATTTATATGTCGACCAAATGATGGGGCGCGAATAATTTAGGGAGCAATATATATATATATATATATATATATATATATTGTAACGTATTTTTTTTCTAGTTACACCTAGCCTAATAAATTAATAATAAAACAAATAAATTTTAAAGTATTTAATTGTAAATATTCAGCCAATAAAAATTAAAGTATAATGTTCATAATAACACATGGATTCTAGAAGATATATATTCTAAAGCTTGTTACCAAGCGCTGTCAAGTTGATAACCGGCACTTTGGTCTCCAACGTCCTAGAGTGAAGCCGCTTTTGTAGACGAGAGATAAAGTCAAGATGATGACCCGTCAGAAACACGAGGCATCTAATCGAGTGAAGAAGAAAACTTGAGCTGAGAAAATGGATTGATAATATACATCATTTTAATACATGCAATATCATATGGACAGGTTTACAGCAACGGTTTTCAATGTAAATTATAATAATTTTCCGTCACAGTAATTAATGGTAAACAGCTATGGTTTCGTCCTTTTATCTAACTACGCAGTATGGAAATGGTTGATGTTACAAAGAACCTTGACACTTCAATCTAACTGATGACTAATACGATGAAATAAATACAACAGCTGAGGTCGTGATTTTCCACCTGCAGTTCTTTTGTCTACACGTGAGTGTTTGAAGCTATAGTAAATTATTATGAAATTTTCTACGTTAATTATTAGAGTAACAGAAAATATAAAGTACTTTCTTAAAGTTTGTAAAACAACGTATAAATATCTAGGTTGTCAGTCACTTGTACAAGCACACAATGTGTTGAGATATTCAGAATCTAAACGCCAGACGCAGTCTTGGTTTAATTTATATTTTGTTTAATTGAAAACATGCACGTCATGTAAAAGTCTTTTATTGAAACTGAAATTCACGTATATTCTTTTAGTAGATTACCGTTAAAATTGAGTAGTTACATTTTAAGGTCGTTATTGTCCTGACGATCGAATTTTTTGTGAATGGTCAAGGAAGCGCTTCTATGATTATAGTAAAATAAAATCCTGTGTTAGGAACTAATAAATTATGACATATTTGCTTAAACTAAATTTTATAGAAACGATTAATTTATACGTATTTATTCTGAAGGTTAAATTATACAAAATTCTTTTTATAAAAATTAATGACAAGATAGTAAACATATGTATTGCAGTCGCATGTATATAGTCAGATTTCCATATGAATAGAATTCCTTTTGTTTTTCATAAAGTCGTTTTATTATTCAATATTTAAAATATGAAAAAGTAAACTAGAGCAAATCCTCCTTAAGAAAAACAGATAGAGAGAAGAAAATAAATGCCTTTAGTATTTCATAGATGTTTAAATTCTCTTATTATATTTTTGGGCATATGCTTTTAAGGACACAAATGGTGTCCATGTGGTGTTTTGTTTGTTCACAGGTACAGCTGAGACAACTGTTTAACAACTGGTGGTTGATGTTTTGGTAAGTGTGTGATAAAGAGTGAAATTCAAGTTTTATGGCTAAGATAGTGGTGTTAACATAAGGTTTCCGCATTTCCTTATACAAACACAGTTAAATTTTTGTTGGCACTTGTATTAAAAATACGGTGGCGCCTATTAAAACTATTTTTGGTCAGTTATCCACCCATGACCCATGCTCATGATCTACCCAGAGCTAACACTCTACTAGCCGTTTAACCCTTAAGAGTTTTCTTTGTCTATAGCCGTTTTCCATCCGACATTACCCTGGGCTTGGAGTTTAAAGAAGAAATACTCGACCTAGTGATATCAGATTAAAATAGAGAGCTTTAGTATATAGCTGATAGTCGCCAGGATAAATTTGCAAAAATTTTATTTTAATTACAATATATATATATTAGATAGTTTTTTACACAAGATAAGATGATAAATACTAACACATTACAATTAATAAGACGAAATAATAACTTAAACTTTTATGCAAAGACCAATTGATCATTTCAATTCGAGCTAGTAATCGAAAGAAGAAAAATTTAAGGTCTTGGACAGGATTTGAATCTGTATCTTAGTCTTTCCAGGACTATGCGTTTACGATTTACACCACCGAGACCAATGACTATAATTGATCTACAAATCTAAATCGTGTACACAACTATACATAAACCTAACTTTCAATTACGTTTCGTATTTTTGTCAATCCTATCTAACATTGTTAAGTTTTTGACTTATGTTAGCTACAGACAGGAAGCAACGTCCATAATTATGGCTATAAGTATTATATATATAATATATATATATATATATATATATATATATATATATATATATATTATATTATTTATATATTTAATATTATATAATTATAGAAGATAGCATATATTACTATAAGCCAAGTATTAAATATATAAATATTTATATTATTTATATATTTAATACTTGGCTTATAGCCGTGATTATGGACGTTGCTTCCTATCTATAACTGACATAAGTCAAAAACTTGAAAATGTCAGATAGGATTGACAAAAATACTAAACGTAATTGAAAGTTAGGTTTATGTATAGTTGTGTACACGTTTTAGATCTGTAGATTTTTCAATTATAGTCATTGGTGTCGGTGGGGTAATTGGTGAACACACAGTGCCGGAAAAACTAAGGTACAGGTTCAAATCGTGTCCAAGACCTTATATTTTCCTTCTTTCAATTACTAGCTCAAATTGAAATGATCATTTTGTCTTTGCATAAAAGTTTAAGTTATTATTTTATCTTATTAATTGTAATATATATATATATATATATATATATATATATATATATATATATTAATCGCCTTTGTACTATATACTGATTTAAATACACACAGCATTCTTGAAAACATAACTTCTTTATACCCTCTTAAAAAAAAACTCATGCAACTAAATTCACTTTGTACAACCACCTTCCTCAAAATTCTTGTCGCAGCTCTCTCATTATTAAGTGTCAATACAAATAATCTCTAAGTCACTTAAAAAGTTCAAAGCTGTCCCAAGATGTCTATATGTTTACAAGCATTAGATCTCCTATTTATTACAATTGAGGGATAGTAGCAAAAATATTTCATTTTTGGGAAATAGCAACTTCTGTCTCATGACACATACCCTACATAAATTTTAAAGAATAGATGTACTGAAAATTAATTAGTAGTTTGACTGCATATTGTACTATATGTTTTAGTCTAATGTGTCAAGAGATGACTTTTCAAAGTTTCAAAATCAGCACAAATACTTTATGCAGCATCCATAATCCTAGCAATAAGATGATATGGTTTTAGGATTTTCTGTATAAACAAGGAAATAACTGAGGGAATTTAGGTAAAGTGACCTTGCTGTTTAAGTGACTGCAACACTTTTTCCAATCTAGTGGTTCAGATAATCGTGTTATATTCTCATTTGTTGTGTTATAATATACGGAAACTTCATCCAATAATGTTGGAAGCTTATTTTGCAAGCAGCGTAAATAATAAACGGCCTTAAAACATTCTTCTATTAATAAGGGCCCAGGATGGTCATCAATATTGCCACACCAAACCATTCACTGAAAATCTGTCGTAGAAATGAGTTTCTCTAATATTCTATAGATTTTCAAATGCCCAGTAACGTGAATTCTGGGGGTTATGATACCGCTTCAAGTGAAGGTAGCTTCATCACTAAGTAACATGTCCTGGCAAAACCATCCATTTCTTAATAACCAGCTCGAACAGGTAAGATATGGTATGGGGTTCAAACTAAAATTGTGTACAGTTCTTCATACTCTCATGCCACTTACGTTAAGTATTTATTATGTTAAATGTCAATTTAAATAAAACTAACTTATTACCTAAATTTTCTAGTATTAACAAACATTTATAGACATTGTATTTGTAAATTAAAAATTAGATTATAAACTGACTAGAATACATGAACAGTTAGATAGGTTAATTTATTATTAGCAATCATTTATGGATGCGCACAGATTATACTTAAAGACTAGATGGTGGTATATGGTATGAGATATTTTAGAATTATATTTTTCTTAGCTGCTGCACTATACATTTTATAATTAACGTATACTATACTGGGTGTTCCAAAAGTATGAAAACAAACAGTTAGATATTTCGCATGGGAGCCTTTTCGGAAAACATTGATTGAATGGTGACCTAGAATTCGACCTTGACCTTGTCCTTCAAGGTCATTTGAAGGTACTATGCTTTTCAAATGGGAATCTTTACTTTTTATTGTGGATTTGGAAAGAGCAGAAAAGTTTACATTCAAATATAACCTCGATCATGACCTTGACCATGACCTCCAATGTCACTCCAAAGTCAATGTTGTTTTTGCAACGGGAACACTGAATAACTTTGAGGCAATTAAATTCTTTGAAAAATGATAAGAACAAATGTGTTAGGATTTTCCCCTGTCCTTGGATTTGATCTGGACCTTCAAGATCAGTTCAAGGTCAACTACGTTTCTCAAATGGGTACCCCTACTTCTCATTGAGGATTTGGAAAGTGCAGAAAATTTTCTATTCGAATATGACCTTGACTATGACCAACGTCATTCCAAGGTCAAAATTGTTTTTGCAACGAGAACACCGAATAACTTTGAGGCAATTACATTTTAAAAAATGATAAGAACAAATGTTTTAGGATTTTCCCTGGCTATTCAATGGCGACCTTGGATTTGAACTTGACCTAGTCCTTCAAGGTCATTTCAAGGTGAACTATGTATTATCAAATGGAACCCCTAAGCCTAAAGCAAAAATCTTGGCGAATAAAAGCAACAGCTATTTATGGAAAAGCAAAGGAACCTGGCCAGTTGAGGCGAGGCAAAGAGTCCCCGCCAGTTAATGCTTGGAGAAGAAACCCGGTCAGTTAAGGCAAGGATAGAGCCCAGCCAGTTAAGGCAAGAATAGAGCCCAGCCAGTTAAGGCAAGAATAGAGTCTGGTCAGTTACGGCAAGGATACAGCCCGGTCAGTTAAGGCAAGGATAGAGCCTGGCCAGTTACGGCAAGGGTAGAGACCGGTCAGTTAGGACAAGGATAGATCCCGGCCAGTTAAGGCAAAAATAGAGCCTGGCCAGTTAAGGCAAGGATAGAATACGGCCAGTTAAGGCAAGAAGATACCTGGGCCCGTTGCGGCACAGCTTACAAACTGTGTTCAAAATGGCCTTCATCAACATCCTGGCAGATTCCTAGACGGATATAAAAATTTTTAATGACACTTCTTATAATTTCAGGTGTTACATCAGTGCAAACATTCACTATTCCGTCTCAGATTTCCAGATCCCGTGGTTGTTACATAAACTTTATTCTTTATGTAATAAAAAAAAAAGTCCAGTGGATTCAGATCAGGTGATCTGGCTGGCCAATCAATCGTTCCTTTCCTACCTATCCAACAATTCAATTCTTATTTAGATAGTCCCTTACAATTTTCCGAAAATGTGCAGTCATGCCATCTTGCTGAAATCAAACCGCATCGTATTCTTCACCAGCTATCTCCTGTATCGCTGGTACTATTTCCGCCTGCAATAATTCCAAATACTTTGGACCATCTAAAGTCCCATCTATTAAAAAAGCTTCAACTATTCGATCCCTAAAAAATACCTGCCCAAACATTTAATTTTTGTGGGTACTGAGTGTAATTCGCGCAACCAATGAGGATTTTCATTGGTCGATTCATCTGAAAAACAATGAGCGATTGAAAATTGGGGTTCTCCCCCCTCTCTCTCTCACTCTACATCTAGTTCTCCCTCTCGCTCTCCCTCTCCCCCCCCTCACTCTGTTAGAGTAGCCTAGGCAAAAGAAAAGAAAAGAATAACAAGAAAGAACTTTGAAGAAACAGCAATAGTGGCAAAAAAAATAACCTTACTAACTTCCTGTTACAGAAGCGAATTCAGCAAAAGTAGTTGTTATTCAAAAGTCATAAAAAGACAATTGAAAAACAGAATCGGCACTGTTAGAGGGTCGAATTAAAATTACAATTGAAAACCAGAAACGGCACCAAAAGCAATAAACTCCACTAACTATCCTGAGGACTGTTAGAGAAGCGTATGCAGCGAAATAACTGTTTCAATTATCAAAAATAGAAATACTAAAAACAGCAAACCGCCAGATCAATACACTCAACTAAATATTAGAAGTACAAATACAGTGAAATTAAGAGGACCGTAAAAGAGGGGTGGCCGAGATTTTCAAAAACTCAACCAATTTACGCCAAATTCGGTACAGGGAGAGGGTTCCAATTGCCGATTGAAATTCTGCACTCAGTTTTTAGAAATTCAGAGTCCAAGATGGCGAACGAGATATCTTAACGGGTTCAAGCGAATCAAATGAAAAATTGTATAATTTTGAAGATCAATACAGAACATACTTACATCAACAAATTAACGAAGATGATCATAACAAGAAAATTGAATTTTGTCCAAAACATGATGAAAAGGATTGTTCAGAATTTTAATTTTGAGTTACTATTTATTCAAACAAATCGACATTTCAAGTCAATCACTACAGAAGGAAATAGTCTCAATGATTCATGAAATAGCTGTTAAAATTTCAAATTTATAATTAATGGATAGAACAGAGAGTAACTATTCAGCAGCTAGCTAAAATCTCTCATTTAACTCTACTTAATTTTTTTCTTTTACGGCTACTAAAAATTAATCGTGCATGTTAGTAAACCAAAAGCTATAAAGTATCTGAGACAAAGAAAATACAATCGTTGCGCTAATATTATATCTGATACTTTAGAAGCGTCATTGAAAATTTTGATGTCCGTCTGCTAGAATTTTGATGGAGAACATTTTGAACCAAGATTGTTAGCCTTGTCTTAACTGGCCAGGTTTACTCTCCTTGCCTTAACTGGCCCGGAACCTTCGCCTCGCCTTGACCGGATTTTCCTTAAATAACCATGATATCTCCTTGCTTTTATTCGACAAGATTTTCGCTTTAGACTTAGAGGTTTCATTTGAAAATTAAAGTTGACCTTAAAATGACCTTGAAGGTCAAGGTCAAATCCAAGATCACCATTGAATAGCCCGGAAAAAATCCTAAAACATTTGTTCATATCATTTTTCAAAAAATTTAATTGTCTCAAAGTTATTCAGTGTTCCCGTTGCAAAAACAAATTTGACCTTGGAACGACGGAGTCATGGTCAAGGTCATATATGAATAAAATTTCCTGCTCTTTCCAACTCCGCAATAAAAAGTAGGGGTTCCCATTTGAAAAAACGTAGTTGAACTTAAATTGACCTTGAAGGACAAGGTCAAAGTCGAATTTTAGGTCACCACTCAATCACGCGTCAAAAATCCTACAACTTTTGTTCGAGACATTTTTTCCGAAAAGGCGTTCCACATGAAATATCTTACCGTTTCGATACTTTTGGAACACTTGATATATTGCTCAAAGTCTGCATAGGAATTTATATTTACATTGTGTTTTTTTTAATAGTTATCCGAACCCGGTGGAGTGGAAAGTTTTTATAGCCAAAGTGTGGGACTCTCCTGGCGGCATATCCACTAAAATCACCCTGGCAGGTGCATCTGCCAAACGGCTCCGTCGCACTGCAGCCTAAAAAGCTTATTGTGCTGACCCTGGTTAAGTATTATACCCAATCTGCAAAGCCTGCACCCTGAATTACACAGTACAGGTCCCTTGATGAGAGGGTATCAACTTCCTGCGGGTCTAACTTTGGTCGCCCGAATAGGCGCTGTCTCGTTCTACCCAATGCCTCTAGACGGTGTCGGTGTGGAAGTCTCTGAACGAGGTCTTATACTGCCCCCGCTCTCCTTCTGCACCAACACCTTCTTTGTGGATGAGTGTGACTCCGTCCAAGTCCCAGCTTCGACTTTCTTGGCTTTCCTCAGCTTCCCATGCTGAGCACCCAAAAGCCTCTTTGCCTGCAGTCCAGTGTGCAAGTTTCTTTATTGTTTTCTCCATGTCTGGTGTATCAGACACCAGTCTGTAAGCGGACTTGCATCCCGAATCTGCTCCACCTCCATAGATGTATTTTGGTTACCTGAGGGGTCCCCCCATTGCTGGTTCCATCTCTTCAGGTTCTATTTTACTTATGGTACCAATATTATTCATAATTGTTCCCATGAGTAGGGGTGTAAATGGTTACCATGCCAAGTGCCCCCTGTTGGCATGGAAGGCGTGAATAAAATGAGGTGCCGCCCTTTTCCCCGAGTTCTGGACTGATTAAGACTGGTCAACTATCCAGTCACGCATCCCTTGGGCTCAGTCCTTCGCCACAGGATTTAGGATTTTTAGCGAGGTTGTCTCCTCTTGGTCCGAGCGGTTAAGCCAAGACCCCCACACCCTCTTGCCCGTGAGACATGACCACGACAGCAGGGAAGGCACGGTGTGTCGGTGTTGCAGAATTGCCCCACCGGCTTCGTTTACCTCAGTGCAGGCCCATTAGCCACGAAACTACAGCTTGGGTTGAGGGGTTTGGTCCGCGGGATCGTTTTCACTTGGCTAGGAAGAGGATTTTATCCCGCTATAGCACAGTCTCTTGCTCTCCACCATGTTGTGGGTCTTATACCACTCAGGTACTAGATCACTGAAAGAGATAAGCTTATCACGATCCTTCCCAGTTTAGATAGCCAATCCCTTGGTCATATATCCTGGGTTTTCTCCTATCCGCCACCTGGAGACGCGCCCAATGGGTAACCAACCGCATGGGTTTTCATTGTGTCGAATTTGAATGGTTTCTAAAACATTTCAGTTGCTGTCATTTACTTCGGTTCCTAAAATATGTATATTTTTGAAATCAAAGTGGTTGTGAGGTTTCTATTGCATAGTTAGCAAGTGCTGTGCATCTTTAATTATTCATTTGAATTGAGAATTTTGGCTCGTAGATTCTCTTATGGGGAACTGTTTAGAGTTTCTTACATAACTGAAGTAAATGAAAGCAAATGAAATATTTTAGAAATAATGCAAATATAAAGCAATAAAAATTTCATAAGTAAATCTCCGGCAATTTGCCAATATACACAATAGGTTAAACAAAAACATGTAGTGCAGCATCTAAGAAAAAATTTAATTTTAACATTTCTTACACGATATACCACAACCTGGACTTTAAGTATATTTGTGTGCATCTATAAAAAATTGCTAATAATAAATTAACCTATTTAAGTGTTCCTGTATTCTCAGGGTATAATCTTATTATTAATTTATAAATAAATGATTTAAGTGTTTGCTCATATTAGAATTTTTAATTGTGTATTTAGAGAATTTCTCCAATATTATTATTTTGTGATATTGTACTGGCTTGAGATGCCATCAAAATTTGAGAGTTCTTGCTTTTCCAAAAGAATTCTCAAACAGTTATAAGCATAATCCTAGGTAACAGTTCTATTCTAATGTATTGTAATATTAGGATTACCTACTTTAAATAAATATTATCAATTTTCCATAAGAAAACATTTAGAGTTGCGAGCACTAGCATGCACCGATTTTTAAATAAATGAAAACTGACTGAACGGGGTACACGTTTAAGAAGATGGGAACCTAGCGAAAAAGACGTACTTCACGTTTATCTACAATATTTTTTTGTAAAGCTCTTAATGTACTATATTATAGCATTTGCTAAAGAGCTACGGCTAGTAGAAGAGTTGTACAATTTTCTGTAAATAAATACTGCATGTGCGTTGGGCCGTAGTTAAAGAAGATAAGGTAAGAAGGTAGTCAAAATTTCGTAGTTTTCGTTTATCTAAAATATTTCTAATGTATGTAATAACATATTACAACATTATAAAGAGTTCTGTGCACTAGCCCATTGTGCAATTTTTAAATTAATTAATTCCGCCCGAGCACGTAATACATTCAATTGTTTTCAATAAAGAATTGTATACTATGAAAAGTTCAAGTACAGCTTCTATAGTCACATTAATAAGTTACCAGCACAGATATAGATATGGATATGGATATATATATATATATATATAAATATTATATATATATATATATATATATATATATATATATATCTCATCAGGTCTTTAGTCCTGGAACTGGTTAGACATGTAGCCTCTTTGCTTCTTATTCTGAGCTAACCTACACATTCCTCTGCAATTTCCATAGTCTGCATCTTTCACCATATGCATGCAATGGTCTGATCTAGGTCTACCTCTACCTCTTTTTTCCTATCTCAGCTTGTAATATATCCAGCACCATTCCCCAAAAATGCCTTAGAACGAATACTGCCCTTCTATTTCTCCTATCTTTTTTCCACAGGTATCTTTATTCCCCTACCACTTCTATAACTTCTTTGTTATTAACTTTGTCGATCCATACTATCATCCTCATACATCTGAAGCACACCATTGCAAAAAGCTACTATTGTTTTCTGCCCGTTTCTACTGCCGCTATTTCATAGACATACTGTACTGTACTCAACACATATGCCTTCAATAACTTTCCCCTTATTTCTATGGTTGTTGTCTTCGAACATGGCCGCTATTATTACCTGTTACATGCAGTTCGGTTCACATTCTATTGTTTACAAATTTATACCCTATTTCCCCGATATTCAATAGTATGTGAAGGGGGTTAAGCAGCATGCGACTACCAAGATCCCACAAGACTTGAATGTTTTCCGAATTAATAGTTTTCCAACATTAGTTGAAAATATTTCAAAACCGATACCTGTAGTTGTTTATAATAATCATCAGATTTAAGTGCAATTATTTTTTCGTCATTAAGTTTTTCTTCTTGAAACTGGTTGGACACGTACCTTCACTTATTTCTATTCCATGAAATTCCCACAGCCTCAATACAGGTCGGTTCCCTTCAGTTGCTTCCTAATTATACACCCTATTTCACCAAGATTCATTGGTATGTGAAGAGGGTAAAGCAGCCTGTGGCTACCAAGAAAACCCCAACAGTCAGACATAGCCTAATTAATAGTTCTCCAGTAAATCCTTTTGCACAATTAACATTAGTTGAGAATATTGCAAAACCAATACCTGTAGTTGCTTATAATAATCATCAGGTTTAAGTGCAGTTATTTCTTTCGTCATTAGGTTTCCATCTTGGAACTGGTTAGATGCATACCTCGATTGATTTTTATTTTGAGCTAGCTGCACATTTCACTGAAATTCCCAGTCTACACCTTTCACTATCCGTGTGCAATAGTCTAACCTAGGGCTATCTCTACCTTTCTTTTTTCTTACCTCTGCTTCTAATATATTTCGTACTGTTCCATCATGCCTTAGTATGTGGCCTATCATCATATCTCTCCTATTATTGACAGTTTTTCACATATTTCTTTCTTCCTCTACCATTTCTAGTACCTCTTGGTTAACTTCGTCTGTTCATGATATCTTCATCATATGTCTGTAGCACCATATTTCAAAGGATTTTATCTTTTTTCTGTCCGCTTCTCCTACTGTTCAGGGTTCACAGCCGTACAGTGCTGTGCTCCACACATATGCTTTCAGCAATTTTTTTTCTTGTTTCTATGTTTGTTGTCTTTGAACACAGTAGTTTCTTTTTATTTTGTTAAATGTAGCATGACCTTGTGCTAATTTTTGTTTTATATCTTTTGCACTCTTCCCATCTTGCGTTATTTGGCTTCCTAAGTAGCAGAAATCCTTAACCTCTTGTAAGTTCTCATTACCTATTTGTATTCTTGTTTTTAATTTATTTCTCCCTTCTTTGCATATTAGTACTTTAGTTTTATTTTTGTTAATTTACATACAGTATCTCTCTGTTAGAACTATTTCCATTTCATTAAGAGCAGCTTCTAACTCATCCTTGCTAGATGCTAATACTGCTATATCATCTGCAAATCTCAGCATATCAATCTTTTGTCCTTGCATAATAATTCCAAATGTCTTCTTGCATTTGACTATATTCATTGCCTCTTCGTGAACAAGTTAAAAATTAATGGGTATAGGGCACATCCCTGTCTCATCCTCTTCCTAATGCATACTTTTCTACGTTTTTGCTCTAATTCTATTACTGCTGTTTGCTCTTTGTATAAGCTATGTACTATTCGTCTATCCTTATAACTCATTCCAATCTTTTTGAGTATTTCGAACATTGTTTTCCATTTTACATTGTCGAATGCTTTTTGCGTTTGGTTCGGCTCTTTAGCTCATTGGAACACTCAAGCCGTTCCACCCGTTCTAGTAATCTAGAACTTCTTCAAGGTTCATGTCCATTCGGAACGGATATATTAGGTTGTCATGAAAGTTGTCAGCGTTTTGTGATACTGTTTTTCGTGCGTCTATTACTGAATAAATATACAACGTACTTTGCTCGTTAATATCACATCTTGTAGAGAGTTTTTCGCGGTATCTGATGGTATGAGTTGGTTTTTAACTGTGTTCAGTAGTTGTATATTTGTGTAGACCTATTTAAGCATGTCAAAAAAGCAATTTTTATTTATTTATTTATTTATTTATTTATTTAAGTACGCTACAGAGTAACTCCAAATGGTACATAGAACATATCAGTAAATCAAACAACTGTCAACTCTGTTGTTTGACATTTAAAAATTATGAGATTTAGAACTACTAATGCTATTGTGAAACACATCATATTCATTAAAATAACAATTGTAACATTTTAATAATCTGTCAATAAAAGCCTTGGTGCCATAATTAGTACGATGATGACTAATGTAAAACAAAGTGTCGCATTGGGTTTCTCTGGTCAAATTTACGTGCACAATTTAAGTAAAATCAATTACTCACGTGATGAGTTCTCGGAACCTAATCTCAGGATCCAGCGGTGATTTTGGGTTACGCCATGTTGAACTTCAAATTGCCATCGGTCCTTCACGCAACTTTTATTACTCTCGTAGGGGGTCGGAAGGAATAGGTACCAGGTACAACACAGGTAAGATACAGGGAACCTACATACCTATTTCTAAAGAAAAAACACACACACCACTCAGATAGTTGTTGCTTGGTTCACGGCTCGTGTTCTAATCTCCGCTTTCGACCCTCGCGCATCTCCGCATTCTCTCTGCACAGACGTGACTGTCAGCGACGACAAAAGTTGGCGATATTAATTTAACAATACGCACCAATTAACTTATAAATTATATTTAAATCTAAAACATGATACATTGCCATTTTGGCATGTAACAATCGCAACCAAGCCATAAAAAAAATGTTAAAAAAGGAAAAACTTTTAGCACGGTAGAAACTTAAAATCTAGAGCCTTACTTCCTTACATATAAACTAACTTACATTCTAATAAAAGTTTATTTTAGGCGCCACCTGGTTTTACTAACCGATAACGCGTCTTTCAAGTAACCAGGAAACAGAATGTGTAGCCCCAAAATTATCAAACTACATCTATAAATGCACACACGCGTCTTAGATGTAGCGCAGTTATAATCGACAGCACAAATTTGTCAGATAGCACAAAAATCTTTACTACAACTAAAAACAAGTGCAACAGGACGCTTAACATTTCTACAATAACCTAAAGCTAACTTTACAGTTTTTTTTGAGTGCACACACCTGTAGGCATTGCATTTTAACTGTTTCTACATTGGCAAAAAAATGCCCAAATTTCAAAATGCCCAAGAGAGCAAGTTGCTATACGTTTTAACAAATTTTTTTATGTTGGTACTCTGGCTTAATAAACAGTGCATATCAAAACTTTTTAATGACATGGTTGTAAATTAACAAATTTACCAACAGTACCATCTTACTAATTTCTTACATTTCTAACCTAACAAATTACATTGCTACCATCAGGTTAGTTTCTTCACTCAATACTCAAAAGTTTCCTACGTCTGATCATAAATACCAAACGTTAGATCAACAAAAGAAAGTAAGACAAAATCTCAAGTTATTCCCAAAGATAATAGGTAAGATAGATATTAAGATAAAACTAGATAACAATAGATGGATCCCAAACGTCCCAGTACGCCAAGGCATGCCACGACTATAAGCATTAAAAATATAGCGTAGAATTCCCCAGCTTACCAAGCCGTTTTGTCCTCCATCGTAGAGATACAAAAGAGAGTGGCTCCTCAAGGCCGTTAAACAGGAAAATACGCGTACCCCCTAAAAGAGAGAAACCTGTGAAGCAGACCCGTTAGTAAAACAGTACGAGGGACCGGAAAGGCATGTAGGAGCATTCCTGCACCCGGCGTTGATCGAGTTCGGTACGACATACACATACATACATACACTCATACTTACTTGCACTCACATATACGAGGCTTGTTCAATTGAAACCCATCTTTGGTCAGGTTAGCCTTGGAAACAATTGTAATCACTCAACTGAGGTTCTGCAACGTTAGTGGTGTTTGTAAACGTCCCACTGATCCGTTTCTCTCGTATATATTTGACAACGATTTTAAGTATTGTGACTTTGAAATGACATTTGTTGTTAACAATAGGTCATGTTGACATTTTTTTTCGGCCATGAAGGACCTTTGTTGATAGAATTTACAGAACCTCGGGTGTATATCAACGCAAACCTGTATAATGAAACTTTGAACAGGCTCCAAGAAACAATAAGACGAAAACGTCCAGGGAAGCTTTCACGTGGTGCCATTCTGCTTCACGACAATGCTCGACCTCATGTTGCTAACGTAGTGAAAGAAAATATACAGTGAAAGAAGAAGGATATTAAAGCATCCATCCTATAGTCCCGATCTATCGCCTTGCGATTTTCACATCTTTGGCCCACGAAAAAAGTGTTAAAAGGTAACCGTTTTCAGTCAGATGAAGAAGTACAAAACGCCGTGAAAAGATTCTTCAAGCAGCAGTCACAAAATTTCTTTAGGCAGGGTATACATAGGTTGACAAAACAATGAGATATGTGCCATAATCGTAGTGGTAATTATTTGTAAATTTAGTTGTCAATAAATTTTTTCTGAACCAAAAATGGGTTTCAATTGAACAAGCATCGTACCTACACTGTTAGCGGCCATGTACAGCTGACAGCAGTACCGCGTGACCTCACGAAAGATTCCCAGAGACGTGGTCAAGGTGTGTATGCAAACCCCCTCCGTGCAACCACACGGTGACTAACAGAAATGAAAAGGCGATAGATATATAGGAAAGGTAAAAAGAGGGAGGTAGGCATTTTTGGAATGTACTAGAGACTTCCAGGTAGAAGAGAGTAGAAGGGCTCGCACTGAGCAAAAGCGACAGAAAAAGGTGGATAGAAAAGCACTACTCAACCAGCCAATGTGGTCAGTAGCCCGGAGTGAGGGAAAAATCACTCTTATGTGGTAGACGGGTGTTCCGGGACAAGAACATGGCTACCGAAAGAAGAATAAGCGGAAACGGAGACAGTGGGATAAGAAAAAAAAATAAAATTTTGGACAAGCGTCCGAGAGAAGGTAGAGAGTTGTCCCTGTTAAACGCAGATCGGTTTGAAGGGCCACCTGCTATGTTAATCAGACAAATTAAGACACATAATAAGATAAAAAATACTAGACTGATGAGAACTAGAACGATCATCTTCCTAATGAGCGATATGAAGATCAGACAAAAAGTTGAAACAACCAACTTAAAAGTACCACTGCAGATACCTTCCCACAAAAAACCAACTGTTCCAAGGTAATTTTCAGAAGCGGTAACGCCATAAACACACAGGAATACCTAACTATAAGCAGTTAAATGAAGATACAAACATATTTTCCCCATATGCTAAAAACAACCAAGAATTCAATAAGATACCGATAAAAAGCGATAGCACCTCACCACAAAGTTAAATAAAAAACAAAAAAAATCTTTAAATGTTCTGGTGACTTAACAGAAGAAAAAAGCAAGTAATGATAAAGAATAAAGTGAGTGACTGTAATAATTCAGAAGAAAAGTGCATGGAATAGGAACTCCTAGTTTTGCAATTGCAAATATGGACTGTTTCTTACAAAGGTATAGGCCGCGGCTCCTATGTGTATCCAAAGAAAAAAGCATCCACTCAACATCAGCTAAAATAAATCATAACAATTCAATGAGTTACTCCAACCAAATTTACGACAATCACAAAATTAAACAATGTAAGACAAATACTAAAAACAAAATAATATAATGCAGAAAAAGTGCCAGGATTGATTAGATGAAGCAACAGAGTGACATTGGAGAACCTAGATAATAAACAGATATATGGTTGACAATAAATTCAGGGAAGAATTAATAGCCAGCAAAAAGATAACTACAATGAGATAAAAAAGGCAAAAGTGTAGAAGGTAAATGCTGTATGAGAAAGGAAACGAATAGATATAGGTAACATATTCAGGACGGGAACAAAAACATTCGGTAGACCATTAAAGAAATGAAACGTGGAACAATTAGCATTTGGGTCAGCAGAGAACGGTTTAAGGTCTTTGATATGCCACCTTCCTTGACGTTTTCCCTCGGTGTCTTGGAGTTCATAGATAAGTGAACTAATAACGCAAGTAACCTTACATAAAATAAATTGGAGCTAATTTCGAAAAGAATTTTTCAGTAGCATCAGATAAGACATAATTACTTTTCCAAACCCGTTCACCTAAAGCAAAAGAAATACCTCGTTTTCGCTGATTATATTGATCTTTACTCTTTTCGTATGCTTTTAACAAATTTTTTCTAACATCATTGAAAATAGAAGGTAATGATTGTTGGTCTTCGTCCCAGGGTACTTTTGGTCAAATTCAATTACGTTAATATCATCCAGAACTGAACCATAATAACTACCATCAATTGGCGTGTATCTTCCAAAAACAAGGAATAAGGGAGTGAATTGGGTTGCTTCATGTTTAGATGTATGCACAGCTTGAGCCATTTTAAAGATATTTGCATCCCACTTAGTGTGGTCTGAATCAATATATGAAGAGATAGCAGTGATTAAGACTCCATTTACTCTTTCGGTAGGGTTTACCTGTGGGTGGTATTTGGCGTTGAACCAAATTTTTTGTACTTTATAACTTATAACAAAATTTTGAAAATCTTTTGAGATAAATTGCGCCCCATTATCATAGAGAATAATTTCAGGGAAACCGACGGTAAGAAATACATTTTGTTCTAGAAATTTAATTATAGCGGAAGATGTGGCTTTAGTTAAAGGCAAATTATCCTTTGAATTTAAGGTAACGGTATTGTTATTACTAGATATGTTAAATAAAGGTAGGTTTATGTATTAATTCCGTTGACGTCTGGTTGATGAATTGTTCTTGTTGAGGACGATTTTGGCTCCTTGAGATATTCACGTCCCGAGTAGGAATATCTCTGACAAAGTTTTCCGATAAGGTAGGGTTACATTTTATACATTTTGATTCATAGGT
The DNA here is from genome assembly GCA_036346225.1 of Platerodrilus igneus. NCBI lineage: Eukaryota > Metazoa > Arthropoda > Insecta > Coleoptera > Lycidae > Platerodrilus > Platerodrilus igneus. Next base: position 2,229,958 of record JARFIW010001131.1, read on the forward strand.
ATTATTTCGACCACAACCATAGCAGAAAAATTTTTTTGGATATGCGCAAACATTATAAGTATGTCCGCTTTTCTTACAATTCCAGCAGGTAACTGAGTTTGTCGCTGCAGAAACAGGAAGATTAATAGTAGATACTTTATGAGAAGGTTCTGATTGACATGCTAAGTCAGGTTCTAATAAGCCAGATAGTTTTGTTGGTGGTGGACGATATTTATCTATACGTAACTTTACTTCTTGAAGGGGGCGGCATAAATCTTTAAATTGAGATAAGGAAGAGATGTGTTGTAAAGCTAAGTGTTCAGAGAAATAGGGATTTAAGTTTCATGAAAGTTGATCGATAATTTTAGGTTCGGGTGGTTTTTTATCTAATCTGCTATATAAAGCTTCAATTGAGGTAAATAAAAGAGATTACGTTTTCGTTAGGCCCCTGAGTACGACTTTTTTTATTTCATTCCAGAGATCAGTTATATATCCATGAGGTAAGAAGTCGCGTTTTAAGCTAGTAACTAACTCTTCCCAGGTAGAAATCTGGTTTCGTATGTTCCTATACCAAATCAAAGCCGAGCCAGAAAATAATTCCCCCGCCAAGACAAACAAATCTTGGACTGTCAGTTATGTGAGATCTTAAAATCGTTTACGCGGTCCAGAAATGACATTAAAGAAATTTGGAAACCAAAGCCCGAGAAAGAAATACCCCATTTATAAACCGATATAGATTTCGGGGACAAGCTACTAGGTTGCGAAATGGTGAGATTAGAGAAAACAGGAGGCAAATTTACATTGGAATCTAAGTTAAGTTTCTCGAGAATGACTCCTTCAATTAAGAGAAAGTCAGATAAGAAAGTTTGCTTAGTTTCATTAGCCTGTTCATCCTAAAGCAATGATAACAAGTCTAATCGTTGCTTTAAATGTATTATACGAGATCTGATACATTTTAGTTCTAAATCTGAAGCTACTGGATTTGTTTTATAAACTATATTATTAATATCGTCTAGGGATTGCTTGATCTCAAAGGCATTTTGTGTTAGATCAGAAGTTAGTATATGAGGAATTAATTGACAGTCAGCTTCCTGTGCTAGAACGACCTTTAATTGCAAACGTCTGTCGTTTTGATTCGACGCAGGTTGGATACTGCGTGATTCAAGTTCAAAATGGTTTCGAGAGATTTAAGATGTAGTAAATTCATTATGCTACTAGGTTTAGGAAATGAATATACCGAGATAAGTTTAAAGCAAATCGACAGTAATAGTTTCTAAGTGAATAAATTTTTTCTGAAAAGGAAATCCGTAAAAACTAGTTAATTATTCAAGTTTAGTTTAATAAATGCTAGATACAGGTAATATGTTTATTAGAAATTTAGGACTGAAAAAACAAGTTTTAATAATCTAGAGAAATTCACGTCAAGATAAGTATTTAACCAAACTTAATGTGGTTTTAAAGAAATTTTAAGATAAGGAATAACAAATGGAGCAATTGCAGTAGTAAATTATCTATAAATAACAATACTTACTGGATAGATAAATAATCTACCTTCAAAGTAACATATTTCAGTTCACTCAAAAGTTAGGTTAGGTAATAACTGTCACACACATTTCAAGTACAAACAACACTGTTTTTTGTAATGGAAACTTAAATTACACTAGATTTAAAATAGCATGGTCAAGTAGAAAGTAAACAAACAACTATTTAAAGTGACAGATTCAACAAGTTTAATTGACATATAGCCTCCTTGCAATGGTACCACCAAATAAGATAAAAAATGACTGAAAGTAACTAAATTTGGTGGTTGCCAAATTAAATTTTTAAAAGCCACTAATTTAATTACACTTTTTCTAAAAAATATTATTATTTTCAAAGCTAACATCTTACAAGTTACAATAAAAGTTACTTATATATGGATTTTAGTTTCAACATAACACGCACAGGCGCCATTGTTATATTTACGCGCGGTATAACTACCCGCCATTTTGTAACATATACCGACGTTTTATGGGTGATGCAATCGCTATCAAAGTCAAATTTACATGCACAATTTAAGTAAAATCAAATTACTCACGTGATGGGTATCTCGGAACTTAATCTCAAGATCCAGCGGTGATTTGTGGGTTACGTCATGTTGAACTTTAAATTGCCATCCGTCCTTCACGTAACTCTTATTACTGTCGGAGGGAATAGGTAACAGGTACAACAAAGGTAAGCTACAGGGAACCTACATACCTATTTCTAAAGAAAAAACACACCACTCAGATAGTTGTTGCTTGGTTCACGTCTCGTGGCCTAATCCCCGCTTTCAACACTCGCGCATCTTCGCATTCTCTCTGCGTAGACGCGATTGTCAGCGACGACGGAAGTTGGCGTTATTAATTTAAAAATACGCTGCAATTAACTTATAAATGATATCTAAATCTAAAACATGATACATTGCCATTTTGGCGAGTAACATCACAAATGGTTCGTGAGATTGCGAAAGAACTAGGCATCAGTCACAATGGTGTTGCAGATGATTTAAAACGCATTGAAAAGGTTAGACAGCTCAAAAAGTAGATGCCCGATGATTTGAACTATCGGCAGAAATTGTCACGTTTTGAGGTTTGTTCATCTCTGCTTCTGCACAACCAAAACGACCTGTTTTTGAATCGAGTTGTCACGTGCGACGAAAAGTGGATTCTGTATGATAACCGGAAACATTCGGGACAGTGGTCGGGCGCCGACGAGCCACCCCGGCACTTCCCAAAAGTGAAAACCCACCAAAAAAGGACAATGGTAACAGTATGGTGATCGGCGCCCAGTGTCATCCACTACAACTTTTTGGAACCAGGCCAAACCATCACAGCAATGTCGTACTGTGAAGAAATCGACAAAATGTGCCAAACATTATGTCAGCATCAGCCGGCCTAGTCAACAGAGGAGGTCTAATTCTGCTACATGACAATGCCCGCCCACACAATTCACAAATCACCGTTCCCTTTTCAAGCACTTCGATAACAGGCAAAAACGGCCTTTATGAACTTCATCGAATCCCGAGCACCAACTTTTTTTGCTGACGGCATAAATCAACTAGTATCGCGTTGGCAAAAGTACGCTGGTTCGAATGGTGCTTATTTCGACTAAATCCGGTCAATATTACGAAAGTTATGACCATTTGAAGTTTACCAATTAAAACGCTGAGAACTTCACGACAACCTTATATATATATATATATATATATATATATATATATATATATTGCTATGATAAGAGGTTGTTTAGGGGTGTATTGAGTAGTAAAGGTTGTGTAGTAACAATAAATAGCAATAGGAATCAGAAAACTGCATTTATTTAGCAGAAAAATAGGTAATTCATACATTATGTAAAGAACAAGCATTTAACACTCTGCATATAGACCGTTATTAATTTTAAGTAATGCCAGTAAGAATATCTTTCAACAATAGAACGCGTATTCAGCAGATAAATAATCGTACATGTAATTAAACACGCGTTGAGAAGTATTCTACAATTTATAAAATAAATACGCAGTAGAGTAGATCAAAACCTAACAAAGCTTTATGCAAATACGCTGAAACAATAAACGCTTTAATAAGAAAACGCAATTTCAAAGACGCATAAATACACAAACGAAAACAGCATTAGAGTTACATCATTTATTTTGTACATATCCAAAAGGCAATATCTACACAAAACAACGTATGGCAAAGATAACGAATACTAAGGTATCAATAGCATAAACACTATTACATGGAAATCCGAATTAATTACATCAGAAACCACTTCAAAATGCAGGGAATGCTGAAGACAGGGCCTGGTTGGTTGAGATAATCTGCAGAACTGCTTGAAAACCCATCCCACATGTAAGTGGGAAAAGGCTATTTAACACAGCAGCGATAACACAAGTAAGTTCATAACTAATGCACGTTGAAGCTGCGACACTGTTAACCAGAAAGTTACGCGTAAAAGAAATAAAGTATAATAGAATATCAAGTTTATGTTACAGTGATAATAGTGCAATAATTACAAAGAGTTTTTGCCGTTTTTTTTATAGAAAACGTGAATAGAATTTGGGTAATTGATTTAAATTAAATATTTATAATGATAGGGCTTCAAATTTGTGTTGACAATTATATTGCTGGGATATTTCTGAATAATTCAAGTCTGTGTTGACAATAATACTTCTGGATTCTAAAGGGACAATTCCAATTGAATTTTTGGTACAATTCTGGTACAATTCTAATTTGCGTTAAAAGTATTTAAGGGAAGTGATTCAAAGCATTTGCAGACAAATATAAAATAAAGAAACACGAAGCAATTTTTGGAAAACAAAGGGGTAACTGTACCCAAATATTGGTTCAACTAAGCAAAGCATTGGTAGACGATTGAAGATAACAAAGAGGTGTTGATCCGCAACACAAACAACATATCACAGGTCTGATCTATTTATTTTAAAATATTTTTCAATTAAAATTTTAATACTGAATTTATTCAATTTATACAAAACTTGTAATGAAGTCAACAAGAAACGTTGTACACGTTAAACTTACGTAATATATCATAAAGAGGTCTAAAACGTTCCAGATTTTTTGTAAGGAGGTAGTGTTTGGTGACTTTAGATTGAATTAAAAGTATATAAATTTTGGAATAAACAATACATATGATATTAATTGATTGAGGAATGTATTTAAAGAATTTCAAAAATTGTAATTATTATTTCCGTTCATTATATGAAATTAATTGATTTCGTTTTATCAATTCAAACAAATAATAATAAAGGGGTGGAAAAGAGAAAATTGATCATCGTAACGTTGTGCACTCTGTGTAGATTAAAAAGGGTTAGCCGTGGCATAATAATAAAATTAGTAAAATTAAGTAGAGTAATACACAGAGAGGTGGCGTTAAGTAAAACGTTCATAACACCGAGTACGGCGTTATCACATCAATGTATATATATATATATATATATATATATATATATATATTTAATATCTTGTTTAATTTTGATCGTTACCCCTCTAGGGTATTATGCAGAACGCCGCCAATGGACGGTGTGTTATTTTTTTGCAATAATTTTTGCGTTTAACACATCTAACTAAGCCCAAAGGTGAAACGTATTTGTTATAGCCATCTATGAATTACCGACTTAATTTCGAATTTACTTCTGTACTTGACTAGTTCAATACTAGTGGTTTTTCAACTGATGGTGTTCTTATTTTACTCTTGCCATCTTACAGAGGTTCTTTCTAAATTATTTTTGCCTATTGTTTTTGGTTGTTTCATAAGGGTTATAAACCACTTCATCTTGATGAGATCCAGTGAGATCGAAATTAGTCGATGAATGTTTATTCCCTTTATGAAACAAACAAATTCTTTCATTTATGGCTATGCAAATTACTAGCTTGCTTTGGATAGTTAACAACCCTCTTTCGATTCTTCGTAAAGTGGGTGTTTATCTATACATCGTATATACTGTTTTATTTATTAAATTTGCTATAAGCAATTATTTTTAATATCTTGTATATATATATATATATATATATATATATATAAATACACACACACACACACATCTTGCTAATAATTCTGCATTTTTACAAAACTGATACATTGTAGCATACCCCAGAAATGGAAATAGTTAATTACATGTATGGAATATATAGTAGCTTATTTCTTGAAGAAGCCCAAAATTACAAAAGAATTTTAAAATAGTAAAATATATCGATATGCTATTTTATATTTTCCTATCATTCTAGAAGTCTTTCAAAACCATTTAGTGTCACGTTCGACATTTTTCCTACTTCCATTTTACATTAAGACACTTTTGCTTCCTGCAACCCTGTCGCTAACTGTTTGGAGTAACAAAGATGAAACAGAAATAATACCTTAAGAGAGAATGAAATATGAGTAAATGAACATTCTACATTTAATTGTTTGGTTTTTTACAGACTTGTAACTTCGAACGTTAATCATTCTCAATGTGCTGTGTACGCTTAATACTACTATATTGCTCAACTTTGTACCGGTTGCGCCTCTAAATTAAAACAATGTACGCATCCTTATGTTTTATAAATATCAGCATGTAAGAAATAGGAATAATTATGTCATGTTAAATCATTATCATAAGCTTGCTTATCATCAAGAAGTGGTTTATATTTCAGATGCTGTTTAGGATTTAACATTTTGTAAATTGTAAAATTGCGCGCGTCTACTTGTCCACGAAGACCTGTATTTCAATTAGTGAAACCACCACCAAACCACCTGCTGCCACCCTTGTTACCTGGCTGCTGGAACAAAGACAATCAGAGCTGTTTGCCGCGATCCTTCATGAAAAGAAGACGTGTTCTGTTAGTTCAGGTGAGTGGTAATTAGTTAGTGTTATAAATTGTTATACTTGGTCTCGTTTTCATATATTTACTGATATACTGGTCCTTCACCTATTGATTATTATTACCTATTGAATTAATTAATTTCAGATGCATTTTAATATAGTAACATTTTTTACATAGAAAATTTTAATTCTATTAATTCTAGAAAGGTTTGTACTTTTTATATCTCATCAATATAAATCGGACGGTAAAAAGTTTATTTAAAACTTGATATTTATTGTAGGTGTAGGCGTCACACACTAAGTGCTTGCTAAATATACTGCAAGCGTCAAATTTAACCCCTTAGAACAGTTTTATTATAAAAATTTTGTTTTTTTGCATATGCTGTTTGATTTTATTGGCGTGGTTATGCAATTGTTTAATTGGAAAAATGTTGCGGCGAGCGAATATTATTGAACTCAACGGTTCAACTGCACAAATTGAAACATTCAACCACCAGCATCTTTAGAATCAGCTACTATCTACATTATATAAGAGTTCAAATTATACACGAACATTGTTGCAGTTCGTGAAATTCTTTAAATATTTGTTCTTGTTTGAAAAATATCGATAAAAACCTTACAGATCCTAATAAACGTAAAATAAGAGTTTAACCTCAAAGGTGCAGTATGTCATTGAATATGTAGGTATCTTCATGATGCCAGTTAAAAAAATTAAACTTTTTAGTTCTAGCCACAGTAAAAGATAAGAAATTTGTTGATTAAATGTTTTTTTGTTATATTATATTGGCAAACGTTATAATAAGAGTAACATCTAAAGTGACCATACTTTTGTTCGTATATATATATATATATATATATATATATATATATATATTGCCGTGAATCGTCAAAAAAAAATCATTTCTAGCCCCACGGATTGGGCGCCATAAAATTTCTCTGGTCACCCTGGCTAGCTCAGCAATCGGCCTCTTCTTGAATACCTATTTCTACGTACATACCTCGCTCACACTCACACACCATCAAATGCAATTACCAAAATAATACAACAACCATACAACCTTTTATTTACACATATTAACAGATAAAATATTTACACATGAGTACAAACAGTTTGGTATAATTAGTCCAGCTCAATTTATTGAATGTTTTAAAGTCCTTAATTTTTAAACGATTTTAAACAAATTCAAGTAAATATGAGTAGATGGGCCCTACATGTAGCCCTAATTTGACTTCAGACTGGTGTATTGTGAGCTCATTATAAGCCAGTTTTGTTTATGCTTTTTAAACCTTGCATTTTAGAAAACAAATTTACAGACCCGTTTACTCCTTACAACCACAATTAATAGCCTGAATAAATTTTTATATATCCTCAATAAACCCTTTTTCAATACTCAAATTATTAAATTGTCCTGCACATGTACCATTTTTAAACAAGTTTTTAAATACAATAAATACGCCACCAATAAGTCAACCACACAATACAAAATATCCACATATGTTTATATAAAAACAGAAATTTAAAATTTATTACCTGGAGACACTACTCTTCGACACCGCTGGAGATGGCTACCAGAAACCCCTCATCGCTGTGTCCATCTACTACGCTGATTCCAGGATCCACCGATCCCCACCATATAATAACTGTACTTCTCCCAAGATACTAGCTTCGTTTCAACAGTAACATTCCATTCCAGATATTACACATACAAATTTTTCTCAGTTCTGCTTACCCCAAAATCATCCATCCATATAACAACTTTATCGTAGCAACGGCACCCTTTATTTAAGTAAGCACTAACTTGTGCAATCACTTTACTAACTTCCGGTCCGCTACTACAACTTTTATACTTTCAAATAAGATGTTTAATGTAACATTACTGAACACACAAATTCTAACCGAAAGCTTTGACTATTATGTAGGTCTGAACCCGTATTCAGAACTCGATGAAAGGAAAGAGAGCTTTAATATATTCTCCTGGGTATTTATATTATTCCAACCCCCCAGTGGAACCCGTTTCAAGAGAAAAGCTTATTTTCAAAACGGTTTCTTAAAATTTTTAACGTAACCGACTATAAATTCTGAAAAATTTCTCCCGTCCATCGTTGTGTTATCTAGAATTTAGTCTCCTACCTTACCGTATGCGCTCTTTTCAAAAACTGTTGGCTATCAACCAATGATATAATTTCCTGTTGTCCCAATGCTCCACCTATCCGCTATACATCCCTGTTCTATGCATGTTTATTGTCTTCTTTCAAACCCTACTTGAGTTACAGAAAATCGATATTGTAGACGTCCTTCGCCTAGTCCACGTGTACACCTTACATGACTTCTATCCAATGCTTGCTTCATCTGCTTCTCTATCTATCTATGGAATTCTATATTAACGTTCGTCTACTATTCTCTGAGTGTAACATTTAACCAACAGGTGTTTCTTGAAATTATCGACCGTTTGAAAATAACAATTCCTAGATTTTTTGCTTCGTATCGGTGTAAATAAACGTTGGCTTTTAAAACAGACACATTTGCATTAGAAATTATTGATTTTCTTATCCATGCAAGCTCCCTTTTCTGCTTTCATGCGTTTGATTAATAGAAATTATAATTAATTATGCGTATCATTGAACTTTAATGTACTTTAAAGCTTTTCTTCCCTTATGTAATTTTCACATTCCAATTTAAATATAAAAATACCTTAATCCCGTCGGTTTTCACTATATGACTTAAAATAAAATTGGCGTTTAAATAATTTGCTCTTATTTCTATATACACGGTTGCTAAAATTTCATTGTCAACACCTATTTACCCTTTAAATCCACAACAATATATATATATATATATATATATATATTGTCGTGGAAATTATAGGTCAAGAGGGATAGATAGGTCTAGATAATAAATTTTTAACGACTGTGTATATAGGAAATAGGAACAATTTATTTACGTGCCTAATTAATTAGTTGTGACATTGAAAATGGACGGATAATAACATATTTTTGTATTTCTAAATCGGAATGTTAAATTTGCATAACGTGTAGAAGCTTTGGAGCACGTGGAAACTCAAGAATACGCATAATTAGTTTTAATAATTTAAATTAAGCGCATCGGATAATAAACGAAGCTTTTGGGTATATAAATCAATAAAAACGAATATTTTCAATTTAACTAAACTAAACGTTCGTTAAAATACAAATCCTAAGAAATGCTAAAACTTGGAATTATAATTTCAAACGGATGGTTGCTTCGTAGAAAAACCTGACAGTTGAAAATAACAAGTTCAAGGAAACTTGAATGTACGTTGGGACAGAATTCTGTGGAATTGTGTGTAACGGCCAATGCATAAGCTATTAAAACAACAGATGGTTTGAAGGTAAAGTGAAATAGAACATCCGTAGTGTAAACAGACAGAGAGCATGTATAACAAGAGTTGGTTAAAATACTTGTTTAAAGTACGCGGTAGATTTGGAAGTCAACCACAATATCGATTTTCTGTTGCTTGAGTGGGATTTTAAAAGAGACAGCAAATATGGGTGAAACAAGGGAAGATAGCTAGAAGCTGGATGTAGAAATGAGGGGAAAGCAGTCTGATTGGTTGAAGGCTAGAAGTTTCAAGAAGCTCGCAATGGTTATATGTTGTTGAACAGATTTCAGGTGAAAAGCACGGTGGAAATAGAATTTTCAGTTGTACTAGTCGGTTACGCGTAAAATTTTTAGAATCAATTAAGATAAAATAAGATTTTCGACTGAAATAGGGTCCGAGAGGGGTGGATGAGAAAATATAAATACACTAGGAGAGGTATTAAAGCTCGCTTACTTTATCTTTACTTTGGCTTATTATTGTACGTCGGTAGCTTTTTTAAACGTGTGTATTGCACAAGTGACTGCTGGTTAATTGACGGTGCTGTTACTACACTCAACAAACAGACGAAAGGATGGTACTAGGGTAAGCGAGTTCAGAAGTGTTTGAACAAGAATGCGTGAGGTTTAGTAATTACGGAAGGTGATTAGCTTCGTCTAGTCAAGTATCAAGGTAGAAACACTTAAGGAGATTTGGATAGCGGGCGAAAATGGGTAGGATTTATGTATAACGGCAAAGTGTATGGACAACATCTTCAGAGGCGATGAGAAAAAAGCTTACTCCAGGTAACAAAATTAATTTCTCTTGCTTTTGCTTGAACATTTGTGTCGTTATTTTGTACTTGAGTGATTTGACTTATTGGGGGTGTATTTTATTACCATTAAAACTCATTTAAAGGGGTATATGTAAAGGACAATTGGTTTTTATCGTTTATAAGTGTTACTAAATGACATAAAATTTTTGATGTAAGGAGTAAACGAGTCTTTAAATTTGTTTTAAACAAAAATGCGACGTTTTTAGGCATTTAAAGTAACTGGGTTTATAGTGAGCTCACCATAGACCTGAATAAAAGTCAATTTAGGGTTTCACGACGGGCCCATCTACTCGTATTAAATAAAACTGTTGAAATAAATACAAATCAAGAAATTTCAAAAAGTTTAAGGATTGAGATTGTAACAATTTTTGAAACTGTATATACAAATGTGTACCTATTTTATTGATAATGGAAACTTTTGAATATGTATAAATAAAAAGGTTGTATGTCTTGTTGCATTATTTGAGTGGTAAGTTTATTTGACTGTATATGTGAGAAAGAGTGAACTTAGGATGGTAAATATCCAGGAAGAAGCAGATTTTAGAGCTAGCCAGAGTGTACAGACATAAGGAGGCGTTCCAGAAATATTGAAAGATTTTTTTAAATTTTTATAGTTTTTTTTAGCAAAATTTTATGACGGCCCAACAACGCTGGGACTGAAAGGCAATCCCGATTTTTTTAAAGACTTCCACAGCAATATATATATATATATATGTGCAAATGAAAGGCAGTGAAGATTAAAGGGAGCAAAAGAGGTGGCATGATTAAACCAAAGATTAATAACAAGAAACACTTGTATTACAAAAATAGTAGTTAAACCTAGCTTCCAGAAAGAATAGAGAATGGATTTTCCTTTATACTGAATTATTAAATAAAACTGTAAAAAATTCATTTACCAATACTTATAGCATTTATTTAAAATCTACCCGATTCTGGGTTTTTGTATTGTGAAATATGAATTGTTATTTTTAAGAGAATTAAAACATTAAAGCCTTCATTCAAATTTTATTTCAAGCCCTTCACGATATCGATTCTATAATGTCGTTTTTGTATTTCTGTGGTTTCTTTCAAGTCATCCGCTAAATGTGTTTCATACTATCTAAGCCTGTGGTTCTCAACCGCCGTTCCGCGGAACACTGGTGTTCCGCGAAGCTGTCCCAGGTGTTCCGCGAAAATTTTGAATATAATATAATAAGAAACAGTAAATTTTTTTATTACTATAAAATAAATACTACATAGTTTTGTTAATTATTTGAAATTTAGCAAAATATTCAATATTATTCTAAATTTTCGGAACAGTCAATAATATTAACAGTGTAATTATCGAACGACGCAGTTACGCTGCTTTGGAGTTACCCGGGAATACCACTAAATTTCTAGTGTACTCGATAACGCAGGGAGCGCCACGTAGTGTTGATTTCGTGCTGTTTCTCTTTCTTCGCACGTAAATAACAAAAGCGCAATTTCGATCTGCGGTTCAGCCATAATTTAATATAAATATCTAGTTTTCGTGAGTGTGTTTTTATTGTATATATATTTTATATTGTTGGAAATTGGTAAGATGAAATGCAAGTTGTGTAGTTTTAACAGTATTCTTATCTTTTTAGTTGCTTATTTTAGCATTTATACAAGACTTTTAAATCTGAAATATGGACAAATTTTTGAAAAGAAAGACTGAAAGTGAGGTTAATGTTGGGGCGAGTACAAGCAGGTCTTCTTCAATTGAAGGAGATATGCAAGGCAACAAAATGCCGAAAATAAATGTAAAAGATATCCGAATCAGTTCGGCATTATTCGGAAGAATATCTGAAGTTTGGTTTTACATGGAGCGGTAGTCAAGATGTTCCTATTCCGAGATGTATTGTATGTGGTGAAAAATTGGCTAACAGTGCAATGGTCCCAGCTAAGTTACAGCGACACCTTTCAACAAAACATTCTTGTCTAACTGAAGGTAAAGATTATTTCGAAAGATTGCTGAAAATCAAGAAGTGCAAGCAACATGCTTTCGAAAGAGCGTTACAATTTCGGATAAAGCGCAAATCGCTTCTTATAAAGTGGCAGAACTAATTGCATTGAAGCAAAAGCCGCATGATATCGCAGAATCGCTAATTTTGCCCGCATGTTTAGAAATTGTTAAGATTATGTTTGGCAATGAAGCGCAGCGAGACGTCCTAAAATTCCCGTTTCGGACGATACGATAAAAAGAAGAATTATAGATATGTCAGGTTTTATAGAGAACGCAGTGACGGCGAAATTAATTACAAAAAATTTTGCGCTGCAAATTGACGAATCCACTGACATAAGTGGCAAAGCCCAATTAATCGGATTTATTCGCTTTGTTGACGACACTGAAATAATAAATCAGTTTTTATTCTGCAAGGAACTTATTGGTCACGCAACTGGAGAAGACATATTTAATTCAGTATCATCTTATTTGGAAGAATGAAAATTATCCTGGGAAAATTGCGCAGGAATCTGTACTGATGGAGCTCCAGCCATGCGTGGCAGTATTAAGGGATTTTGTAGTCGAGTTAAAGCAATAAATTCAAATCTTTGATTTCGAAGAGTCTACCAGCAAACTTAAAGTCTGTTTTGGAACAAGTCGTACATATGGTGAATTATATTAAATCGAGACCATTAAAAACCCGTATGTTCAAACAACTTTGTAACACCATGGAATCCAAATATGAATGTTTGCTTTTGCACTCTGAAGTGAGGTGGCTCTCAAGAGGAAAAGTGCTAACCCGAGTTCATGAGTTGAAACAGGAATTGCTAGTTTTTTAGACAAGAGGGTAATGATGTATACGTAAAATATTTGGAAAATGATGCATGGTGTACTAAGCTAGCATATTTAGCCGATATCTTCAGCTACTTAAATTCAGTCAATACATCTCTTCAAGGAAAAATGAAAATATTCTGACATCCACAGACAAATTGCTAGCTTTCCAGAAAAGCTTTTGCTTTGAAAAATCGTATTGCTCAAAATCGCAAATTTGATATGTTTCCGTTATTAGCAACAGAAAATATTGTTAACATTAACGAAATGATTTCAAATGTGGCAGAGCATTTGTCAATATTGCAAGACAAAATAACTCATTACTTTCCATCTCTTAATATTGAAGACTTTGATTGGGCGCAAATCCATTTGGTGAATTTGATATAATGAACCAAGATTTTTCTATTCAGGAAGCAGATGAGTTTATTAATATATCAACGGATCGAACGTTACAACTAAAATTCAAAGAAGAAGGAGTGGAAAGGTTTTGGATTTCCATCGAGAATGAACATCCATTTATTGCAAAACGAGCGTTGAATATCTTGTTGCTCTTTTCGACGCCCCTATCTGTGCGAACTTGGATTTTCAACTCTAACAAATATTAAAAGCAAAAAGAGAAAGACTTACCAATTTAGAAGAAGAAATGAGAGTAGCGCTCTTACATAAGACCCAACCTTGAGGAAATTTGTAAAGGTCGTCAAGCGCAAATTTCTCATTAAAATAAGTTTCCATGTAATATATATCTTTATTTCAATTAAATATTAATCTTCCAATTATTTTGTGTGATTTACATTAGATTTACAAATTTTATGATAATGGTGTTCCGCCAAAATCGAGACCACTTAAAAGTGTTCCGTGATCCCAAAAAGGTTGAGAGCCACTGATCTAAGCAAATGTGTCTTGTAGAATCGCATTATTTGAATGTATATGATATCAACTGAATTCTGTATATTTCGTATGTATTTCCAGTTACTTCATATTTTGGGAAAATCTTCAGCACATCCATATATAGCTCGTGTTTTTCATAGGAACATTTTTTTTTATTAACCTCTGAGCCTTAGAAGAATCATTTTATCTTTCAGGGAAATTGTTTTAATCACATTTTCTACTAAAATACTATTAATAATTTGCAAGCATTAGCAAACGAAGCATTTGGAAGAATAGATTAAATTTCGAGAAAGCACATTGAAATAACTGTAGCACACGTTTATTTACTAGCTAGGAGTGGTTTTAGCGCACCGTTACATAAAGATATTTTTGTAGGAAACTATTAGATGATTGCATGTGAAAATTCTAAAAAATTTTCTATTGAACCGCTTATAAGCTATAATGTTTTTTGTGTAGGTGTTACTGCCACCCCAAAGACTGGCTTTGACACACCATTGCTGGTGATATTTTTGTTAGATTATTAAGCATTTCACACTAAATCTTTATTAGCACAGGGGTTGCTGCCACCCCCAAGACGGTTTGCTGCACTGTTGTTGGTGGATATTTGTGTAATATAGTATTAGAGGATTGCACACAAATATTATAAAAATTTATATCGCATCAGTTTTGAAGAAAACTATTAGAAAGTGCATGTGAAAATTTTTAAATTTCTTTATCCAGCCCTTTAGGAGGTACACTCTAAAAATTTATGTGGTATAGGGGCGTTGCCACCCTAAAGATAGACTTTTATGTACCACTGCTTGCAAATATTTTGTAATATGCGATTAGAGGATTGCACATGCAAATTTAAAATTTTTTTCTATTCGGCCATTTATGAGCTATAATTTTTGTTGAATAAGGGTAACGGCCACCCTTAGGACTAGCTTTTGTGCACCTTTGCTGATGAACGTTTATATTATAGACAATTAGAGGTTTGCAAGCAAACATTTTAAATATTTTCTATTGCGTCACTTAAAAGCTCTAATTTATTTAGTGTGGGGTTTGTAGCTACTCCTTGAGTAATAAAGTAAGAGAGAATTATTTACAGAATTATAAGTGCATGCATATTCAGAAACAATTTGCAAAATTGAAAATCTTTATTATCAATATATACATTATATTTTTAAAACTTTACAAAATTTTTACTGGGAAACAATGAATAACTTCATACAAATGTAGAAATACGATATCACATCATTTAAACAGGTCTATAACCTAAGAGGTACGCAAAAAAATTATTAAACCCTCAAACACTTGATATATATTAGTGAATAAAGTTTGCAGCAACCTCTATGGACGCAGCTTCTACGAAACTGCTTGTTGTACTATCATCTAAGCAAACTATCGGGCGCCACGCTATGCTATCATTTAGCGGAGGTAAAGATAATAACAAATAAAATATTCTGTATATTAAAATACATTCTGTGGCGCTCTCAACGAAAAATCGCTAGGCTAAAACTGTACGATTTCTGTACATTTTCCAATCAAATTAAGACCATTTTGTCTTCTTAAATATTTAAAATAAAAATTTGTACAAAAACCCATTGGCTTCAATATATTCTAAATCTTACCAATTTGAGTCCTTTTCCTTATAAACATCTTAGGCAGGAAGCGCGATGTCAATAACACCAAAAAGTAAAAAGTTGTATCTTGCGTCCGACATACGGTAGTAAGTTTACAAGGTATGCAAGTGTGAATGCAAATTCTGATCTATCGGGTGCAAAAATGATAGTAGGATGTGATATATATATATATATATATATATATATATATATATATATATCTTTACAAAGTTGATACGTTTTAGCGTCCACCAGAAATAGCGGAAATAGGTCATTACATATGTGGAGTATATTGTTGTTTATTTCTTGAAGAAGCCCAAAATCACAAAAGCATTGTAAAATAGTAAAATATATAGATATACACTATTTTGTATTTTCCTATCATTGTAGAGTCCTTTCAAAGCCATTTAATTTTGCATCCCTCGTATATCTTCCTTTCATTTTACATTAAATCTAATATCACATTTGCTTCCTGCAACGTTGTCAATAACTCTTTGAAGTAACAGAGATGAAACATACAATTAATACCTTAAGAGAGACTAAGATATGAGTAATTGGACACTCTACATTTAATCGTTTGTTTTTCTGTTGCCTGGAAACTTCAAACGTTCCAGTAGTATTATTATCAGATGGTGAGTGAATAAACTTACATCAATACTCGACCGCTTTCTGATGATAATAATACTGTAGTCTCTCAAAGTGCTGCGTATGCATTATAATACTCTACTTTGTATCCGATGCGCTGTTAAATTAAAACATGTGTATGCATTCCCAATGTTTTATAAATTATATCAGTATGTAAGACGTAAGAATAATTATGTCACTTTAAATTATTATCATAGCTTTCCATGATCGAGAAGTGGTTTAGATTTCAAATTTGATGACATTTTTTAATACAAAACTTTAATTCTATTAATTCTAGAAAGGTTGGTAGTTTTTATATCTTATCAATACGTTTGTGTAAATCAAGACGTTAAAACGGTTTATTTAAAAATCAATTTAGTTGGTGTTGGCGTCGGAAAATAAATGTTCGCTAAATTTATTTTAAAGCTCAAATTTAATCCCTTGGAATAGTTTTATTCTGAAAATTTTGCTTTTGTATACGCTAATAGATTTTATTGGTGTGATGATTATACAATTATGTAACTGGAGCTGAACATCGCGGTGGGTATTATTCAATAACTAGCAATGATTCAACTGCACTACTTAAAATGTTTTACTGTCGGCATCTGGAGAATGCGCTTCTATGCTACTTGCATGATATCAAAGCTCGAAACGTAAGCAGAAACGATCTTCCATTTCATGAAATTACTAAAAGGATAGTTCCGGTTTGTAAAAAACATTATCACCATTTTTCTTTGAAACCACTTAAATTCTTTTTTTAATTCTTTACCAATGTTTGATGGAATTTAAAACACAAATACAAATTATTAAAAAAGCTGCATTCTTTCGTGGTGTTAATTGACTAATAGAACGTGCGTTTAAATGTGCGGACGCCGCCGTTTCCGACTATTTTAAGCCTAAAATGAAAATAAAAGGAATTCTTTGCAACACGTTTAAAGAGCACCGCCAAATGTTTTAAAGAAGGTCTTTTGCACACTTTAACTAAAAGATGCTGAAGAGGTTATGGGTTAGGAAAATCTTTGACTTGAAATACAAATTTTTTTTTGGACATTGTAAAAAGAATCTCCTCGTCAGTACAATATTTGGTCATTCCTATGTTCATTTAGATGCATAAAGCGTTCTCGTATAGTTTATTAACATATTTGCATTAAAATGTCTACAAAATGGTTTAAGGTGGGGGTATGTAAATCTAATTATGGTTTATAGTATGTATGTTTATTGTAAGATCTGGGAAAGCTGCTATAATGGAACAGTAATTAATGACAGCCTATCTTACACTAAAATTTCAAAACTTAATCACTTCACAATATAACTTCGTTGATGTGAAAATGTGCAAAAGGCTTTGTGTGCATCACCTGTACTTATTTAAATACAATACTCGAAAGTAGTTCTGAGAAATAGATTTTTTTTTGTTTTTTTCCAAGGCAATATCCAGTTTTTCGTAAGCCCATTATTTACTTCTGCCTGAACTTTAGGATGACGCTAGCCATTCTGAAAAAAATATTTTATTTGTCTTACCCACATTTCACAGTTTCAGAAATCGTGTACAAAACTTCAATTATCAATAATCTAGAAAAACAAGCTTTATTCAAACTTTGTTAACAAAAGGTTATTTTAGAATTATTATGATATAATTCGATTTATTTGAAAGATTGCTGAAGATATTGTTCCAGAACCAGCAATAAGAGAAGAGATTGAGAAACGTAAATCCCTGACCGTTTACAAAATTGTTAAGTGTACCACCAAAATAAGATGTTTGTGATGCAGGTATCTTCCTTTTTGTTGTGTGTTAGACAACGGTTTAGGAATCAAGTAAAAGACTTTGGAAGCTACCCAGAAGCAGATATAGACACTGACCACATCGTAATTATGAAGGCCGCACTTAAATTTAAAAATTTGACAAAAGAAATGGAAAAAGGCACTTTGACTTAGAGAAACTAAAAGATAAAGATATTCAAGAAAGATTCGAAAAAAGGTCAAATGAACTGCTGAAAGATATATATTATATATATATATATATATATATATATATATATATATATATATAGTTGTGGATTCAAAGGGTTAAATCAGTGAGAAACAATAAAATAACCCTGTATATAGAAAAGCGCAAATTATTTACGCGCAAAAATTAATTTAATTCATTTAGTGAAAACGGACAAATATTAGAGTAATTTTATATTTAATAATTGAAATATTAGAATCACATAAAGGAAAAAGGCTTCAAAGCAAATAGAAGTTCAAGGATACGCATAATTAACCATAATTTAGTTTAAGCAAGCACATATAAGCATAAGGGAGCATGCTTGGGTAAGAAAATCAATATTTCCAAGGCAAATTGTATTCGTTGTAAAAGTCAACATCAGTTTTGTCAGATACGAAAAAGTAGAAGTCTAGGAATTGTTATGTTCAAAACGGTCGATAATTAACAGAAACACCTGCGTTTTAAAAGGTTACGTTCAAAGTGTATATTACGATAAGATTTCATAGAAATTATTTCCAACCGTCAGTTTGGGATAAACAGCTAGGGCAACAAACATCTTAAGGAGCGAGGGAAATGCAGGATCGGTTATATTCAACAGATAGAAACAAATATAAAAGCGTTGGGATTGAAAAGCACGTACTATATACACGTGGAGTTGAGATAGGATGTCAACAATATCGATTTTCTGTAACTCAAGTGGGGTTTTGAACAAGACAACAAACATGCGTAGAAATGCCTACTGAATACTTCAAATATTATCTTCGCAAAGCAACAGCTCGCGACTTAAATTAAAACATTTCGTGATCGATTGAATCATTTAATGAACGATTCCTTATAGGGTAGCAAAACCTATATTTGACCAGCACCCAGTAATTGACCAACTTCATTTTAACACCCGAAAATAAGGAATCTGTAATACTCTATTTTGTATCAATAGTTTTATAGTGTTAGTATGTATTTTGGTCACAAGATAGTGTAACTAGCATCAACAGTGTTTGTGCAAAAGGACCATTTTTAACCTCCAAATCAGTGTTGGACTTACATGGCATTTAACAAGTGATGCAGCAATAAGAAAGGTAAGCAGACAATAGTTTTTCTATTCTTAAAGCATCTGTTCTCTGTATGTGTTTATCAATAAAATATTTGGTTGTACTAGTTGTATGATGAATATTGTTTAGTAGTGTTGTATTATTTACTGTTGAAAATGTATCTTTTAATAAAAACACATGTAGTCAACTACTAGATCGCTAAATTTTATTAAAGCGCCAGTAATTGACCACTCTGGTCAAATACTAGTGTTACCAATAAACTAAATATTTTAGGTCCCTGTCTATTTCATAGGTTTACAAATGTATAAAAGAGGTTATTTTATTTAAAAAAAGTTGGTATTTTAAAGCACATCTACTAGTTGACCATCGTACTATTGTGGTCAATTATGGGGTTTATATCATGGTCAAGAAGTAGTGCATTAATTTAATTTTTCACGTAAGGTGATATCTTTGACTAATGATTCAGTGATACTTATCTATGTGTTTTACAAGAACATGTCTGATACTAAGAGAAAGTTTTTTAAGTATACTGAAACACAATTGCATCAGGCTATAAGCGATGTTTCCAATAAGGTTTGTACAATTCGACAAGCTGAGAGGGTGTACGGTGTCCGCACTCCACTTTAATAAATAAGTTAAAAGGGAGCCGTCCTTAATAAGACAAATGGGTCCTACTACCATACTAACTAAAGATGAAGAAAAGCTTTTGGTAAAATGGGTGCTAGCATGCGGTAAAAAGGAATTTCCCATCAACAAAGCTACCCATTGTAGAACTGTCCGAGATATTATTGAAAACGACGATCGTGTTCATAAATTTTGTGATGGTATGCCTGGTAAAAGATGGTTTACGGCATTTTTAAAACGTCACCCGGAGGTTTGTCAACGACATGCTGAATCTATAAGTGGAGCACGAGCATGTGTAACTGAGGGATCAATACGAGAGTGGCACGAGTCAATTCGAACAAATTGAGAAAAATGCTGAGAACATCTTAGATGATCCAACCAGAATTCTCAATTCTGATGAATCTGGATTTGCAACAAATCCAAAAACAGGTCTCGTTTTGAGTCCTCGAGGAATGAAAAACTTCTATGAAGTAAAATATGGTTCAGAAAAGGAGTGTATTACCACGTTATTTACAATTTCCACTAATGGGCAAATTTATCCACCAAAGATCGTGTACCCATATAAGCAAATTCCTGCAGAAATAGTACAAAACACTAATCCTGCCTGAGTAATTGGTATGTTTTTAAACCAACTAAAACATAAAATACTTTATAGTGTATTTTTTAGACCGATCAAACACAGGGTGGATGACGAGTGAAACATTTTTCAGTTACGTGTGCAATACTTTATTATCCCATTTGCAACAGAAAGGTATAAAGTTACCTATATTATACATACTAGATGGACATAAATCACACCTTTCATATAATTTGAGTAAATTTTGTTCTGATAACGCCATTTTCAACAAACTTCGTTCGTTTATGAAATCTATTTGTATGTGTGTCTGTCTGTCTGTGTGTCCGAGGCCTTTTTAATGGTCGGACATCAATGTGTAATACATCAATCGATTCAGCTCGGTGTCCAGAGCTTAAGTTTTGATGTCAGTTAAAATCGGGCCACAGGGACGCCGAGCCCCCGGGAAAATCCACAGGGATAATTAAAATTTTAAATAAGTTTAAAATCAATATGCGACACATATTTGAACAATTTATGGCATTTCATGCCAATTATTCCAATATTATAGACATTGTTTAAACATTTTGATTACCGAAAATAATTAGATTCATATAAAAAAAAAAAATTTCTTATCTTATTGATGAGAACTAATATATAGCTTTTAAAATATTTATTCAATAAAATAAAATATTTTAAAATGTCTCTTTTGTTGTTTATAAATTTTTGTTTTTATCTGAATACTTATAATTATTACAACATAATAATTTTAATTTCTTTAATTTGTTTTAAAGTAAGTCTACATTTGGAAGTTCGTTGCGACAATGCCTTGCATTTTCAACTTGTTCTATATGCACTGCTTCCAAATTTGACACATATTTTTCAACCAGCCGATGTGTTTTTATTTGCACCATTGAAAAATAAATGGAAAAAAGTTGTTTTTGACTGGAAAAAATCTAATAATAACAAAGTGATTAATAGAGCAACTTTGCCACTTTTATTATAAAACTCTATGTATCAGATCAGAGCAGATACTATTAAAAGCGGATTTAAAAAGTGTGGACTTTTTTTGTTTGATGTCAACGCGGTAGATTTTACAAAATGTATGCTCGATCCAACGCGGAACTATAGGAGGAGATCTCGGAAAAGAAAAAACCAAACCAACTAAATTTGATGTACCACATTTTTTATATTTTGATTCACTGATCCCAACGACAAGACGGAAAGAGTTAAAAAAAGCAGAGATGGGGGAATGGGTCGGTGATGAGTCAGCAAAAAAATTGTACACTGTTTAGAGAAAATTGAAAAAAAGATGTCAAAACTCAAAGATCAAGACCAAAACATAGAATCGGAAAATGAAAGTAACCACAATGGATTTGAAATTACCAAAGACAAAGCTGAGAGTAAGACTGAAAAACAAGAAAACAGAACACATACTGAAGAAGACGAACATAGTATTAAACTAGAGAAAAACATAATGATAAGACCAAAATGAAAGAAACTGACCCTGATCAGATTCAGGTTGAAATTAATGATGCGTTTAAACAAAATGCAACAGAAAATAACAAACCTGTGATTATTTTAAGTGACAATATTAAGAAAAGCAGTGCTATCAACAGATATGGAAACGTCAAAATTTAATAATGATGCTGAAACAAAAAAGTATATTAACACGGAGATGAAACAAGCAGACAATAGTGAAGTTCCAAGACCAATGGGGAAAGTTTTCATTGAAAAGGTGAGACTAAGAACAGTTGTGACTCCAGTATCATTGTTAACCCCACAAAAAAGAGGTATTAGTATTGCTTTCTTGGATCATATTTTTTGGCCAGAGGAGTCGCCTGAAAAAAGGAATTTAGAAGGAAAGAAAAGTTGCCCTACGCAACTACTTCAATTAAATGGTTGCAGTATCATGAAGCAAAAAAAAAAAGGATAAAAAAGGAAAAGGAGAAAGAAAAACAAGAAAAAGCCCTTTTGAGAAAAAGAAGCAAGAGAAAAAATTCAAAACTCAAAACAAAAATTTGGCCAAAACTACAAAAGAAAAATATAAAAAACCCCAAAGTAGAATAACTCAGATAGTACGGAAAGTGACAATGAGGAGTGGCATGAGAGTGGCTCAAGTTTAGATGATATATCCGAGAATTTTAGCAGTGATAGTGAAAATGAACCACTCGCCCATATGTCAAAGAAACTTAAGAAAACGATTTCAATAGGAGACTTTTATTTGGTTACATTTCCTGGAAAAAAAATCAATCATAACTACGTTTGTTGCGAACAAAATATTTATGACATGCGTGATTTTGAGGTACAGGCATTTACTCCAATCGAAGGAAGCAAATCTCTTTTTAAAGTCATTGAAAATGACATCAGTGTTGTAAATATTGATCAACTCGTTAAGAAACTAGAACATCAAAGTGTTATAGCAACAGGGAACCCCACTAAACTTAAGTTTTCCAAAAATATCATTCAAGTACTTAAGTATATCTAAATGATTTTTAAAAATTCTAAATGGAATTTTTGGAATTAAAGTATTTTTAAGTTGTTATTTGAAAATTCGTTTGTTTTTAATAAATAAGTTCATACCCATACAGAAATTTATTTAATTTTATTATGTGGTCAACCACTAGGTAAAATTATGGTCAAATACTAGTACACGCTGGTAAATTATCGGCGATTTCTGACTTTTTTTGTTTGTTTATATTTTTAAATAAAACTATACACTGTTTTCTAAGGTTGAACATACTATTTATAATCCCAAAACATGTGTCTATATGCTGCTATACGTATTTTCCAAATAAATTTAATAATTTTCTATCTGCAAGCATTTTCTTTAAAAAAAAACTTCTTAAATGGTCAACCATTAGTGCACCCACCCTATATACAAATTATCTGGTTCCAGAAAGTAGTAGAAAAGTATGGAACATTATGATGCACGTTTTCCTAGAAAAACTCATTAGCGTCTAAAATCGCGGTGTTTGATTACTTTTCCACTTATTAGTGACGTGCACGGTACATCGTACTCTAATACATACACGATTATTGTGGTGTCACATACTAATCTAATAATTGCAAAAGGTAATCAATTTTTATCTGTTTTTTAATGTTTTATGGGTTTTTCGTGTTCCGGCCGTTTCTTGCAATAAATGTTTCATTTATTAATTAGATATTTACGTAGTTCTAAATACGGATGACGTCCTTTCTATATTCCTAATATTCTAGAAAATTCTTTATTTAAAATAAATTTCTGTAATCCACAGAGTAATTTAATTTAAACTTTAATTGCTTTTTAATGCAAAAGGCGTTGCATTTTATAGAAATTTATTTATTTACATTTATATATATTTACGGGACAGTCCTTATTAGATACAAACATTATAATATTGGATACTTAGAGTACATATACATTGAACATAATTTAAACAACATATTCCAATAGTAAAGTATTAAATTGGGACAGAGATGTTAAAAAAATTAATCATATTATAATGATTACACAATCTTAATATTATGGGAATAGGTACATAGCATGCACAATTCAGATGATAGGTAGTAATGTTAAAAAGAGGTTGTTTTCTAAATCTACGAGTAGGTGCATTAAAATATATAAGCTTCAAAGATGGAGAGTTGCATATATGATTCTTTAGTAATTTAAACATAAATTTAAGGTCAGACAGAATCCTACGCTTACTAAGTTCAGAAATTCTCAATATCTGCAATAATTCCGAATAATTATGGTCAATAATAGTATAATTTAACTTAAAAGCCACATACCGCATAAATTTATGTTGAACCTTTTCAATCATGTTGCTGTATCTAGAATAATATGGAGTCCATATTGAACTACAATATTCCAATACAGGTCTAACAATAGTTATATATAGAATTTTGATTGAATTAATATTGTTAACATATTTTGTTAATCTTTTGATAAAGCCAAGATTCCTTAATGCTTTATTAACAATGAGTTGTATGTAGTAATGAAATGAAAGAGAAGTGTTAAAAAGAATTCCTAAATCATTCACATTTTCAACAGAGCTAAGAATACAATTATTAAGCCTATACTCAAATATTAGAGGATTCCTTTTTCTAAAAGTGTGCATAAACATGCTTTGTTCTTTTATTGAAGGTGGAGGGTTGAGCTTCTAGTGCTTTGTGATACTGCTATAAATTCATCAGCACTATTTGAAATTTCATTAGAGAACTCTACTGTTGAGGTTCCAATGATCATAGTATTTTCATTTTTTCTCCATAAGTTAATAATATCAATATGTTGAGTAGTTTTCAGAGCATTATTAATTTTTAAGTTACTGTTTACATTTTCATTTGTTAGTTAGCATACAGAATTTCTAGCTACATTTGCATATGTTGCTAAACCATCTGTCTTTGCTAATAAGTATATTGCTGGCTTGTGTATTTACATCTGTATCATTATCAGTGTTATTGTCTGAAGATATAATAATATTAGAACAGGTGTCTTTCTTAGATGTGGAACGTTTTACTAGTTTTGGATATTTAATGGTTAGTAGCTTTACTAGGTCCTTATTGCTTTCTGTGAGATTCACAATTTGAATTTGTAAGTCTTTTATTTCATTGAGTAGTTGTGCTGTAGCCTGGTTAACATTTTAAAGACATCACAAAGCTTCCTATTTTCAATCAAATTCTCTATTTCATTACTGCCTTTGTCTGACTGCATATTCAAATTTGGATTATCACAAGTTTCACCATTGTAGGAATTGCTGATATTATCCACATGAGGATTGTTACATGCATTACAAATAAAGCTTTTTTAACTATCATTAAAACTTTTAATTTTACCAGCTCTTACACCACAAGAGATATGAAACTTAACATTACAGTTATGACACTCAACAAATTTAGTTGCTATATTTTTACTGCAGTAACAACAAAATTTATGAGAATCACTTACACCACGTTGTTGTGTGGTAGCCATCTTGATATGCTTTTATGGAAAAACGTGTTTTAATAAAACTATTAAGGTTAGAATTGGGGTTTCAAATCGACGAAATTACCTGTTTCTATCCATGGAAAGTGCATTTTTATTACAAACGAGTGGTTGTGTATTTATCTTAAAATGATCGATTTGCATTCGCATTTAAAGCGTTTTAAGGTATTATAATGATCAATTATTTTTACTATGCTGCTACCATTATTTGCTATGTATTTATAATACACCTATACAGGGTGATTATTTATACACACGCAATTGCATTTTTGCTTGTACATCAATGAATAAAAGTACGCTTGTATTATACAGGGTGTAACCATGAATTTAGGGAAATTTTCATTTTTTTCTGGATTCTTTTATATCTTGGTGAGATTTATTTGCAGGATTTGGGTTTCAATGACCTCTCGTGACCCCTTAGCATATCAATATATATATATATATATATTATATATTTCTTTCTGTGGATTTATAGGTTATAATGGATGTTGATAATTATTTATGGCAGGGTACCCCATGAATATACAAGTCAATTAAAATTCAAGACGTTTTTCAAAATGATAGTATAGAAAAATTTACAATAAACTTTAGGGTAATTTTGCGTCGTTGTAACATAACTGTAAATATTAATTACAAATATTAGGTAGGAAATGTAGTTCCGTAAGTGTAGTGTAAAGACTTGTATCTTAAAGAAATAGCTTGTAGGTTTATTAATCTAAAAATTTTCAGATTCAGTATATAGTGAAAATCAATAATTTAGGAAGGTGAATAGTTTAATTGCATAAAGTGTACATATTCAAAGTGTACATAATTTAGCATAGTGTAGTATAAAACTTTAACATTGGTTAACCTTGCATAGGTGTAGCATAAGATAAGAAAGTGCTGTTGATAAACAAGTTATAACGGCTAATGGTTTGAAGAAAGACTGTGCAAGCAAACAAAACATTTCTAGTAAAAGTTGAACGTTGAAAATATGTTTGTGGTATTAATTTAAAAAGATGGAAAATAATTGTCAAGGATTTCTACTTAAAAGATCGTTATACACAAACAACAAGTCTATTTGAGGTAGGGCATTTAAGGTTGAATACGAATATGGATCGATATTAGATAGAGGATGTGTTTTAGCATGTATTAAAATGAGACAAAATTTAGGTGTCCGTTGACTTTGAAGCGACTAGGGGAGATAAGGAAAAATAGAAAAGAGATGCAGCTTGTTAGGTGTAAAATGTGGAGTGGTTGACTTCTACAAGGACTAATGTAATGGGCATATGAGAAACCGAGATAGTTGATTGGACTCCACATATAGAAAGGGGATAGACGATACTCAAGAGAAGGTAGATGTTGTTAAGATATCGTACTTGTAAATATGGTATATAAAGGAAAAGAGATATAAAATACGGGTTAGACAAGGATACAATAAACTAGTAACAGGCATAGAGAATATATGAAGGATCCAAAATAGAAGACAGAACATTTTCATTTGTAAGTTAGAGCGAGGTGATCGTATATATGCGTATCCATGAGGCTTGTTTTAGATGCTTGTGTTTGTGTCAGTTGACGAGAGACTTCAACGAATTTGATAGCCGTTGTAAATTTTAATTAAATTTTCGAAATAAAGCTTTTATTTTGTGTTAAAAGTTCTTAGATTTTCTAGAGGGTTGGCATACGACTACCAATTTTCCAAAGAATTGCTGAAGGTTAACAGTGGTTTTTAGAATCGACGACAGTTAAGTGTTGATTGTGCATATTGGTTTTGGAATTGGGTTAACCGTTGTACAAATTTACAAAGAAAGCTTGTTTGTGGTGGTGGTGTGTTTTAGGAAGTGAAACTAGTCAGGGGGGCATTTTTGGTCTATATAAGCCACCGGGAGGTGGTGAGAAGCTCTCTGATAAATTTCATCCAAGCTTCAAACAACATTAGTACATGAGTTAAGCGAGAAGTGAGTTGATATTTTATAATTGAAATCATTTACACATGCACAAGTTGGCGTAATGTTGAAATAGCAGTATTAAATTTTATAAAATATATTTTGAAAGAGCGAAACATGCAGAACTGTAAGTAGAGACTACTTTCTTATTTTGGTTGTTGGTGCTTGTTGAGCACTTAAATTGGATGTTGTTGGAACTTAACAGATGTATAGAGATTTGGAGTTACCGTAGATTGGATGAATAGAAATTGGAGTAGAGGATTGCTGTCCCAGATGGTGTGAGTCAGCTTGGGGTGATTCCTGTACATGCAGTCGTTGATGGGAGCTACGTCAGCGATGGTTTAATGACAGTTTGTGCTACATTCCAGGTAATTGATTTTTTTTAAAAACATTTGCCTTTTGTGATTATTTGGTGTTATGACATTCTGTGCTTTTGGGGGTCTATTTGGTTGAATTCTCTGGACAAAAGAATTGATTGTTTAATATTTATAATGAATTGTTTAAAAATATGTTGGTGTAGAAACTTATATTATAAAAAAATTATGTAATATCTACTTATGTAAAAAGTAAACGGGTTTTAGGTGATTTTCAGTGCAAAAAAAAAATTAGTACATGTACAAAAAGGTTTACTATGAGCTCTTATTAGACCAGGGATTTAAAGTAAGATCTATGGTTAAGCCCAGTTACTTTCTTATAGTTATTGATGAAAATAGGTAAATCTCGAAATATGTGTTTTAAAATGAATTATTTTAAAGTGAGAATGGTTGTTATGTAATCTGTGGGTGAATCAATAATAAGAAAATTTTTTTGGTATTCAATTTTCTGTTGGAATAAATTGTGATAACATTTTGTAGTCGAGTTTTCTTTCATCGAATAGTAGGGTAGTAATTTCAGAGAGCAGCTGGGAAGCTGTGGTGTATATCCCTGAGGAAGCAGCATTTTGAAGCAGTGCAAAAAAGCTGAAAGTTTGACATCCAAAAGGAAGAGCATCTTCAGAGGATAAATAAAGTATTGATGTTGAAAGTAAGTCCAGAGGAGTTTAATCCAGAGGTAACCTCAGAGCAATAATAGCAGCCCAAGCCCAAGCAGTCCAGCTTAACTTCAAAGAATATATATATATATATATATATATATATATATATACACAGGGTGACATTAGTTTTGTCATTAATTTAAAGAGGGTATAGAGAACAATAAGACAAACAAAGATTGTTAATAAACTTGTTGTCTAAAGCAAACAGTTTAGCTACAAAAGGGGTCACAAGAAAAGTATTAAAATTGTTTTAAAACTACTGAAATATTGACTATGTCACAAATATAATATAAAATTACATCATGCTTTAAAGTCGACCAATTAAGTTGTGACTTCTGCCAAACGGAATAACTCAAAGCACTTTAGAAATAAGTTTAATTTTTTTTCTAAAATTCGCATGTTTAGATAATAATCAACAACAAAATATAATATTCCATAATGCTGATGTGGTCGACTGTATTGGGTGTCTGATGTAATTTTGTGCTGTTACAATTCAGAGTGTATGCAGAATACCATATCCTACTTAAAGTTGAATGTACTTTTTCATTACAGCTCGTAACTTGGGTTAGATGTAAATGTGTGTGTTGGTGTTGTGTTTCACCTACGTGCTTAGAGCAAGCACTTAAATGCAGTGTTGAGACTTAATTGTAAATGGATCTACGTAACTGAAGTTTTTTGTCGCGTTAGTAGC
Organism: Platerodrilus igneus; assembly: GCA_036346225.1. Classification (NCBI taxonomy): domain Eukaryota; kingdom Metazoa; phylum Arthropoda; class Insecta; order Coleoptera; family Lycidae; genus Platerodrilus; species Platerodrilus igneus. The sequence continues at coordinate 2,259,158 of JARFIW010001131.1, forward strand.
TTAATGAGTTGTTTTTTAGAAAATACAAAAACCCGAGAATTATACCAACAACAAACTTGCAGAGGCGGTGGAAATTTCAAACATATTGTGAAATCATTTCAATGAATTATGTGATTCAGGATAGCACTTACACACGTAAGTTGTTTCTTACAAAACATATGACAAAACAGCAGTCCTAAAACTTTTACTTTAAGTTGACCATGGTTGGGAATTTAAAAAGCAGTCTAAGAGTAAATGCCTCATAGGTTTTTGTTTAGCTAGTCAATCTAGTCACTTCCTAAAATATTGACATAAAACTAATGCCACCCTGTATATACATACACACACACACACCCACACATACACATGCATGCATGCACACACATGCACATGCATGCACATACACACACACACACCCAAGCATGCACGCGCCCACCCACCCATGCACGCACCCACCCACCTGCCTGCACGCACGCACGCAACTACACACAGACACACACACCCACACACCCGCACACACGCACGCACCCACATGCACACATGCATGCTCGCGCACGCAAGGGCACATGCACGCACACACACACACACACGCACACACACACACGTGCACGCACACACATGTGCACACACACACGCACGCACACGCACGCACACACATATTTTGCAAAATTTCATTGTTGTTGGTAAACTAGATATTCAATGATCTATGATGGTTCAGATTGATTAGAAAGATGTATTTTTAAGTTTGCCACTTTTCCGTAAAATTGCATGGTGCTGTTTTTGGTTCTATATATAGAATTATATTATATTCCATACAAAAACGAACAAATAGATCTGAAAACACTAGATAAGTGTTTGTGTTTTATAAACAGGTAGTTGGCCTTTGAAAACAAAGTCAAGGTTAACACAGATAACATCAAGAAGAGTTAACGAGTTATTTAATAAACAACGCAGCATTTTTATAGGATAATATGTTTATTCTTACAAAATAACATTTAAACCATAGAATAATAATACGCATTGCTAAAGCATATTATTATTCTATGATTTAAACTCGTTACATTACAAGTATTTACCAAACCTAACCAAAAATGTAATGGATGTAAATGGAATTGAGTTTTACAAACAAAATTTTTATTTTTGTGTATGTTCATGGCAAATCGTGGAGAGCCTTTTACAGTTTGACACACAAGATTTTCAAATTATACATAAGGCACTTTTAAGTAATAGATCTGTTATAATAATTTGGAGATAACTTTATTATATAACTGAAATATAATCAGTAATTTTTTATTATGCAAGTAATACATTAATGTATGTCTATAATTTGAATACAAGCAGGAATATATGGAAAACCATAATAGTTAGGTTAGTTATGATTGGTTATTAAAAAGGAAAGGTCAATAAAATTTTGTCAGAAACATTTTTATTTAACTTCTATAACATGTAGTCATCTTCTCCAACTGCATATAATATACAAGATTAAGGTTTGTATATTTTAGGAGAATTAGAAATTTTATTGGAAAGTCAACATAACCTGATTAAAGTCATGAAAAATGGTTTAATTAGAAAATACTAGTTGTGAAAACTTTTATAGCTTCAAGAAGAGAGCAAGATTCTTCAGTATTATCACCACCTCTCCAATGTTTTCACCTTAGCATTCAATGTCAAATTAAAAACATGTTGGTTTCCAGAGGCCACTTGGGGACCGTTTTCTTCAACACAAGATGCAGGCTAGTATTTGAGTGTTGTCAATATGTTAATCCACCAGAAAGCACAAATGTTAATGCCATAAGAAATATTAATATGTTATGTGGGATCTGTCAAAAACAATCGATAAGTTTACCATTGAACAAGATTTGAGCTAATTTTTGGTTACAACAGAGGCAAAGCAGTGCTTTGCTCCATAATTGACCAGAGGTACGTATTTAACCAGTGTTGTAAAATTCCAGTATATTGGAATAAACAAGTTCAAAGATTGAACCAGTTTTAGAGACAATTTCAAAAACTACATATCTTTACAGAGAAAAATATATAAGAGTGTTTTCAGTATGATGGTGAAAATGTTTATGTTTATTTTCATTCCAAAATAGCACTTTCAATGAATCTAACGAGTTAAGCAATATTTTAATGCCCAACGCTCACAACAAAGATGGTCTGAATGAAAATATCATCAACTGTAAACGAATAGTTTATGGTAGTAAAATCAGAATTGGCGAAAGAAGAGAAACAGCCGATCTTGAAAAAGTTTAGTGTTGAAAGTGGAACTTTTAAGTGTGGCTTTAGTAGTGACAGTACAAAATTAACAACGTTACTTTCAAAGATGACTGCATTCTCAAAAGTGAATTTTACGATGTTTTAACTACAATAATAAAACACACGGTGTAGCACAATGTAGTAAACCAACAAGGCCAATATGTTTGTATCATTATGTGAATCGTCACAAAATGGACTGCTGAAAAAATAACCCAGAGATATTACCTAAGTCCTACGTCAGGCCTGAGACAACTGCCCCTCTTGTGGAACAAAATACATCAAGTAGGTATATGCTGTCAGTTTGAACGGGTGTAAATTTTCTATTTATGTCCATTTTATTTTAGATTCAGATAGCGCAATATTATTAATAATGTTTTTCAATTTTGCAATATTTCAAACAAAATGTTTGTAGGTATAAATAAGACAAAGTTGGTCGTTTTATAAGTCAATTTCTTTTAAGTTTAATATATTTGATGCAGAATCAGATCTGTTTTTTATGTAGTTCCAAATGACACCACATCTTGAAAATGTCATTTAAGGCGTGACTTTTTGACATGTGAGCGAATTCAATTATCTTTTATAGACAATCAAGTTTTCCATATGTAAACAATGAAATTATATACTTATTATGTAGAAAAATAATAAAATCAATCTAAATGTTAACCCTTCTTCGTGTCCAGTGGATCGCTAAAGCGTTGACTTTTTTACACAATTATGTTGAGGCCGAATAACTTTTAAGAATATGTTAGAAGCTAATAATTTTAATTGACATCGATACTATTTTAATTGCGACTAAATCGATGTAGAAAAATTTGAATATTCTGAAAGAGTTTTAGCCTTTAGGTTATATTATAATGGATCACAAATTAGACCTAGCAATAAACATCTTAGACATAAATAACTACTCAATACCTGTTACTACCGAGTAGTTACCTAATTTTATTGGTGTAACATCATGCTTTTTAGGAAGTTTGTGCCCAATTAGTGAAGAATTACTGGTCTCCTTTATATTCAAATAAAAAAGAATGTCCCTTTCGATTTTGAGGTAAATCAGGTTAACACTTTTAACACTTTTGAAAAAACATTTGATTTCTACAGCAGTTCTAGCCTATATTCTTCAAATACAGAAATGCAGATGCACTGCGATGCGAGTTCATTTGGGCTCAAAGTTGTCGATTCACTATTATAAACTGTTATTATGGGAGCTACAAAATCAGTTGAATTAGCAGTTTTATTTTAATCACAAGGTTTTCACATCAAATTGTTTAATTTTTTGGTTTCCCGACATTAATCAGTGGAAAAAGGTATTAATTTACGAGTCAAAACTATATATACAGATTTGCAAGTGTTATAAAACATGAACTGTTTCGAGTATCATTGTGGACATTGTCCTATTAAAACTGTATGAAAATATAAAAAAATAAAATATAAAAGAAGGATTTATATTAGTGATAATAGACTTTTGAAGACCTTAAATAGAACTTCTAATTTTGCCTAGCGTGTTAGTTTAAACATATAAAACTTGTTACAGTAAAACGCGTGAATTTGGAAGAAAGCAAAAGAAATAAATAAGTATCCGCACGAATCACCACGAAACATACAAAAGTATGTCATGCTAACACAGTTGATTAGGCTTGCGAACAAAGAAACTCAACACATTCGTCCAGATATAAAAACAAAGAATAAAATGTTAAACAGATACTTTTAAAAAAGACAATAGCACTAGTGTCAGCTTTATAACTATAATCTCTTAATAATACAACTAGTTTAAAATATTTTACATTTATCATAAAGTCTCTATAAAGCATTTCTCTTTATATTTGAAACGAAACCATTTATAGAAACTTCATTTTGTTAATAGTAATTAAAGACAACCAAGTAAATAAGAATTCAAAACTAAAGAGTCAGTACATTGTCTTCTGGTGGCACATTTTAATCTATCTACAAAAATCCACGTCTTTCTATTTCCTAACCTATTTGTTAATAAGACAGAGAAATATAAACCTGTCATCATAGTTTATATATATATATATATATATATATATATATATATAAATAAATACAATGATGTGATAAGGGGTCACAAGAAGTCATTGAAACCTCAATTCTACAAATAAATCCCACCAAAATATAAAAGAATCCCGAAAAAACTGAAATTTCCATAAATTTATGGTTACGTCCTGTACAATACAAGCGTACTTTTATTCATTGAGGTACAAGCGGAAAATCAAATTCTCCGAGTATAAATAATCACCATGTATGATATAAGCATACTGTAAATATATAACAAGTAACGTAAGTTGTATATGTAAAAATAATTAATTGTAAGATACTTTAAAATGCATTTAAATACGATCGCAAATTGATCAATTTTAAAGATAATAACAAAGTCATTTATTTTTACTTATTAATTATTAATACATTTTTTGGTTTTCATTTGCTGTAAATAGCATAGAATAGTATTAGTTTTACACATTTAGTATAAAAATAAATAATTTTGTGTATTTAAAAAAACAATTCTAGTCTTAATTTTGTATACTGAAACACGAAAGCAAATATTTTCTAAAAATGCAACCCCTGTTGCATTAAAAAGCAATTAAAGTTTAAATTAATTACCCCGTGATTACAGAAATTTATTTTAAATAACGAATTTTCTAGAATATTAGGAATATAAAAGGATATCATCGATATTTAGAACCACGTTAATATCTAATTAATAAATGAAACATTTTATTACAAGAAGTGGCCCAGAACACTAAAAACCTAGAAAATGTAATAGAAATTAAGCAGAAATATTTAAGATCTTTGCATTCAATGTAGGACAGAAGTAGACCGCGAGCATTAACCTTGGGTGTTAAACAATAACAGACATCGCCCGTCATGAATAACTGGAACCAGATAACAAGGTAATAAACCTCAAGCGATTTTAGACGCTAATGAGGATTTCTAAGAAAAAATTACGTAAGATAGGTATTTATTATTTAGAATGAAATCATCCTAATTTTACAACATTTTAGAAAGTAGATAATTTGTATATAAGAAAGCGTTTATTAGAAACAGGATTCATTCCTTTAGATTGATTCTATTCATTCGATTCATAAATTCAATCGCGAAATGTTATTTTGAAAGAAGTCGCAAGCTGTTGCTTAGCGAAGATAATATTTGAAGTATGCAATAAGCATACTGTAATTTAATTATTACGATGGTACAATAAATATAGAAGTGATGTTTTAAATGCAAATTACATTAAAAATGGAATTTATTAATTACAATCAATAGGGAAAATTCTTTAACATAACGCTATTTTAAAAATTTTATTAAATAATAGAAAGGAAGATTTAAGCACAATTTACTTTGGTAACTGCTATTTGAAATGAGGATTTTAAATATGCAAAATCTTGTAAGCGGATTTGATGACAATTTAAAATAAGAAGATATTTAATTACGAGGAGCGTTTTTGTGGATTCTGCAAGTATTACTTTTGGAGTATTTGTATTTAGTTTAAGATAGTCCTAATAATTGTTTTTGTAAGAGATTTTTACCAGGAAAGTTGATAATCGGAGTTCGAAACACTCTGATCTTTTAATAGATACAAACCTTTCAAGCGTGGCAATGAATCCATAAAAAAGGAAGTTTAGTTCTATAAATTTAAAATAAGGTAAGAAACAATTTTTTTATAAGTACTTCTTAGAAATTATTTTATGTTTGAAAGAAACTATGTCATAAATGATTTTGTATGAGAGAAAATATTTCATACTGTATAAATGCTATGTGATATTGTGTTTTATTTCGTTTTGAAAACTCCGTCAATTCCGTTGAGCTAGTCAGGCAAAGCTAGAAAGGAAGCTAAGTGAACAATTTTCAGTTTTACAAATTGCTGTATCTGTGTCACAACAGTCTTTTAGTGATGCTCCCAACACAATGCAATTTTCATATCACTCTTTCAGCGACGTTCAACTCGGGCCTTGTCACAGCAGTCTTTTAGCGACGACACAACCTGCAGCTCGATTATTTGTCTGTAAGCTAGAGTTTCTTGTCTCATAGTATTTGTTTTATTTTTGTAATATCTGATTAGTTTCCAGTATGACTGACAGAATGAAAGAAATTCGTGAAAGTTTGAGAGCTGAGGGAGTGGAAATTGGTTCTCAAGAAAGTGTTTATGTGGAAGAAGCGAAAAAGGAGAATCCAGAGGCCAAGAGAGTAGGAGAAACCCAGAAATCAAAAACGATGGCTCTTTTATTAAGTCTAAATCAAAGTATGCAGGAACAACAAGAAAATATGAAAGAAATGAGTGAAAAGAATGAGAAAGGCGTGAAGGAAATGAAAGAGAATATAAAAGAAATGGGGGAAAAGAGTATCAAGGAAATGACTAGAAGATCTGATAAAAATACTCGAGAGTTGTGAGCAGAATTTGGGGAGAATATAGCAAAATTGAGGAAAAGTTTAAGGTTAGAAAGTAAAAAGAATGAACAGAAATTTAAAAAGATTAGTAAAAGACTAACTACGGGTTTAGGGGAAACTAACAAAACCATTGAAGAAATGAAATTTGAAGTTAGAGGAAAAGTAGTACAAATTTTAGAGGATATGGATAATGTTAAAGAAGAAATTGTTCAAAAGAAGTCAAATCAGGAAGCAATTGAAAGAGAAACTAATGGGAAAATTAAAACTTTAGATCAAAAAGTAAATGAAATAGAGGGAAGCTGTCAAGCGGGTATTAAGACATTTAGAAATGATTTGGGAAATCTTAAAACAGATTTAAAGAATAAGTTTGAGAATTTAGAAGATAAAGTTAAAAATATTCATGTTGGGGAACCGATGAGATGAAGTCCAACCAGTGTTCCGTTGGAACAACATTCGAAATTTTATGGGGATAATAAACTTAACCCTAAAATATTTTTATATAACATAAAAACCTTAATACAAGGTAGCTGGGAAGAATAACCAAAGTTATATTTCTTGGGGTCTATATTGAAAAGGTAGTGCCAAAATTTGGTTTGAACTGATTGAAAGTGAGTTGAATTCGTTTAAAGACTTCAAAATTAAATTTTTAAAGCATTTCTGGGGAGATTACCAGCAATTTAAAGTTAGAAATAATTTATTAATCAGCAAATATAGTAGCGATTCAGGCATGACAAGAGAGTTGATGCAATCAAGAAATTTAGCATTGCCAACAACTTGATCCTCCTTTAGAGGACAAGCAGATTATAAAGTATTTATCAGGTCATCTTCAAAACAGAAGTAAGGCAATGCATAGACTAACAAAATATTGTCGATAGAGATGTTTTTAGAATTTCTTCAACGTTCCGATGATATGGGTCAACCAAGGAGGATGGGGACCAGGCCAAACAGTCGGCCCATGAATACATTTAGATTCCAGAGATATACTGGACAGGAGAGATATCAAGACATACCGCTTGAAAAGGGGAATATGCAAAGAAATAATTGGAATAGAGAAAATGCCATTAGGAGAGATGGGGGGAAGGAAGAATAATGAATCCCGTACAATTGAGAATAGAACCGGTACCCAAGGAAGGGAAAATATGGCAAACGCACAGAGAAATGGCATAAATAGTAGCAACAAAAATAGGACATACACAGAAATAGTTAATCAGCCTGGAACGTCAAATAGGCAGGATTTTTAGATGCAGACAAAATTACGAAAATATAGAAATTAATAAATATGAACATGTGCATGAATTAATAAAACTTGAGTTGGACAATGATGAAAAAGTTAATGAAAAAAATGATATACTACCTATAATAAAATTGCAAGTAGAAGAAAAAGAGATTAAACTACTTTTAGATACAGGAGCTGAAGCAACGTTAGTAAGTTCAGGTTTTATTGAAGATAATTCAGAAGAGTAATTGCAGAAAGTTATCTCTATTAAAACAAATAATTTAGTATCACCAAATAATAAGAAGTTTGCAGTTATCAAGAGTCATAATTCTGAAAGTTAAGTTGGGAAAGATGGAAGTTGAGCAAGAGTTTTTGATAGTGCCAGGATTAAGAGTTGATGCCATTCTGGGAATGGATTTTATAAGTAAGATGAAAGGTATAATAGATACCGAGAAAAAGGTGTTAATTATAGGAGATGAGAGAAATAAATGAAACGAAGAAGTCCATATAGATGTACAAGGAGATTCCATGAATTTGAATCAATTTGAGAAGGGGATGGAAGATGAAGGAGAGAGAAGTTTAAGTAGTAAGTGCCCTGGTGAAGTTAGAAGAGAAGTTGTATCGTTTTTAGAGAAAAAAACGGAATTATAGGAAACTGCAGAAGATGATGTTGAATAGATGGAAATAATAGATAAGACTGATGAAAATAGTATAATTGCAGGTGTTGAAAAGGAGATAAAGGAACTTTCAAAAGAAAATGCGATTATATTAAATTCATTACCAAACACAAAGTTAGAAGATTATTTAAATGCAATCACGGAAATAATAGATCCTAAAAATATAACCTTTGCATCAAGAATAGCAAACAAACGGATCTGCATTTATTTAACTACTAAAGAAGAGGACGTCAACCAGTTTGTAAATAATCATCCTAAAATAACAGTGAATAATACAGAAATGGAAATATGTAAATTACTAACGCCAACCATAAAGATGGTTATTTCAAATGTTAGCCCATCCATGTCACACAATGTAATAGAAGACACCTTATAAAGCTAAATATAACTTTAACAGGCAAGATGTCATTTATTAAAGCTGCATTATCAGAAATAAAATTTAAACACATCCTAAGCTTTCGTAGACAAATCTATGTTAAACAAACCGCAAATTTAAACATACCCGAATCAATAATAGTATTATTTGAAGAAACCCCTACAGACTTTTTTATCTACAGAAACATACTGCTACACATGTAAACAAACCGGCCATTCAACCTCAAACTGCGAGGAACACAATATACAGAGCGAAACAAAACAACCTGAACAAATGACAAACCTAAATGAGACAATAAGAAATAAAAGACCAAATCAGTCATCCGAAAGTACACCTACAGAAGAACTAAATGAAACTTACATTGAACATCAAATAAGAGAAGTAACACAAAAGAAAAACCAAGAAACCAGCCAAGAACCAACATTGTCAATTTTATCACAAACTAAACGGACAAACAAAAAACAAAAAAGTATCCTACAACTAAAAAAGGACTTGGAGAACAAACTGAATCCCCAAAACACAATACAATAAAAGAAATCATAGAAAGCGATCCAGCCAAATACATTATGTCATTCGATAAATTTCAGGATTCTCTAGAAAACACAATCGGAACACAAAAAATACTACAATTAAGTAAAAACTATACCAAAGATACAAACCAACTTATACAAATGATGCATGAAATCCAAAACAATACTGATGACAAAAAAATCAAAACTACAATAACAAGAATAACTAAAACAATGAAGGAACAACAAATTGAGTCAGAAATGTCCGATTGCTCAGTTGATAATCAATAACATGAACATCATCCAATGGAATTGCAATGGACTTCAATTCCATAAAGCTCAATTCCAAAAACTAATTAAAGAAACACAACCTCATTACATATGCTTACAAGAAACACGCTTCAAAGAACATCAAAGCATAAATTCATACAATTTTATACAATATCGCAAGGACAGACTAAACATACAAATAGCTAGCGGAGGGGGGCAATTCTAGTAAACAACAAAAACATATAGAGGAAATAGCCCTAACAACAAACCTAGAAGCAATAGCTATAAGAATCTTGACACCTAATAAAACTAAAGTAACCTTAAGTAATATATATCTACCACCACAACCAAACTGCAATCAAGAGTCCGTTGAACATCTATTAAAACAGTTACCCCCTCCAATCACTATACTAGGTGAAATAAACGGGCACAATATAATATGGGATTCCCAACAAACAGACAAAAGAGGAAAAATGATAGAAAAAATAATAAATGAAAACAATCTCGTCATACTAAATGATAACTCATCAACAAATTTTTGCTGAAAATCAGGTACATTTTCAAATATAGACCTAAAGATTTGAGACCCAAAAATTACACCAAATCTAGAATGGAAAATAATTCAAAATTTATATGGTAGTGACCATTTTCCTATACTTATTAGCACACAAGAAAGTCATACAAACCTCACACCCCATACATCATACTCAAAATGGAGAATAGAAGAGAATAAGTGGCCCCAATTACAAACATTGCTATTCAAGAATACCAAAAACAAACAATATTCCAGCATAAACCAAAAAATAAACGAAATCATAGAATCTTTTAGCCAAGACATAATAAAAACAGCCAAACAAACATTCAAGTTATCCAATAGAAACAATAAAAAAAAACAGTACCATGGTGGAATAAGAAATGCGAAAAAGCAAGCAAAGACAATAAAAGAGCACTATACAAATATCGGAAAAACAAAAACATAGAATACAAAATCGAATTTAAAAGAACAAAAGCTACTAGCAGACGTACAATAAAACAGAGCAAGAAAAAAGCATGGGAAAACTATGTTTCCTCCATAACCTGTGATATGCCTGATAACCAAATTTGGAACAAAATAAAAGCAATTAAGGGGATAAATAACATACCACGTGCAACAGATGTAATATTCATAGGACCCACCAAAATTATTTTAGACCCCCAAGAAATAGCAGAAAAAATAGCAGACGAATTTGCCAAAATATCAAGCAATTTAAATTATAATAAAGAGTTCAACACAATAAAAACAAATACAGAATACAATTCAATTATCAAAATTGAAGAACAAAACAACCCATTAAACAAATCCTTTACAATGGACGAACTAGAAAACAGTATTTCACAACAAAAAAACAAAAAAAGTTCAGAGCCAGATCAAATAATTCCAGAAATGACCAAACACCTACCAGATGAAAATAAGAAACAGCTATTAGACATATACACCTTCATATGGAACAACAATGTATATCCTATAGAATGGAACAAAGTCATCACATTACCAATATTAAAACCATCAAAAGATAAGACAAACCCAGCAAACTATCGACCTATAGCACTGTCAAATGTATTATCAAAAATAATGCAAAAAATGGTAAATAAAAGACTAATGTGGTATATAGAAAATAATGACATATTAAGCAATACCCAAGCAGGTTTTAGGACAGGCAGAACAAAAATATATCAAACACTTAAACTAAAAGACATAGACATAGAAATCCTACATCGTATATAAAACATACAAAGATAAACATATATTGTAGCATAGATTATAAATAATACTTCTAACTTCTGCTAATAACTGTAAAAATGGAAGCGGATAAAAGTGAAATTAAAAAAAAAACTACTAATTATCACATAAAAAAACCTGAACGTATTTAACTTCAATACTCCTAAATAAAGTCAAACTATTACCACCAATTACTACAAAATACCATCACTTATTTTTAATACAAGTAAGGCAAAAGAACCCTAAATTTAATTTTAGCCTTCTAAGAATCACAAAATCAACTCTGAAAGGATTGATTTTTGAGGTATGCTAGCTAACCAATTCTAAGCAAATCGCAAAATATACAATCAAACACTCTGTAACAACCCGATTTTCAATCGCTTTGTTGAGCATAAATTTTATAATTATTTTTTATATAATGTTACGCTACTGCGTACCAATTCTTATAGTATTAATAGTTGACACAATTTAATTATCACTTGTATATTTCACGAATCGTGGTTGAATTATATGTACGTTTTACAAAGCCTGCATAGACCGTGGTGGAATAACCTCATACAAGCGAATTCTTCTATATTTTAAAAGCTGCTTTTACATTTACGGTACCTGGGATCGCATAATATTTACAATACAATGTATTGAGAGGGTTTAGTTTCTGGTATTTAAAACATATGATGCGGCCGCAGGGCGGACGAATTGATTGGGGTTTGCAGGAATGTGGTGAGATGTAAAGAAACGCCATGATTCCGGGCTTTTTATGTGTGTCTTTGGGTGTAGACGTGTTTGAGTGTTGCTTAGAACACGTAAGTACTTATTTTGTTTGAAAGGACATTTATTTTTAATAATGCAAGTAACACTTTGATATAAATTTCCTCCTGATACTACATCGATTTATGTAGACCATTATTGAATTGTAACGAGTTAACCTGAGTATAAATTCTGGGTTCCGTGTACATACATTATCGGCCTGTCAAATAATTGTTACTTCTTTATGAACAACGTTTCCGGTTATTTTGTTGTTTTGTGTTATGAATATTTACAAATGGTTGGTTACAAAGACTTTTCATTGTTGTTTTCTTTGTAAAAGTAAGAAATGGTTTAACACAAGATGTACAGCATTAATATATTTGTATAAATAACGTTTCGCTTTTATACTATACTTACAAATACTTTTTGTAATATATTGCATCTGTGCACAATATTAATTTTATTAGTATAATTTTTAAAATAGATTCTTGTACTTTTTGTATTAAACGCTGATGCAGACATTTGATAAGGTGTGGTATTGCGTCTATTTGGAATTTTAGTTCTGTTTTATCAATTAGCATAGTTGCTTGTAAAACAAGTAATCTGTAAACAATTAAAATAGGATATGCAATCTTATTAGTGCTTTTGCTAAATTAATTAAAGGTATTAAGTTAATCATAGTTAGGCTAAGGTTAGGTATAAGTGACGACGTGCACGTCCCTAGATAACAATTAGGTTAGATAGAATTACGTTTATTTTATGTCGGAATAGTGGGCCCTGTAGGCCTTATTTCATTTCGAGTCAAGACTGTTTATATATTTGTTTATATATGCTTTTCCTGACAGTCGATGGTATAATAAAATGTTATTTCTTTTTTCTAAACTATGAAGTTTATTTCATGATTACTTTTATTAGGTATCAGTGCCTTTCCGCTGATTGGCGCCCATGTTTATTATAAATTGATGATTTTTCTTCATATTGCATAATTGGTAAGTACAAGCAAGGTTTTAGTTATGAGTTTGAACCACTACCTACGCCGCTGAGTTTTAGTCTGCCTGGCCTTAATTAACCGTCTCGACTGGTCTTCACAGTTCCACGACGGACGGTTGATTATGTAATTATTACAACTCCAAAGTCACAAGATCTTAATTCTTTAATCTAAACATGACCTTTTAAAAGAGGGTTGGTTAATCCTGTTGGGCCCAACACCACAGACTACCAAACCACAAAGAGAGACTTAAATAAATTTTAACAGGAGAATGTTTTCAAGATTTGTTCTCGATGATGATTTATAAACTTCACAATCTGTAGCATCTATTAGAAAACATCCAGTACCTGTTTTCTTGGAACAAATGAAGGAAAAGGACTAGGAAAACCTAGGACAAAATGTAAAAGAATTTTCAAAGATGCTGCAGTTTATAAAGCTAGGTTAAATACATTTTTTTAAAAACGAGTAATTTTCGTTACTTGCAAACACAAACAAATACAACTAACTTGCATATGATTTCAGGAATGAAAGGATAATTAGTAAACCAATATCCGGACGGAGAATCAACTGTTCAGCGTGGAGTGCGTAATTGATATAATTAAACAATAATTACAAGAATTTTTACTACACTTACCACCAATCCGTAAGCCGGCGAGCTGGATATGTTAAGTGTGGACTGTATGATGAAATCCTTCCATTAATACAATGTTAGGTCTGTGCACTATAATTAATTGTTCGAACTTCTAGGTGTATACACGTCTTCGCATCTCAAGGACGAATGCATTTTCAATACACCCTTCGGTTTTTTGTAAGAAATAACACAAAAGCAAACTAACCGTCAGGTGTTTCCGGATGCAGTCATTATTCACAGAAGAGGTATTTTGAAAAAGAATTAAGTAACAAAGGACAGATTATACTTGTTTCTATCTGCAAGCAACCTCTCTCGTATATATATATATATATATATATATATATATATATATATATATATATATATATATATATGTTACCAACTTAAAATTACATTGACAAGATATAACACTTGTAATGCCTTTACAGAAGTAGATTTCTGTAAAACTTTATCAGCTTCATACTGCTCCTTTTCCTTTAGGTATGCTGCATATAGGTCATGGTGCTTCTTCGTTTACAGATGTTTTAACAAATTACTTGTATTTGCAACATGTTTTTTGTCACTGCCTGAAACAAAATACAGGATGACAGTATGTCAAGCTTCTGCAGGATTGTGAGCGTTTAAGGTTTTAATAATATTCAAAACAAAAATACAATATTATAGGTAATGTTTAGCGAATTTCATCCCAACTTTTCTTTTTCTTGAGATTATTATGTTTTATTCTTACTTTACTAGTTTCACTCCAAATAGTGATTACCGCAGCCACTTGAAATAAATTCTTCCGAGTTTTATCACAAGATCTAGTTTTATTACAAAGCAATGTTGGAGAGAAAAATGTAAAGTTCATATGGCAACTTGTTCCCGATTCCTGAATCATTAGTTTGTATTTAATGTAGTACATAGTTAAGAAACAGTATTAATTTTTAAGAAAAGATAAAAAATATAAAGAATTGGGGATGTGATCAGCCATATTTGTATTTGGTGAATGTATATATATGGATACCAATTAGAATCTATAGCGGCAGCAATTTGGTGTTAAAAGATATAGTTTTTTATAAAAAGTAGATCTGGCCTAAATTTACTTTACAAAATTTGTAAATAAGCTTATACTTTATACATTTTTTTTAGTAAAACAGATGTGACTATGCCGCTGTTCTTCTAAATTGAAGACATTTCTTAAAAAGAACAATCTATAGTTATATGGTTTCTAAAAAATTGTTTATTAGCTTGTCAAATATAAAGCTTTAAAGGATCTATGAGCTTTTACCAAAACAGTATTTCCACTTCCCGATCTTTTTAGTTTTCTTTTAATTTTTATTATTTGAAATTGATGGAGTAATCTAATATTAAAATGGGTAGTAGGTTCAATGACACTCATTCTTTGTATTGTGTTCAAGTAATGCTGCAGATGTACACACTGAACAATAAACCCCATCCTATTATAATAGAGTATGTACACCCTTTATTTAAGTCCTGCAGTCAGGTAGATATAGGTAAAGGAATGATTTCAATGATAGAGATTTGTAGCTTACATAACTTGTAATCTTGAAGAAAATGAGAAGTCCCGGTATCCACAACGGGCTTTATTATCTGCATGTCTTCTGTACAAAACAAACCCACAAATTATTCGTTCAATATTTTATCGTTAGTTTTATTCCCTCTAAAATGTAAAATACATTATGGGTTGCTGATTCAAGCTTTTGGCTGTTAATTTTTATCTTTTATTCTAATTTAACAATTATAAGAATAAATTTCGTATCTGCTAGCATTACTTTTAAAAAGGAAACTTCATTACACCGTGTAACCAATAAAAGGATAAACTTAGAATTCAGGCAAAGTTTAATAATTTTTTCGATCGTCGAGTTAGGTGTATCGTCTAGAGAATTTCAATCAGTACATTTAAAGGGTCATTATTTGTTATTTACAGTTTATAATTTTAAGAATGGTATTTAATATAATTAAATATGTATAGCTGTAAAACTGCAGGAAAAATCTTAACTCATGCTTACTTTGCATTATTGTGATGTAAATTGAATGAAATTACGCATTTAATTTAAATATAAAGGTGAAAAGATCATAAACACCCTTGACATATAAATAACTGAAAATGCTCTAATTTAACATTATTTAACCACAATACTCCTCTCTCGAAATTTGTGTATTGCAGTTTCTGCATTTTAAATATTTAAATTGCTCAGTAGTTTTAAAATATGTATATATAGAATTATTTGAGGTAGGAAAATCGTCAACTGATGTATTAGGATGGGCCATCGCACTACCTGCTTCCGATTCCTTAAGACATTTCACTTTAGAATATGGGTTCGTTACAATTGAAGAACTACTGGTAACCTTAGACAAACAAGTACAAACTGCTCAGTCACAGCTTATGCTGATGACATAGCAATAGTCATTAGAGGAATCTCAGCAAACAACCTGAAAGGAAAAGCTACAACACTTATGGAAATGGTGAATCTTTGGTGCAAACAAAACAAGCTAGAAATAGTGACGGACAAGACAACTTTCACACTACTATAAGGGACCCTTATCAATGGCCCCTGGTTCAAAGTAAATGGAGACACCGTAAAAAGAATAGCAACAACCAAATACTTGGGCGTCTTAATTGACGAGAAGAAGAAATATCTGGAACATATTGAACACAAATGTAAAAATACCAAGATAGTAATGAACGTCATTGCAAATCTGGTCCACAACGAATACAAAATACCAATAACAATTACACGCATTTACATTAATACAACAATGACCTTGAAGATAGCTCATGCAGCTAGCACTTAGACTCATAGACTTAAACTAGAAAAATGCAAATTAATAGTCAATCAAGCACATCACATGGCACTAATCAGACTATCTGGAGCATACAGAACGACCTCGTTCGTTGCACTTACGGTAGTTCTGGGAATAATGCCAATTGACCTACATATAAGATTAAAAGCCACAGATTATTATTTGTGGAAAAATTACCCAGAAAGCCTAAACCGAATCATAGACGGAGAAGTCAGAACGAAAAAGGAGTTATACAGAAACATAATAAACATATGAAAAGTTAATTGAAACACTGCGGAATACGGCAGAGAATGTATGGCTTTCTCCCAATCATTGAGGAGAAATTAAAAATGACACATTTAATACCAACATTTTGACTACTGCGTAACAATACTATATTTATTTGAACAAAATAAGTTAAGTACTCTTCAAAAACTACAGAACAGAGGTTTAAGAATCATACTGAAATGTAGCAAAAGGACTAACATTCAAAAAATGTTAAGCACCCTAGAATGGTTATCGGTTACTGAAAAAATTGAATATTTAACAATGATATTTATTTTTAAAATTATCAATGGATTAATGCCAAGTTATTTTGATGAGTTTATTGTTTATGCCAACCAAATACATAACCACTAAACTACGTCACAAAGCAATTTATATGTTGCAAGGACCAAATTGAAAAAGACTATGAATTCAATATTCTTCAAAGGTCTAATTAAATATAATACTTTACCAAAAGATATTTGAGACTGTAATACATTGACATCTTTTAAACGAAAATTAATGAAAAAACTAAAACCTAACTAAAATGTAAGTACTCTATAAAATAAACCAAATGACCTAAACTTAGTAGGAGTAATTATAATTTTCACACTTCTAGTTAAGTAATAGTTGCTTTTGCTGATACTGAATTTTTCTTTTTGATCTTGAGTAACTTCTAAGTAACACTAAATGTATTTGTATTTATAATTACTTAAATTAAGAAAGCATGTCCTTTTTATATTCTATTCTACTGTATTGTAATATTAGGATTACCTACTTTAAATAAATATTATTATTATTACCAACGGAGGGCATGGTCAACTTTCTAACCGGACATGAACCATACGAGAAGTACAAACGTGCTTGAAACATAACAAACTACGATGTCTTCGAATGGGGGCTTCGGAGCACACCGAAAATGTATTCTTTAAATGTTTTGTCTTTGACAAAGAAGTGCAGATTTTAAGAGACTTACCAAGGTTGGATACATACCAGACTATTAGAAAAGAAAAACTTTTCAAGACCATAAATGAGGTAGCAAACGCCATCACACTTACGGTTAAAAGGAAATATGTTTCTACTCTCAAACAAAGACCATAAATCAAAAAGGAAAGGAGTAAAAATGAGAACTACAACAACACAAACATATAAATTCATTAGTTGTGTTGAGAGAGAGTGTAGTAAAGTGTAGTAAAGTGCTCTATAAAAATTACAATTTTTCAACAAGTTAAAGTGCATTATAAATCTCAAGTTTGGTGTCCACTGAAAGGAGTCTGGAAGGGCTTTTTAGTGGTGAAAAAATCTAGTTTAACAATTAACCACCAACATTACAATATCAAAATGTAATTGAAAATTATAGATTCATATTTAACATATGTTAAAATATAAACATTGTTATCATAAAACCAGAATCATTATCAACAAGTGTATACTTTTAGTACTTCAAAGATTTATGGAAATATACATACACACATATATATATATATATATATATATATATATATATATATATATAAAGTACTTCATAATATCATAAGAGAAAACTGTACTACACTGTTAAAAATGGATATTATAAATGATAAATGCATCCAATGCAATTTAATAGTTAATAGTGTAGAAGAAAGCTACAATTGTGATATTTGTCATAGATTACTACATAAAAAATGCTTTACTCTAACAGCATCTGAGATCAAATACATGCCATTGCAAAAGAGAGTGTTAAAGTTAGTTTGTCACACATGTGATGACTTTATCAAAACCCTGCCAAGGCTAATCAGTCTAATCACTGAAATGAAAAATGACATCACACTGCTCAAACAGAACATATTGGAAAACTTGTCGCCAGTAGAAACACCCAGTTATGCCAATATAGCTAAGAATAAATCTGAACCTGTGCTGATAGTTAAGCCAGTACAAGTGCAAAAAAGTAAAAAGACAAAGTCAGATATAAAAAATTCAGTTGATCCTGTTAGTATAGGGATTAATGTTTCTAAAATTAAGCAAGTCTCAAAAGGTGGTGTACTCATTGAAGTCGACAACAAAAGCGAACAAAGACTGTTGAAAGACAATATAACTAACAAGCTTGGTGATAAATACAAGGTTGTTATCCCCGTTCTTACGAAACCTAGAGTAAGAGTATCATATGTGGAAAATGAAGACATAATAGATAATGAAACTACTATCGCAAAGATTTTAAAGCAAAATAATATAGACAACACATTACAGGATTTTCATTTGAAGGTCATAACAGTGTTAAAAAGCAAATTTGCAAATAGGTCAACTATTGTATTGGAAGCCGATCCTCTGACACATAGCATACTAATAAACCTTGGAAAAATAGCAATCGGGTGGTCAAAGGGATACGTGTCCAACCATCTGAATATTGCCCAATGTTTCAAGTGTATGGGATTTTACCATCATGCAAAAAACTGTAAAGAAGCAATTTGTTGCTCTAAGTGCTCAGGGAACCATGATTATAAGTCGTGTGAAACTAATACTATGACATGTGTTAATTGTGTCAAAGCTAATAAAAACCTACAATTACATCTCAAAACTGACCATAGTGCAACAGACCATCAGTGTCCTTTTTATATAAAACTGTTAGAGAGACTAAATTCCAAAATTGACTATGGATCCAAATAGCAACCACAGAAGTCTTCCCGTGAAATCAAAATCTGCCACTATAATATTAGATCACTCATAACCTATTTTGATGAATTTTGTACTTTTGTTCAAGATAAAAATTTTGTACTTATTTCACTTTCTGAAACATGGCTCTCAGTAGACTTTCCCTCTACATTAATTACAATTCCTGGTTATACTCTATTCAGAAAAGACAGGCCCACTAGAGGAGGAGGTGTTTGCTGCTATGTGCACAATAAAGTAAATTGCAAAATTATCGAAGCCGAGATTACACAAATGGGAATTGTAGAACAGTTATGGTTAAAACTCACAATTAAGAAAATAACATATGCTGTAGGCATTATTTACAAACCACCCCTTAGTCCCTTATCTTCACTTCAAGACTTAGAATGTGCCCTGTCAATATTATACCTAAAATATGATAATATATTACTGATGGGGGACTTGAATTTTAATCTCCTGAAAGAAAACTACAATTCTCAATACTTAAAAACCATATTCTCAACATTTAAGCTGACACAACATGTCTATAAGCCAACGAGAATCACTGACACTACTGCTTCACTTCTTGACCTTATTTGTGCTAGTGAAACAGTACAATGTGTAAATATTGGCTATTATGACTTGGGTCATATCTCTGATCATTTAATGGTGTATTGCAGTTTGTGTATTCCTCTTGATAAACAACAACTTGAGTTAAAAACAATCCGTAGTTTTAGATACTTCAATCAACAGAAGTTTGCCAATGATGCAATTAACATTGACTGGCTACATTGCTGTACCTATACGACAATTGATGAGAAATTATCTTATATTAATCATGCTGTTACTTCACTTTTTGACATACATGCCCCTATTCATATATTAAAGAATAAAAGCAAAAAACCAGGATGGCTAACTGAAACTTTAGCAGAAATGATTAAGTTAAGGAACAAAGCTCTTGAAAAGTTTATTAGAACAAAACAAACAACAAGTTACAACTATTATAAAGAATTACGAAACTACATTACACAAGCTGTTAGGAATGAAAACAGGCATTCTACAGATATCAAGTTCTAGCAAATATAAAAACCCTAAAAAACTATGGAATTTTTTTGAGCAATATAATATACACACCAAACCTAAAAAATATGTTAATTTAGCAAGTAACGATTCGAATTACATTAATCAATATTTTATAGATAGTGTTCCAATATCCACAGTATCTGAAGAAATAGTAAACTATTTTTCCAATAACAAATATCCTTTGGCAACTGAAGATCTGATGTTTCACACCGTACATTCTAGTGAAGTAATCAGAGCTATTACAAAACAGAAATCAAACGCTACAGGTGTGGATGGGATCAACTTACATATGATAAAACTTATTCTTCCTTATTGTGCTGACGCTCTGACTCACCTTATTAATGTCATTCTAGAAAGTTCTACTATGCCCAGTATATGGAAAAAGTCCATAATTACACCTTTACCTAAGGTAACCATTGCTACCACCTATAAGGAACTCAGGCCGATAAGTATTTTACCAGCATTATCGAAAGTGTTAGAGTATATTGTGTATTGTCAAATTTTACAACATGTTGATGCAAACAATATTTTTCCTAAAACCCAGTCTGGGTTTCGTGCAAAACACAGCACTGCAACTACTTTGTGCAAAGTTACAAATGACATTATCAAAAACATGAATGAATCAAAAGTAACTGTAGCTGTATATCTGGACTATAGCAAAGCATTCGATTTAATAAACCATAAATTACTTAATGCTAAACTAATGTACTACGGTTGGAGCCTGCCTGCTTTGCAATTGATGCAAAACTACTTATCATTACGACTACAGAAAGTGAAATTTAATGGCAATACATCCAATGAATTGTATGTAACTCAAGGTGTCCCTCAGGGAAGTATACTAGGGCCTCTGCTTTTTGCAATTTTTATTGCAGATCTTCCTTCGATTGTAACCGAAAATTGTGGCATCCATATGTATGCTGATGACATGCAGTTGTATGTGTCAGGTAATCCTTACAGTGCTAATTAGATTGTTAATGAGCTTAACATTAATTTAAATGCAGTGCATCAATGGTCATTATCCAATGGACTACTCCTAAATCCTGGGAAAACTGTTTGCCAGTGCATAGGATCTTCCTACAATAGTACAATATTCAAGCAATTAAAAAGTGAAAATATTGTTCTCGACAATTGTGTATTAGATTTTAGTCAAAAAACAAAAAATTTAGGTATAATTTATGACACAAATTTAAATTTTGAAAGCCATGTAAAGAAAATTTGCAGCGTAGGATACTTCAAACTCAAGTCGCTCTACAGATATAAAATGTCACTTCTGCCACAAACAAAGTGGAAATTATGTCAATGTCTTATACTAAGTCATATTTACTACTGCAACACAGTATACTTTAGTTATCTTTCAGAACACTATAAAAATAAGTTACAAATCTTACAGAACAGTTGTTTAATATTTTCATATAATGTGCCATATAGGGAACATGTGACCCCTGTATATAATAATTTGGGCATTCTTAAGCTAAAATTTCAATGTGAGTTGTTTTTTGCCATTTTTTTGTTCAATATTTATAAGAGTAGACAGCCTAGTTATTTATATAATATTTTTAATGTACGATGCTCTAATCACAACCTTAATCTTCGCAGCAACAGTACATTAACAATTCCAATCCATAAAACAACTAAGTTCAAGTGTTCATTTGAATATCATGCTGCAATAATATTTAATAAATATTTTGATTTATATTTAAGAGCAAGTTCAGTTCAAACCTTCAAAAAGGCATTGTTAATTAGAATTATTGAAAGGCAGAACCACATATAATTGGTGTACAGAGGTACTCTGTGAAAATCAGCTTTGCTGACATTGTACCATTTAAATAATTATTATGTTTATAATTTATTATTTAATAAACTTTTCTATTCTATTCTAAATACAACTTCTGTAATTTCCCAGGGATCCAGACAGAAGTTAACACCACATCTGGAAACGACGTATCACATGTTCTCTATCAACAAGATACACACACAATTTATATGTAAGTTAAAGTTTAGTTTGTATGTATTTAAGGGAATAGGAAATACACATCCCCGGGAGTAATCACTCGATTTCCGACTGCTGAAGACTGGGACATAGGGGGTGCACACACACACATATGCGCCCGTCCCTGCTTGACCGGATTTCTGGCTGCCGATGGTCGGGTCCCGTATGGACAATGTACGCGCACGCACAAACTCATACACACACAAAAAAACACAACATACACACACACAAACACATACACACACATAAACACACATGAATGCACGTGCACATACGCAAACACACACACACACAAACATGCAAACACACATGCATGACCCGTCCCCACGCATGCATGCACCGCACACACACAGGTACGGCCACTTTAGACATTTTTCATATTACTACATTTGCTAATATAATGTAACAAAAAAAGCATTTAATTAACAAGTTTCTTATTTTACGTTTATTACGATCCGTAAGATTTCTATCGATATTTTACGAATCAGGACAAATATTAAACATTTTTACTAACAGGAACTATTCTTTTACTAATTTCACGAACCAGAACAATGTTCCTGTTTGCTCCTGTACATTTTGAGCTCTCATATAATGTAGATAGCAGCTGATTCTAAAGATGCCGACGGTTAAACGTTTTAAGTTACACAGCTGAACCGTCAAGTTCAATAATATTCGCCCGCTGCAACATTTCTCCAATTAAATAATTGTATAACCATTACACCAATAAAATCAAACAGTGTATACAAAAAACAAAATTTTTAGAATAAAACTTCTGAGAGGTTAAATTTGATGATTATAGTATATTTAGCAACTTATTTTATGATGCCCACACCTACTATAAATATCAAATTTTAAATACACGTTCAACGTGCGATTTATATTGATAAGCCATAAAAAATACCAACCTTTCTGGAATCAATAGAATTAAAGTTTTCTATTCAAAGAATGTTATCATACTAAAAATACATCTGAAATCAAAACCACTTCATGACGATAAGCAAGGTTATGATAATGATTTAACATAACATAATTACTTTATTTTTTACACACTGATATATAAAACATAAGGATGCATACATTATTTTAATTTAGCAGCGCATCGGATACAAAGTAGAGCAATATAATAGTATTCAGCGTACGTAGTACATTGAAAATGATTCGAATGTATAATGTCCAATTACTCACATCTCACTCTCTCTTAAAATATTATTTCTCTTTTATCTGAATTACTTTAAACAGTTAGTGACAATGTTGCAAGAAGCAAAAGTAATAGTAGTTTTAATGTAAAATGGAAGCAGGATGTATGTCGACGTGACACTAAATAGTTTTGAAAGAGTCTTAGAATGATAGGAAAATATAAAAGTGTATATCGATATATTTCACTATTTTAAAATTCTTTTCTGAATTTGGGCTTCTTTAAGAAATAAGCAATAATATATTCCATACATGTAATTAACTATTTTCACTATATATATATATATATATATATATATATATATATATATATAGGGTAAGTTTTTAGTGTGGCAACGGTCGATAACTCCGTTATTAT
Source organism: Platerodrilus igneus (assembly GCA_036346225.1). Lineage (NCBI taxonomy): Eukaryota > Metazoa > Arthropoda > Insecta > Coleoptera > Lycidae > Platerodrilus > Platerodrilus igneus. The sequence continues at coordinate 2,283,265 of JARFIW010001131.1, forward strand.
AAAAGCTACGTAAACCAAATTTGGAGGCATATTAATTAATAAAAATTAATAAACCTAAATGACATTTTGATTGTAATTGTTATTTTTTCAAAGCCTGCCTGATTTCCTGTTTGAACATTTTCTATAAAATGCATATTGTTGATCTAGCAGAATTCTTTTGATAGCGTATTATTGTAGGTTGTTATATCTTTAGTGAAAATTGTTATTGGATAACTGTAGTTGATTGTTAATCAATATGTATTAATTGTTTTATAATATTCTCCAATAGTAAGTTATTTTTGGTTATGTAAACTAAAACATTCATAAAATTTGAAGAAAATCAAAATATCTCAGAAAGTATTGGATTTAGGTATAGGGAATGCTTAACAAAAATGAAAGGACACTTAATGAACTATCCATTGTAGCAATAAAATTGGTAGGGTGCCATTTAAAAAAAAATTTTAAAATTGCATTTTGCGAAACCTGACACACCCTGTATACTGTGAAGAAATTTCAAAAAAGTGATACTTACAAATATACTATGGTATATGGTAAAATTTTCTGCATCTTGAAAATTAACATAAGTTGTGTATTAGTACAGTGGCAATGTATCTAATCGGGGTAATTTTTTCTAAAAACAGTTGAATATCTCAAAAACTAAAAGGAATAGACAGATACAATTAAATATCAAATTAAAGCTCTTTTTATGGGCTTATCAAAAATGTAATAATATATAGGGTGTTCCATTAAAAAAAATATAAGTTTAATATGCCCTGGAATTATGAAACACCCTGTATGCCTCCAAATATTTTTAAAATGTGCACTTTAGGCATGCCTAATATGGCTCCAAATTTGGTTTACGTAGCTTTTATAATAACGGAGTTATCAACCGTTGACACACTAAAAACTCACCCTGTATATATATATATATATATATATATATATATATATATATATATGACGGTATTATTTACTTTTGCCATAGTACAGAGATTGCTTCGAAATTATATCAGTATAATAGTGTCGATTACTTCATGGGGTTGAAAACTAATTCACTCTGAAGATGCTTAAGAAAGCTGAAACCGACCGGTTAGTGGATGTTTCCTCCTCTGTGAAGTAATAAAGCTATTGTTTTGTTAATGGCTATACAACTATTAGCACGATTTGTATTCGTCAATAAGCTCTTATTATTTTCATAAGAATTTGTTTACAGATACATCTTATTTTATATATTGTTCTACACAATTTCTTATTGTGGACAGCAAATAATTTGTCTTTATTATACACACACACCCACGCACGCACACACCCACGCACGCACGCACACACCCACACACACACCCACACCCACACCCACCCACCCACGCACACGCGCACGCACAAACACACACACACACGCACGCACGCGCACGCACACACACACACGGCGCGCACGCAGCACACACACACACACACATACAACACACACACACACACACGCACGCAGCACGACTACACACTACACACATATAATATACATACTACATAACATAATATACATATACACATATATATATATATATATATATATATATATATATATATATATAATACATACATATATATAAATATATATATACTATATACACATATATACATACATATATATACTATACATAATATATATATATATACAACATATACATATATAATATACATATATACACACATAACATATATACACACACACACACACATACACACACACACACACACACACACACACACACACACACACACACACACACACACACACACACACACACACACACACACACACACACACACACACACACACACACACACACACACACACACACACACACACACACACACACACACACACACACACACACACACACACACACACACACACACACACACACACACACACACACACACACACACACACACACACACACACAAATTATTTAACTTAACACACTTCTTGACCAGTTTTAATAATATTCTTCTTATTCCTGGAATTTGGTCATCAAATAACTTGGCGGCAAAAAAAACAACGAAAACTACAACTTTTCGTATATGAATATATTACATAATTGCTATATGCGTTTCGGTACAAACTACCATAATCATTATTCACCTACAATATTACATAGTTATCCAAAAAAGTTTTTAAAATTGTTATACATACCCAAAATTATATAAAACTTTTGGATATTAATGAGTTTGCTATTAGGACGTGAACATTTTAGTCAGATAGATAAAACACATTTATAGTAAAAATAACTAAGATTAATAATAGACAAATAATAAACAATGTTTAACAATGTATCACAACTTCTTTTAAGAACTAAATTGCTTATACTAAATTATTATGCTTAAGTAACCAACAAACTTATTGTTATCGTTGATAAATATTTAGAGCGGGCAATGTGTGCATTTGTTTTAAACCAGGCTTGTATTAAGTGTATGAATCTTTACAGTATTGTATTAAGTAAAGGAATCTGAGGCTGAACTAGTTTCATAATAATTTTTTTAAAAACGAATTATGTTAAAACTTTTTTGGAATAACTATGTAATATTGTAGGTGCTTAACGATTATGGTAGTTTGTACCGAAACGCGTATAGCAATTATGTAATATATTCATATATGAAAAGTTGTTGTTTTCGTTTTTTTGCCACCAAGTTATTTGATGACCAAATTCCAGGAATAAGAAATATATATATATATATATATATATATATATATATATATATATATATTTTAAAGATAATGACCTTCTAGTAATATCGAATGTTTTTAATGGGTTTGAGGTCAGCTGGTAAAACAAAAACTCTTTTATAATGCCTAAATTTTCGGATTTATTTAATCCTTGATCACAGGCTTCTAAAAATGTTACAAACAACTAGGCTAAATTATACAAATATTAATTGCAACTTACAAGATGAGTTGATTCAAAATTAACATCGAAATTAAATATTAAACATAACTTTTAGTTTTCACTTTTAAATGTAGGAAGGATATATAATTTGTATAAGAAGAAATGTAAAAATAAAAATTATGTCAAATTTTGAAAGATTTCAAATTTTCTTTTTTAATAGGATACCTGATACCTTTATTTAATGTATATGTTATGTTGTATGTGATAGTTGTTGTTTGTCTGTAGTGTGTGTGTGTGTGCATGCGTTAAGTTGTGTGGTGTGTATGTGTGTATGTATTTATAACGTTAAACATATTAACAAATATTACATTAGGTATGTAGCTATGTTTTAAAATTAAGTAAGTATGTGTAAATCGAGCTCAAATCACTAATATAAGTTTTTATTTATACTATCTTTTGTAATAAAATGTGATACATTTCAAGAAATAGTCTTTTTGTTTATCTTTCTCTTATTCTAAAATTTTGGATTTTGAAATCTATTCTATGATCTAAATTAGTTGAATGACTCGATAAAGCACAGGAATTTGGTTTAACTTTTATGTCACTTCTGTGTTGAATAATCGTTGATTTAAGGATTGACATGTTTGTCCAATATACAGGCCATTACAATCTAAACAATTAATTTGGTACACAATATTTTTTTGTAATAGTTCGGGTGTTTTATCTTTTAATTTTGAAAAGAGATTATTGACTGTTAATATATTTTTCTTTGCATACCAAAAATTATAATTTTTAAATACTTTAATTAGTTTATGAGTTAATTCATTGTCTATATTTGAGCTCGATTTACACATACTTACTTAATTTTAAAACATAGCTACATACCTAATGTAATATTTGTTAATATGTTTAACGTTATAAATAAATACACACATACACACCACACAACTTAATGCATGCGCATACACACACACACACACACACATACAGACAAACAACAACTATCACATACAACATAACATATACATTAAATAAAGGTATCAGGTATCCTATTAAAAAAGAAAATTTGAAATCTTTCAAAATCTGACATAATTTTTATTTTTACATTTCTTCTTATACAAATTATATATCCTTCCTACATTTAAAAGTGAAAAACTAAAAAGTTATGTTTAATATTTAATTTCGATGTTAATTTTGAATCAACTCATCTTGTAAGTTGCAATTAATATTTGTATAATTTAGCCTAGTTGTTTGTAACATTTTAGAAGCCTGTGATCAAGGATTAAATAAATCCGAAAATTTAGGCATTAAAAAGAGTTTTCGCTTTACCAGCTGACCTCAAACCCATTAAAATATTCATATATATATATATATATATATATTACTGATATTTAGACCAGGGTAGAAAATTAAATAATCACATCAAATAATTTTAATCACCGTGTAGAAGCTTTGGGAAAAGGTACGCGTTATTAAAAAACCGTGAAGCATAAAATTTCATTCGGTTCATTAAAATAAGAGATTTAAATTATTTATAAGACGCTTTATATAAAAGGAAGCAGTATTAGAAAACTTTACGTGTAATTTAATTATCCTAGTAAAGAAACAAATAAAAATTACGTGCAAAATTTATATTAATTAACTTTATTTTAAGTAACCGGTATTAAACAAAGTGTACACATAATAATTAACATTTAATTTGTATTCGCTAAAAATGAAAGGATAGAAGTCAATTTTAATTGAAGTTAATTAAACCATTATTAATAATAAGCATAAAAGCCTGTGAAAATCCAAGATTAAAATACCAGAAAATAAAGCTCTGAGAATTAATATTATGTTTGAACACCTGCGTAGTTTAAATGTCACGTACGGCGAAAATTTTGTAGATAACAAATGGTTTCAGAGAATCTTGGAGAAACCGTGGCTTAATATATTCACGAGAAGGTGCGATACGGGGTTATTTAACCCAGATAGTCCACATGGACTGAAATAATCGATAATAAGGAATATCAATTTGCGCTAATAAGAACAGGGTAGATAGAGACAGATAATATGCGCAAGACCGAGACACATATAGTAAAAAGGTGTGAGTGAGAGCAACGTCATGGGGTTGCGATTGGTTGAAAGTAAAGGCAAAATTGAGAGGTAGAAATAACATTTCTGTATAAAATTTAATTAGGTATTCTCAGGCGTTGCGTGCCGTGTGGAAATTTTCTGAGATTAAACTGGGGCGAGTACAAAACTCGTAAAACCGACGCAGACTACGGACTGGGAACCTAGCATGCGAAATTCTTTAGAATTGTCCGTTTTGGGGAACAGACCGACAGACAGGCTAACCGCTATATATACCGAGGTGAATATAAACAAGCTCTCTTAGATCTTCGACTTGATTGAACGCGTTAAACAGTGCTTTTTAGTTTTCCGGTTTTAATATTAAATAATTTAAACAGTTTGCTCGAATATGTTTGTGATTTAAAACAGCTTGTTCTTTACGTGCTACAATAAATGTACTTTAGTGCACTTAGAAAAGAAGATCCAAGGTAATAAAGTTTAATATCACTGTACCAATTGGTAAAATTCACTATGACAAATAAATACACAAAAGTAGGCAGTTTTGGCGTATCTTGGTGAAAGAAGTATGAATTTCTTTGTTATTTTTCGGGGGTATTAATACTTAAATGGTGCATAAACGTGTCTGGATCCACAAAACAAGGTTCAGATATACACAGATTAGTTCGGAAAAGCCCTGAAACAACTTTAAATAAATGGTGATGGAGAAAATTTTTAAAGCGTTGAGAATCAGAAGCCATAAATATAACCCAGTTGGAATGGTGTAATTAACAAAGGGACGATGTAGATGGAAGCTACGAGTGCAAGTAACCTTCAGGTAAATTATACTATTTTGTTTGAACTTTGATATTTTTGTGTGTGTTGAATAACTTTATAATTGATTTACTTAAAATGGACAGTAGTGAAATTGTACTAACAATAAAATTTTAATTTTAAGGTGAAATTTGCTTGTTTAAGTAGAAAGGGGTATTTAGTATTGATGTTCTGGATTATGATGAAAATTTAGGGTATGTCTTTGAGCTCAATTAGACGAACCTGGTTAATTAACGTAAAGGGGTGGTAGATGCTCCCTTTGTACTCTGCATATATTGTTATAGTAATTAGTAAGCATCCTACAAGGACTTTAATTCTGTATGCACATTAAAATGATAATAAATTTAATTTTGAAATTTTCCGATATTAAAATTTATGCTGAATATTAATTTTGAAATTTTAATGTATTGTGAATATTGATGTAAATAGAGTTGACGTTGATGTTTGTGGTAGGAATGTGTTTGTTTTTTTTATGTATGAGGATGAAAGCTATCTAGAGGAGCAGCCGAGGTGATTAACAGAAGAAAGTCAATGGACCAACACAGTTAAGGTAATGAATAGCTTTTGTAGGATTCACAGCATTCTTGACATCCAATTCGTAGGGGCTCGATTCGAAAAGCGGAGTACCCGGATTTTGGTGGTATCACAGCATTCTTGACGCCCAATTCGTGAGGCTCGATTCAATTTTTAGGGTATCACAGCATTCTATATATATATATATATATATATATATATATATATATATATATATACAGGGTGAGTTTTTAGTGGGGCAACAGCCGATAACTCCGTTACTATAAAGGCTACGTAAACCAAATTCGGAGGCATACCAAAGTGCATATTTTAAAAATATTTTGAAGCATACAGGGTGTTTCATAATTCCAGGGCATATTAAACTTATAATTTTTTAAATGGAACGCCCCATATATTATTACATTTTTGAAAAGCCCATAAAAAGAGCTTTAATTTGATATCAAATTGTATCTATCTATTTATTCCTTTTAGTTTTTGAGATATTCAACTGTTTTTAGATAAAATAACCCTGATTAGATACATTGCCACTGCAGTAATACACAACTTATGTTAATTTTCAAGATGCAGAAAATTTTACTATATACCATAGTATATTTGTAAATATCACTCTTTTGAAATTTCTTCACAGTATACAGGGTGTGTCAGGTTTCGCAAAATGCAATTTTTAAAACTTTTTTTAAATAGTACCCTACCAATTTTATTGCTGTAATGGATAGTTCATTAAGTGTCCTTTCATTTTTGTTAGGCATTCCCTATACCTAAATCCATTACTTTCTGAGATATTTTTGATTTTCTTCAAATTTTAAGAATGTTTTTGATTTGCATAACTAAAAATAACTTACTATTGGAGAATATTATAAAACAATTAATACATTTTGATTAACAATCAACTACACTTATCCAATAACAATTTTCACTAAAGATATAACAACCTACAATAATGCGCTATCAACAGAATTCTGCCAGATCAACAATATGCATTTTATAGAAAATGTTCAAGCAGGAAATCAGGCAGGGTTTGAAAAAAATAACAATTACAATTATAACGTCATTTAGGTTTATTAATTGTAGTGTGTTGTCATTTAATAAGATATCTCTCGGTATATTCTTGATGCAAGTAGGCAATTTCTTAAACGTTCTCCCAATATCCAAATCATATCTATTTGTTCTTCCAAAGTAAAATTCATTTTGAAAACTCCTTCAAAGATTACATTTAAAACAGAACTGATAATGTGTTAAATGACAACACACTAAATTTAATAAACCTAAATGACATTTTTATTGTAATTGTTATTTTTTCAAAGCCTGCCTGATTTCGTGTTTGAATATTTTTTATAAAATTCATATTGTTGATCTGGCAGAATTCTGTTGATAGCGTATTATTGTAGGTTGCTATATCTTTAGTGAAAATTGTTATTGGATAAGTGTAGTTGATTGTTAATCAAAATGTATTAATTGTTTAATAATATTCTCCAATAGTAAGTTATTTTTAGTTATGCAAATTAAAACATTCTTAAAATTTGAAGAAAATCAAAAATATCTCAGAAAGTAATGGATTTAGGTATAGGGAATGCTTAACAAAAATGAAAGGACACTTAATGAACTAACCCATTATAGCAATAAAATTGGTAGGGTACCATTTTAAAAAAGTTTTAAAAATTGCATTTTGCGAAACCTGACACACCCTGTATACTGTGAAGGAATTTCAAAAGAGTGATATTTACAAATATACTGATATATAGTAAAATTTTTTGCATCTTGAAAATTACCATAAGTTGTGTATTAGTGCAGTGGCAATGTATCTAACCAGGGTCATTTTTTCTAAAAACAGTTGAATATCTCAAAAACTAAAAGGAATCGATAGATACAATATGATATCAAATGGAAGCTCTTTTTATGGGCTTTCCAAAAATGTAATAATATATGGGGTGTTCCATTTAAAAAATATAAGTTTAATATGCCCTGGAATTATGAAACACCCTGTATGCTTCAAAATATTTTTAATATGTGCACTTTAGGTATGCCTAATGTGCTTCCAAATTTGATTTATGTAGCTTTTATAATAACGGAGTTATCGGCCGTTGCCGCACTAAAAACTCACCCTATATATATATATATATATATATATATATATATATATATATATTGCTGTGATAAGGGGTTGCTTAAGGGTGCACGTTATAGTAAAAGTCGTTTGGGAAGGAGTAATTAGAATAGGCAGCAGAAAACCACACTTATTTAAGGAAATAATTAAGAAATAGACATAGTTTGTAGATAGTAAGTAGTCAACACTCTGTATATAAAGTAGAAATAGTTTTTGGGCGACGCAGGTAAACATAGGAAGACGCATGGTTAGCGTAGGAATGAGAAGTACATGTATTAAGTAAATAGTAAACATTAAATACCCTGTAGATAAAGTTTAGTTAATTTAGGTAAAACAAATAAGGACATTTTTCAGTGAAAGTACGCGTATATTGAGAAATAAATGATAAAGTGTAATTAGACACGCATTAAGAAGAAGAGTTCCAGACGATTAAATTAATACGGATATAGAATAGAGTTTCAGGCAGTTAATATAAATGCGTACAAAGATCCGACCATTTTGATAAGAGAAATGATTAAAAATTGCGTGAATCGCATGTAAACATGAAAATTTAAAGTCGGGTTGCATCAGTTGTTTATAGAAAAACAAGTAATCTATCAAAATACAGCATGTTGATAATGAAAGACAGCTGCGGGCAGGTTGTGATTATGGAAAAGCGTGGAGCATTGCATCAGAAACTGCTCTAAAAGCAATTATTTGATTGGTCAGAGACAAGCGACGAGTTCTAGACCAGACCCACGGATGGAGTGGGAATTCGAGATTATATTAGCAAGCACCTTGATAAGAAAGTCAGTTTTGAACTCAATGAAGGCCGAAGTGCATTGCCATTATATAAAATGTCGTAATAAGTATAAAAGTGAAAAATAAAATGAGTGCGAATATGAAGATTACAATTGCCGTTTAAACGGTTTCGAGGTCTGAGGGAAATAGACTAGGATTCTGATGTTAAGAAAAAAATACAGTAATACAATTTAAATGTCAAGGGGAAAAGAAGAATAATACAATCTTGAAGTACAGGGATGAAACAAACTACAATTTTAAGTCTGGGGCAAGAATGATAAAAGTCTAAGTTTGAAGAATTGAAATAAATTGGGGTATATAATTTAATGGTGGTGGTCCATAGTGTAATAATTTGAATGGAATCCAGAATTGGGAAGATCATTTTTATTGGAAGCGTCTATGTGAAAAAGATAAAACCAGGTAAGATTTTTAGTTATAAGACATTTGTTTTTCTATATGAATTTTTATTTTATTTTTAATATTGAATTTGCTAAATATGATATGCTTGTGAAGAAGTCAACAAAAGAGGTTGCATACGTATTGAATGAGTAATATGAAAACAGGTTTAGAATATTCTACACTTTGTTGGTAAAGATAATAAATTTTCTTTGGTGACTTTGGGTTTTTGAGTACATACTAGATGGTTGTTAATAAATGAAATTTATAAGAAATGTATTACAAATAATTTCAAAAGCTGTACATAACATATTGGTTTCATTATATAAAATCTAAATTTACTGAATTTTATAATTGCAAATAAATGCTAGCCGAGGTCATAAGATTTAAATAGTACAAAGGCGGAGCCACAAGTTGAATAGGAAAGCGATAACCCGCAAGGCGTAACGTATCGAATTTTGCCATTGGTAGATAGAGTTGTTTAATGATAAAGTCCAGTTGATAGCAATATTAAGAAAACAGCTGGAGGGGGAGATAATTACACTTAATAGTGAATATTAAAATGGTGGTCCAATAATTTAGATTACGTAAATAGCATAGCAAATAAATATAACGGCCCAACGTAGGGGCATGATAAATCAACTAATAGCATAGCAATATATATATATATATATATATATATATATATATATATATATATATATAGATGTTAGTTATTAATTCTTAGTGTTGTAACTATATTGCTTTTGTACTTATTTTGTACATAGTATGTGTTGAGGTAGTGTGTTCTGTAAGATACTAATAGTACACTGGTATTATCAGAAAGAAACACACTGTAGCAACATACTCTTTATGAGTAATTCACAAATTAGCAACAATTTTTACTCATTTTTTGAATGCGTGTGAAAACAGTCGCGAATTCCAACCACAAATTTTTAAACAAAGTGGGAACTAACAGAAACCCTATTTATCAATGTCCTTTAACTTCTTATGCGCAAATTGCTTTAGCTCAGAGCACTAAGTATGCCACGAATTTCAAACACAGCCCCTACCAAGGATGGCAACTCACCCCAAAGTTAAAAAATGGCCGACATATTAATTGAAGATGTCATTAAGTTTTTTGCACAATTTGCTTTACTTTTACCCCTAGAGCACCGGCTATGCGATTAATTTCAAACCGGTCGCCTACTAAAGAATGTGATACCCTCAAAGTTAAAAAATTGCTGTTATGCAAAAAATTTAATGAACATCTTCAAATGACACAATGGCAATTTTTCAGTGTTGGGGCTTTTGCCGCCCTTAGTATGGGGCGAGTTTGAAATTCATCGCATAGTTGATACTCAAATAACATGGCGGCAATTTTTCAACTTTGGGGGTAGCCGCCCTTAGTACAAAGTGGGTTTGAAATTTGTTGCATAGTTGGTGCTCTAGGAATAGGATTAAAGCAATTTGTGCAACTTTAAAAAAAATGGCAGCAATTTTGTCAACTTTGGGGTAGTTCCTGCCGTTAGTATGTAGCAGGTTTAAAATTCGTCGCATGCAAGCTGTTGTTGGGGTAGAACTAAAGCAATTTGTGCATAAAAAGTTAAGAGATGTCAACAAATAAGTTTGTTTTTAGTTACCATTTTATTTGAAAATTCGTGCAGGTTATTCGTGGCGATCTTCACGGGCGTATTTTTTGAAAGATAAAGATTTTCGGTTTTTGAATTTTAGCTGTTAAAGTACAGAATTAAGAAGGTATATTGTGCAAGTAATAAGTATAAATAAACAATAACGCAATCATCTACACTTTTTTCCAAGATCAAGATTTACAACTAATCAAAAAAGATAACTATATGCACTAAAATGAGGTATTTAAGAATTAACTTTTTTTCCCTTCCTATTTTCAAATATTCAAGTTAATTATGATACATTAAAATACATATTAGTTGATAACTTGATAAAACAATAAGTACGGAACTCGATTACCTTGCAGTTGAGAACATTTTCTTCTTGTACAAGTTTTACAGTCGAAATGTCATACTGTAACCAACTCGCATAACCCACATAATATGCATCAGTTAGGTAATGTTCTTTTGTAACTTTTTTACCTTCGTGGTAAACTATAGCAAATAATTTATACTGCTTCTGTTTAGCAGTGTAATTTGTCTTTGACGAAAGCAATTTGGAATCAATTTCTAAGTCTATTGGAAATTCCACTGACTTAATTATTCTACTACAACCATTTAATTTGTATTCAAAGCATTTTAGGTGAAGCACAAGTACAAGTGAAAGTTCTTGTAATGTAACTTGTTCCCATGCTTCAACTTCCTCGTTTGTCTTTGATGACGTAACGCCATGAAGTTGATTTTTGGTAACAAGAAGTTCAAGTGCTTCGTGTATAGTTGTAACTTTTCTATATGTAACTGTAGAGTAAAAAATGGCTGTATATTATCAGTATCTGTATCACTAGGTCTATGTATTCTAGTATTACCTATTAATTAAAATTTTGAAATATAGCTTTGGTACGCGTGTTCTAATTTACCTCATACTATGAATTTCATTGCGCTAGTACTTACCGTTGACTGATTATTACGGTAAATAGGTCCACTTTGCGTAAATCCAGGTGACGTTGTACAACTGTAAGATACTTGCTTTTGGGACGTCCAACCTTGCCCATACGGCTGATCGGATTGTCCGTAACTATTTTGATAACGATGCATAGGATTAGAACTTTGTAACAACTGATTTAAAGTAGGTGTAGGTCCTGTTGTTTGTGAAAGCGTTTGTCCCGATAAAAACCGTTGTTGAGGAAACGTAGTTGGCGATTGTTTTGAGTTTCCAAAGCTTTGACGCGGTACAAAACCGTGTAAATTTCCGTCACTATTATTAAGGATGTCTTTATTACCAAATGAAAAACTGTAAGCGTGTCCGTCGCTAACAGGCGCTCCTTCAGGAGGCGTTTCAGACGTTGGTGAATACAAACTGGCTTCATTACTTGCAGGGCCCATTTCCGACTCACTTAAGCCCTGTTCACCATCGCTGTCCTGATGATATTGACTCATACAGCCGGTAACTTTACTCTTTGTAAACACAACATTGCTACCTCCGCGAACACAAGTCTTATCGGTCCCATTTGGTAACAAAGAATTCCTCACACACAAATGCTGCTCCAGTTGCGATTTCTCATTTCTCACGTCATTTTGTTGCTTGTCAGTTTGTGTTGCAGCCATGTTAAGAAAAATAACTGCAATATAGCACAGGCAACCGTTGCCAACACCCCGTCGTTGTAGTAAGAAGTAATCCAATCATTTTGGAATTGTGGTGACCTACTATGTGCCCACATCGATGTAAACACATAATCTTTGGATCACTATTACAATATTTCGATATGTAAATATTACAAAATAACAAAAAATTTGCGCCTGGTAAGAATTACCAACACATTTGACAGCCCTCCCCCTAACCCCCCAAACACACTAGGAACACTTTGTGTGTATGTATATATGTGTAAGTGTGTTTATTATTTGAATAGTAAGAAATGCATTATGGACGTCGATGCTATATTGCTCCGCGATATTATGTTTCTATAACAGTTTTATTTTTTATGGAAAACGTTTCCAGTTAACTTTTAATTGCAGAAAACCGCTCTACGTTTTCATATACCATAAATTAAGCACAATGCTTTAACAATCCTGAAAAGAAATTAGGACTATTTGCTTTCAGCTTAAAACTGCTTTTCCACAACCATGTTGGTAATTTGGCCCCCTAGGTATTACTAGTATGGTGCGGTATTTCAAGTAATAAGTAACTCGTACGATATGTCATTCGTGTATCAATCTTATATCATAACTTAACAGTGTAACTAAACACTTGTATTTATAATACATCTCGTTAAGAGAATCTTAAATGGATGCGTAGTGGGTAACTTAAAAACTCGACAGTAATCCGGCCGAGTTAGTTATGGAATGATCATCATGTTGTTTGTAATATTGTTCATCAAAATACTTTTTAGTGTAAATATAAGTTGCAATTAGGTATCATCTATCTATCGGCCTTACTGCATGCACAAAATGTTTTATACGACATCATCATTTCCAGATAAAAAAAATTAATTTCGTAACACCTGCTTTACATAAGAAGAACTTCAGAACCAGGTAAGCCATACTATTTGAAAACTTCTTTTATAACACGATATTGCTGTCGGTAATGCTTTACATACGCGGGACGTCACAATGTAATTAGGTTTAATTAATTTTGTAAACTAATAGAATTGAGAGTTTTGGCTCTGTATACAAATTAAAACTCGGTTGATTTTTGTTACGCGAACGCAGATATTGTATTTATTGGGAATAACACATTTGCAGGGGCCCGCTCATCTTTTATGCCGCTCAGGGCAAGATGAATATTTGCTGCTGGTCTAAATGCATCCTAGCCAACATTTTTTTTAAGTTCAAGATCAAAGCATCTGGAATTAACTGCAAGAATTTATGTTGAATTAAAAAGGTTTTGAAAAATACGTTTTGTGGGTATACATTTTTAGTTTTCTCATACTTGAAACAAAAATGTGATTTTAGGAATAGAAATTTATATTTTCAAAAATACAATAAAATTCCAAAAAAGCGGATAATGTTGCATCGCTGTTATGTATAAAGAAGTAAAAATTAAAAGGAGCGTTCTTGAAATTTCAAATGCCATTAACTTTAATGCTTTTGTTTTAACTTTTATGTGGGTAAAATCTTTAATTATGGTTTATTTATAATTTACCACATAACATCGATCCTATTATATCACAAGCATTGCTAACCCACAGTCTATCTTGTTTGACCTTAAATAAGTTTTTATTATTTTTAATGTATAGAAGCTTTTGTCACCAATTGTAATTGTTAGTTTGTGTGAAGTTAGCATGACATGCTATGAATTTTTAAAAACTGATAGTTCTGGTACAACTTTTCATAGTTCTAGAGATCCTGATAGAAAACAAAGAGTTCCACATTCTTAATATCAAAAAATTAACACTAAAATATCTTCTGTTAACTTCGTAAATGTAGCACGACACCTTCCCTTCTAAACTAGGAAAAAACAATTAATATTACAGGTTTTAGCAAGAGTTCTTGTTAGTTCTATTCAAATTCCATCTCTGTACACAATTAAAATAACAAATTGCTACGATTACAATATTTATATGAATAACATATTTCACCTAGCACACAATTGGTGAAAAAGTGTCTTGCTAATGAGTTCCAATAAGTATAGTCATTTTTAACTTTTGAGGTCAACAGGACATTTGGTGAAAAAGTGTCCTGTTGATAACTACTCGTGCATTTGCGTCGTGAATCAATAGTTCTCGACGAGTTCCAATAAGAACAATAATTTTTATGCAGAATTCCAACAGATAACTATTATTAAATAATTTTTTAACAATTGAGACCAGCAGGTCATTTAGTGAAAAAGTGTCCTGCAGATAACTATTCCCGCTTTGCGGCGTGAAGCAATAGTTCTCGATGATTTCCAATAAGTAGAATCATTTTTACGCAGAGCTCCAAAAACTAACTATTATTAAATGTTTTAACTTTTGAGGCCAGTAGGACATTTAGTGAAAAAGTGTCCTGCTGATAACTACTCTTGCTTTGCGGGGTGAATCAATAGTTCTCGATTAGTTCCAATAAGTAGATTCATTTTTAGGCCGAGTTCCGACAGCTAACTATTATTAAATAATTTCTTAACTTTTGATGCCAGCAGGACATTTGGTGAAAATGTGTCCTGTTGATAACTACTCACGCTTTTACGGCATGAATCAATAGTTCTCGATGAGTTCCAACAAGTACAATCATTTTTACGTAAAGTTCCATTGGGTAACTATTATTAAATAGTTTTTAATTTTTGAGACCAGCAGGACATTTGGTGAAAAAGTGTCTTGCTGATAACTACTCACATACTTGCGGCGTGATTCAATAGTTCTCGATGAGTTACAAGTACAGTCACTTTTGGGCAGGTTCCGACGGCTAACTATTATCAAATAATTTTTTAACTTTTTGTGCCTACAGGACATTTGGTGAAAAAATGTCCTGCTGATAACTACTCGCATTTTTGCTGCGTGAAACAATAGTTCTCGATGAGTTCCAATAAGTACAATCATTTTTACGCAGAGTTCCGACTGCTAGCTATTTTTAAGTAAACTTTTAACTTTTGGCACCAGCAGTACTTTTGGTAAAAACGTGCCCTGTTGATAATTTTTTGCGTTTTTGTGGCATGAATCAATGGTTCTCGATGAGTTCCAATAATTACAGTCATTTTTAGGCAAGAGCTCCGATGGCTAACTATAATTAAATAATTTTTTTAACTTTTGACGCCAGCAGGGCATTTAGTGAAAAAATGTTCTGCTGTTAACTACTTTCGCTTTTGCGGCATGAATCAATAGTTCTCGATGAGTTCCAATAAGTAAAATCATTTTTAAGTAGAGTTCCAACAACTAACTATTAAATAATTTTTGTAACTTTTGACACCAGCAGGACTTTTGGTGAAAAAGTGTCATGCTGAAAACTATTCACGCTTTTGCTGCGTGAATCAATAGTTATCGATGAGTACAGGTCATTTTTGCACACAGTTCCAATGGCTAACTATTAATATATAATTTTTTAACTTTTGAGACTAGCAGAATATTTGGTGAAATAGTGCCCTGCCAATAACTACTCGCGCTTTTGCTGCGTGAAACAATAGTTCTCGATGAGTTCCAATAAGTATGATCATTTTTACGCATAATTCGAACAGCTAACTATTATTAAATAATTTTTTAACTTTTTACACCAGCAGGACATTTGGTAAAAAGTGTCCTGCTGATTACTACTCGCGCTTTTGCGGCATGAAACAATAGGACATTTGGTGAAAACGCGAGATAGGTTTTGGGCCTTTGGGAGCTTCTTTTAAAAAACATTTATTTCCAAAAACACTCCTGTCACATTTATTTTAATTTAAAAAAAAGGCTTATTTTCTTGACAACACTTGAACGTTTATATTCCTTAAACATTAAATAATTGAAATTGACAAATACTATAAATTAATATTTTAATAAATCAATAATCAATCATTATCCGTAGCTTGAACAACCAACAATGTTAAAGTTATGAAATTCAAAGAGTGACTGGCGATCGGGGGCTCCTTACAGTATTTATGAAACCTCTGGTCTCAGTTCATCTTGTGGGAAAGTGCAGATCTTGCTGTCTGCAGTTTCTCGATAATCATACAAGTCTTATTCTAAGTAATTTTAATTAAGACTGCTTTATTGTTGCAGTTTATTGTTTTTGCACCTGCAGTATCAAGTTGCGTCTGGAATACAAAGTAGTTGTTTCCTTTCTTATTTCTGACATGAACTCTGATTAACTTTTAATTATAACATTCATTTAATACAATGTAACATTCTATTGCAAAGACATAATAATTACATTTATTCTTATAAGTATTTTAATATGGGGGATATGTAACTCCTCCCGACCTAGATGAAAATTAAGGGTTGATACTTAATTTTTAAAACTCATTGTTCCTAAAGTTTCGTTTGTGGTTTCTTTGTTTGCTTTTGTTTCCTTGATCTTATATTTAATATACCTTTTGTAGACTAAGTATTCAGCTAATAAAAATAATACAATAATCAATAAAATTGTTCAAACACTGATATTGTCATAGTGTAACTTTGTCACTTTTAACTCGTTTAAATGTTCTTTATAATTGTCCATTAATTTCACTGCAGGGTTGAGATCTAGGTGTTCTAGTTGTATCGGTTTCTGGATGGTTCCGCTGTCCTCGGTTTGAATCTTGTAGTTCGGGTAGATTTGCAAATTTCTTCATCACTGCTGGGTTTTGATATACTCCAATAATTTCACTTTTTAATTTCAAATAACAATCTTCCTATATGGTGATGACTTTGCTTCCAATTAGGTCTAAACTGTTTTGGTCTTTGTTGCAATTTGTGATTGCTATCATTTCTTGAGGAAATACAGCAATCCATTTGTTGTCTGTAACTTTCTGAATTTTCATGTCCGTAATTTGTACTGGTTTTGACACACAACTCTCATAATGGTTAAAAAATCGTATTAATTGCACTTCACAAGGACTATCTGTTTGAATAGCCGTCGTCGTTAATGATTGACATAAGTATTGGCCAGGTGCCACTTCTTTGAATTTCTCATTTGTGAATCCATACCTAAGTTTATTTAAGGAAAGGATTTTGGTGTTAGGGATGATGACTTGATATTGACTATTAATTTTTATAGGGAAAGCAAATAAATGATAATAATTGTTAAGTGTTAATTGCTACAATTGAAATTTCTATTAAAAATGCAATTTTATGATTCTTTACATAACCTTTTGCTATGGCTTTTTTTTCAAATACAAGTATGTTAGATTCTGTTACTCGAAAAGGTAGTTTACTATAAGTTATAAGTGATTTGATTCCTAATAATTTATTCAATAAATCAAGTGGTTTGATAATACTAGCATGTAACGTATTTAATTTAGCAAATGTTACAGCATTTTCTAATGTAGCTAAAATTTGTTGAATTACAGCGAGGGTTGCCATCATTTGATTAAATAACGTGTTAATTCTTATTAAATCTCGCATATCTAATGTTGTGGTTTGCGTGATACTTTCAAGAGTTAGTATTCTATTTGTTATACTGTCCTGGTTCTTTATTAATTTTTGGAGTGTACCGTTAAATTTTACTATAGTTGATTGAGTTAAGGAAATTTGATTTCTAACAACAGTTTTTATGTCATTCTGGTTGTCAATTCTTGTATTACTTTGTCGTATCGTTCAGCATCTTGGTTGTCTAAATTACCTGTGATTGCTTTTATGATATTACCTATTCCATTAATAATTTCTCTTTTCTGTCTTGTGGTTTGGTCTGTTGGTATTAATCGATTGAATTTATCGTCTGTGTTCCTTAGGATATTTTCCATTATACTTTTGTAATTAAGAATTTTTATTGCATACTCTTTTCCAAATCTGGCTGGGATCTTCTACTACTATTTCGTTGTCGTCTGTTCTACCTGGGCGGAGGTTAATGGCAAGGGTGATGGCTGTCCATCTGAAGTTACAGGGTGTCTTAAATTCTTTAAATATATGTATTTTATGTTTTTTTTGTTGTCTACTACTGCTACATTTTTGTCTGAAATCTTTTTGATTTTAAATGGACCTAAATTTCTGGGGGCCGTTTTGTGTCGTTTGCTTTTATAGTTTCTTTCATAAACGGTCTGTCCTACTGCGAATCTATTTATATTGATATTTCCATCGAGTTTTTGTAATACGTGCCTTATCGTTGTCTAGTTTATTTTTCACGTTTTTATAAGTGATTTTTAGTTTTTCTTTATGATCTTTGGCGTACTGTTGATATATTTCTTTATTATAATGTATATCATAAGGGTTACACGAATCTGAATGTCCTAATGTTAATTTGAGGGGTGTAAAATTAGTTGAAGAATGAATTGTATTGTTATAAGCAATTAGTGCATATGACATTAAATTGGTGATGGGTACTTTCTTATATGTTAGTCTTAAAAGTCTGATCTGTTCTAATAAGGTTAAATGTAGTCGTTCAGTTAATCTGTTTGATTCCGGGTGATTTTCTGTAATAAAATGAATATTTATTTTATGAAATTTAGGGTATTTTGTATAGTCTCGTTTCTGAATTTACTTCCATTATCTATAGTTATTGATTCGGGTGTACCGTAAAATGTAAAGTACTGTAAAAATCCTTGAGTTACATTAATACTGTCACATTCGAATGTGTAATTCTGAGAATCTTTGGTACAAATGTTCTGTTGTGAAATAAAAGTAAAAACGTTTTTCTCCGGGGTATATTCTTTTAAAATTTTAATGATTTGCTCCTCGTTGTCATCTTTTGTTATTTCAATGTGATATATTTTTCTATTGTCTGTTTTTGTATATTTTACTGGTTCCGGGTTGTTTAAAACTTCGGTAATTATAAATTGATTTGGTTTCGTATCTATCGCTTTGTTTAGAATTTTAATTGCAGTTTTTGGTTTGTCTTTTTGTATTGAATGTATAGCTTCTATTTCATCTGGTTCTTCTCTCATCTCGGTTTCGTCAACATTACCTGCAACTGACTCTGTTTCTATGACATTGAGTTGTATTCGACTTAATGCGTCTGTATTATTGTTATACATTCCCTTCTTGTATATGATTTCGTAGTCGTACTCTTCTAATCTAATCCTCCATCACTGTAATTTTGAGTTGGGTTCTTTGAGTTTACATCCAATATTTTTGTGATATTTGGTAGTGGGTACTCATCGTCTACAGTCTTCTCATTGAATTTCCTGTAATCGATAACCATTCGGTATTTGGGTTTGCCTGAGGCATCTAATTTCTTTGGTACAATTAGTATGGGGCTGCTCCATGGTGGGTGTGATTGTTGAATGATATATTGCTTTAATAAGTCTGCTACCTGTATCTGCTTCTTCCCGACTTGCTTGAGGTAGTCTATATGCTTTGGTGAAAATCGGTTTCTTGTCTGTTAATTGAATACTGTTTGACTGTGTTGGTGAAAGTTAAAGGAATTCCTTCACAGGGGAATATATCTCGGTATTCAAAACATAAATCTTTTATGCTCTTTCTTCTTCGGTGTTAATATTGTCGTTAAAACGAATGTTAATTAGATTTTCCTTTAACATTTTATCGTAATGTGAGGGGTTGGAATTACTTTCAGAGTCTTCATCGATTTCCATTTCACTAAAATTCACTTCTTCCACTTCTATTGGTGTTGTTAAGGATACTTCTATGGGGTAGTCGTTTCGAGTTCAAAATTGTTGTAGTGGCGTAATTGTCTTTTATATGTACTAACGCGGAGGGTGTTTCTACTCCCTGTTGAGATGGCGTGATTTATGATTCCTATATCACTGTTTGAATTTACTAAAACGTTTACTTATTTTCTGTCCTAGGTTCGATGGTGTATTTTTGATCGATTTGAATACTGCTGTTTTGGAATTTAATTGAAATTTGTCCGTGTTTTGTTCTTAATAGTCTATTTTTTATATCAATATTCGCTCTTGATTTTCTTAAAAGAACCATGCTTATCAATTCGTCGTATTTGTTGTTAAATTCAAAAATGCAAAATTTGTATTTCATTTTTACATTAAAAGTTTTTGGGAAGGGTATATGCGCAATAAATTGGTGTAGTGTCGTTTTGTGCGCTGTTTTGATTTTAAAAGGTTCTCTTTCTACAAAATTTAAATAATGTTTCTGCATGTTTTTGGGGCTAATTAAAGTTTTTGAAGATCCTGTATCGATTAATAATTTAATTTCAGCATGTGGTATTTTTATATAGGGTAAAATGTGTTGATTAATATTGTTTAAATTTATTACGTCTGATCGTATTTGGTTCTGTCCAAATTTGAGCATGCGTTTTCTTCATCGTCCTCTTTGCAATTTTTGTAAGGATTGTTACGTTCGTAGTTTTCTGAGTAATTGACCCCATCATCTCTACTTGAATTTACATAATTACTTATGTCCTTGAATATAGCTTGATTATTGAAATCTTCTACTTCTTGGTGAAACAGTTCCCCGGAAGTGAACTTCCGTTTTTGTGTATAGTCCGGTCTAATTTGAAATATTTTAGTGTTCTGTCTGGTGTTACCAGGTGAAGTGTCCATACGGGTTGGTTTGTGATAATTATTGGGGTTGTTGTTGTTATTTGTCATGGGTGTATTTCTGTTAGAATTTACGCCGAATGTTTGCCACATTCAATTTGCGTTCTGATTAAACTTTAGTGTAAATGTAGGTTTGGGAAATTGTCGAAATTGATTATTGAAATTTGTATTATTTCCGTTTGGATTATTAATTCTCGATTTATTTATTAGTGTGTTAAGTGATGCAAATTTAGGTTGTGTCGGTATTTGTGTCCTTGCTTGTATAGTTTTAATTGGTAGGACATTTTTGTTAACGTTAGGGTTGTAAAATCTGTTCCTATAATACATTACGTTTTCCTCTTCGATTATTAAATTTATTGCCTCTTTTAAGTTTTGGGGATTTCTAAATCTTATTTTATCTGATAATCACTCGGGTAATGCGGTTATATATGTATCTAAAGCCATTTTGTCATACATTTTAGTTTTAATTAAATGTACACTAGGATCAGGTTCTTCTAATTTCAGTTTGGTTAGAATTAAATTTCTCATGTCTTAACATCGCATATTAAATTGATACGGTGATTGATTATTCTCCATTCTTAAGTTCAATAAGTCTCTTATTAAGCATTTTATATTGCACTGGTCCCCGAAATACGCAATTAATATCTTTTTATAATCCTCCCACTCAGTTAGATCATACCTACTTGCTATCAATGTTAAAGTTCTGCCCGTTAATTTACTCAGGATTAATCTTAAAAGCCACATATTCCTTTCAAGGTCTCCCTGTTCGTAAAAATACTTCAGAAATGTTTCGCACGCGGTAATGAATATGCCTAACAAAGCTTGATTACTGTCGTACACTGGAATCGAATCTAAACATAACCTTAAGTTTTCAGAATTCATCTTTATAAATTATTTATTCTCTGTTACCTTAGTCAAGTGAAAAATAATGAATGAATGAAAAAACCATTAATTTAATTTTTTATGTGGTAGTGTATATCTTTTAGAATAATAATGAAAAACTTTTGTGATTATTGTTTTCTTTTTTGATGATATTCCACTTAACGTAGAACTCCATATTTCATTAAAAAATATTTCATTACAACACTTAAGGATTTTTCAGACCATTTGTAGATGCTTTATGGTTATATTAATTTTTTCTGTTTCTCTTACAAAAATTCATCAACATTGGTTGGTAAATAAGGAAAGAATAATTTATTTTCTATGAAAGAACAAATTGCATTTCCTTCGCTCGATTAATAAAAACAGAAATTTCAACAGGGTGTAAAAAATAAACCATTTAAGATGGAGCAAAAAAATGTTATATCTTTACTTACTAGAGATTATGCGTATGTACTGCCGAGTCCCTTAACCTTATTATTTAATCTAATCCTTCGTACTACTGTTTCCCACTAGCTGGAAACTATCCAGAATTTCACTCACATACAAAAGTTGTGATGAAAGTGACATTAACAACTATCGGCCAACTGCCATCATTTATAATTTTTGTAAAAGTTTTGAGTTCATCATTCACTGATGCATATGGGAATAAATAAGCGACTGAGTATTTATCAACATTGCTTTATGAGGGACAGATCTACATCCACAAGTCTGTTTTGTATCACCCAATTTATTGCATAATCTCTCGATCGTTTTTCTCAAGCTGATGTGATCTACACTGACTTATCTAAGGCATTTGATCGTATTTACCATTTCATTTTTCTGCTTAAATTAGATAACATTGGTTTATCCAAAAAACTTGTATTACTCATAAAATTGTATCTTGCAGATTGTATTCAATACATACAATACTGTGGCTACAGGTCTATAGAAATTCTTGCTTCTTCCGGAGTACCCCAAGGGTCTGTTCTTGGACTCCTGCTTTTTATAATCTATATTGATGACATTGGTTCTTCCTTAGACAACAACTATCTTCTGTATGCAGATGACTTAAAATAATACCATGAAATAAACTTCGTTGATGATTGTTTGTGACTGCAAGCAAACATTTCGAGATGGACGAATGGTGCATTGCTAACAGTCTTCCACTAAATACCAAAAAGTGTTATGTTATGTCATTTGCGAGAATTGGCAAACTGCTTTGTTATAATTATATCCTATGCGATTCTATTCTAGAGCATCCACAATTCATCGGGAATATTGGAGTATGTTATGACACCAGGCTTACCTCTACAGAGCACATCTTGCTTGTAATAAAATCCACTATTAAAATAACTGGTTTTATTATTCGTAATTCAGCTGGGTTTAGGGAGCTGGCCACTCTACTAATGCTGTTTAATGTATACATCATATTCCGATTGGAATATGCCTTTGTTATCTGGTGCCCACGATACCTTAAATATATCGATTTAATGGAATATATTCGGAGGAAATTTTTTAAACTGGTCGTGTTCTATACCTCCGGTTTTTACCCACATATTGGTTACTCTCACCAGTTGCTTTTGAAAGTCTTCAATTATTCATTCCACTTGGAAACTCGACGATTCCTTCATGCCATGGTATTCCTTCATAATATACTCTTTACTTTCAAATTCTTGAGTGTTTATCATTCAATGTACCATGTATATCCACACATATCCACGTACATTTCTTAACTCCACACCCCGAACAAATGTTTTGAAATTTTACTCGCTACATATTATATGCGCTACTTATATTAATGTGCAAAATGTAATTGACATTTTCCGTACAATCCCGTCTAAAATTAAGCACGTAATCTTACATAATTAATAGTTGAATAGCAATTTATACAGAAATCTTTTTATTTTCTGTGTTTGTTAGCTATTGTGTTTTTAACTAATAATATTATTTAATTCGGATTGTAGGTACTGTATATTATTTTATTAGTGTATGATTTCTTTCCTATTTTGTAACTGGACCACTGTTTGGTCTGTAAAATGGTTGTAATAAAATAAATAAATAAATGTATCTATGAAGGAAACAAACATGCCAAGTTTCATTAAAATCTGAGATCATGTGTGGCATGGTTGGGTTGAACTGACATGGTATGACCCGGGATTGACCTATAATATCACTAGTTCATACCTTTTTATCAAACTTTGTCAGCAATCGTAAATAAAGCTATAGATTCCAATATTCATCTGCCCCTGAAGAAGTTCGTTGCATCTGAGAGCAAAATATTTCGCCCAAACATTTTTTTCTACCCAATAACTAGTTTCATGCTGTCGTATATCATAATTGTTACTGTCAAAATTTTTTCTCGACCCAATAACTGTCAAATCATTAATTTTGTTCACATCCTAACTTGTACTTCATAACTCAATTAAATTTTCAATAAAACGTCTACATTACACATAAATTTTCATTTCGAACTAAATAAATTTGTTGTTTTCAAGTCACGATCAGTCAATTTCCATCTTAAAACCTCCAAAGATAATGTTTCAAAAAAATCATTCGAAAATTTTTTACATTTTATCAACCAAATTTAGATAAAGGACAACTAATTTTAAAAAATTTATAAAATTAAAAATTTACATTGAACAATTTTACAGTTAAATGGTTTAAAAAAACAAAAATTTCAGGGCCTATACATTAATACAAAAAAAAAGTTGTCATCAATTTAAGAAGAAAAAATCAGCTAAATGAGAAAACCCCTAAAGATGGTGAAATTATATATATTATATATTATATATTATTATTATATATATTATATTATATATATATATATATATATATTGTTATAGCTTTGCGCTCGGTAATTCCCGCCAGATTGTATTTTATATACCGACCACGCTTTCGGGTGATGCAACCGCTTTTTAAGTCAACTTACAAGCACAATTTAAATAAAGTCAACTTACTTACATAGTGAGTATCTCGTAGCTTAATTTTAGGATCCCTCGGGGCTTTGTGAGGTTGGGTCCAGTTACGCCATGCTGATTTCAAGATTTCCTCTGTCTTTTCTTTTACTGCACTTGTAGGGGATGAAGGAACACCAGGTAAACGGACGACACAACGCAAGATAAAAAGGAACCTACATACCTATACCTAAAAGAAAAGACACGCAGCACACAGGTAGATGTTGCTTGCTCAAGGGCTCGTCGTTTAATGGCGTCTTATAACACCACGCGCGCACTCCGCATCCTTTTGCGCAGACGTGGCGGTCAGGGACAACGGAAATTGACATTATTCATTTAAAAATATACGCGGAAATTTATTTACAAATTAAATCTAACGTGATGCATGCTAGTTGGCATGTAACAATCGCAACAAAGCCATAAAAGGAAAAAAATCTTAAAAAAAGAAAAAGACTTTTTAGCACGATAGGAACTTAAAGTCTAGAGCCTTACTTACATATGAACTAACTTACATTCTACTAAATGTTTATTTTAGGTGCCACCTGGTTTTTTCAACCGATAACGCGTCTTGCGAGTAACCAGAAAACGGAATGTGTAGCCCCATGATTATCGAACTACATCTATAAATGCACATACGAGTCTTAGATGTGGCGCAGTTATAATCGACAACACAAATTCGTCGGAGAGCACAAAACACTACTACAACTAAAACAAATGCGACAAGTCGCCTAACAGTTCCACAATAACCTAAAGCTAACTTAACAGTTTTTTTGGTGCACACACACATAAGCATTGCATTTTAACTGTTTCTGATTTGGCAGAAAGAATGCCCAAATTTCAAAATGTCCGAGAGAGCAAGTTACTATACATTTTACAAATTTTTATATTGGTACTTTGGCTTAATAAACAGTACACATCAAAACCTTTTAATGATATGGTTGTGAATTAACAAATTTACCAACAGTATCATCTTACTAATTTCTTACATTTCTAACCTAACAAATTACATTGCTTCCATCAGGTTAGCTTCTTCACTCAATACTCAAAAGTTTTCCTACGTCCGATCATAAATATCAAACGTTAGGACAACCAAAGAAGGCAAGACAAAGTCTCAAGTTATTACTAAAGATAATAGGTAAGATAGAGATTAAGATAAAACTAGATAACAATAGATGGATCCAAAACGTCCCAGCACGTTAAGGCATGCTACAACTATACACTTTAAAGATATAGCGTAGAATTCCCCAGCTTACCAAGCTGTTTTGTCTTCCATTGTAAAGATACAAAAGAGAGTGGCTCCTTGAAGCCGTTACGCAGGAAAGATACTCGTATCCCCTAAAAGAGAGCGACATGTGAAGCAGGCCTGTTAATCAAAACGGTATGAGGGACCGGAAAAGGCACGTGGGTGCATTCCTGCACCCAGTGTTGATTAAGATCGATAAAGCATACTCCTCTATACTTACACTCACACATACACACACTCATACATACATGCCTGTTAGCGGCCATGTGCGGCTGACAGCGGCACCGCATGACCTCACGAAAGATTCCCAGAGATATGGTCCAGGTGTCTATGAAAAACCCCGTGCGACCACACGGTGACCACCGGAAATGAAAAGACAATAGAAATGTAGGAATGGTAAAAAGAGGGAGGTAGGTATTTTGGAATGTACTAGTGACTTCCAGGTAGAAGAGAGTAGAAGAAGGGCTCGCATTGAGCAAAAGCGACAGAAAAAGGTGGATAGAAAAGCACTACTCAACCAGCCAATGTGGTCAGTAGCCCAGAGTGAGGGAAAAGTCACTCTTATGTGGTAGACTGATGTTCCGGGACAAGAACAGGTCTACCGAAGGAAAAATAAGGCGGAAACGGAGACAGCGGGATAAAAAAAGATAAAGTTTTAGACAAGCGTCCGAGAGAAGGTAGAGAGTTGTCCCTGTTAAGCGCAGATCGGTCTGAAGGACCACCTCCTGTGTTAATCAGACAAATAAAAATCCATAATAAGTTAGAAAAATTACTAGACTCCCGATGTGAAGTAGTATGATCATCTTTCTAACGATCGCATCCACTGCGATAAGAAGATCAGACAAAAAGTTTAAACAACCAACTTAAAAGTACCACTGCAGGTACCTTCACACAAAAAACCCAAGTGTTCCAAGGTAATTTTCAGAAACGGTAACGCCATAAACACACAGGAATACCTAACTATAAGCAGTTAAATGAAGATACAAACATACTGTCCCAATATGCTAAAAACAACCGAGAATTCAATAAGATATCTATAAAAAGTGATAGCACTCTATCACGAAGTTCAATAAAAAATTTAAAAAAATGTTTAAATGTTCTGATGACTTAACAGAAGAAAAAACAAGTAATGATAGAGGATAAAGTGAGCGACTCCAATAATTCAGAAGAAGAACGCATGGAATAGGAACTCCTAGTTTTGCAACTGCGAATATGGACTGTTTCTTACAAAGGCATAGGCCGCAGCCCAAAGAAAAAAGCATCCACTCAACATCAGCTAAAACCAATCATAACAATACAGTGAGTTACCCCAACCAAAGTTACGACAATCACCACGAAATTAAATAATGTACGATAAATGCTAAAAGACAAAATAATATGATGCAGACAAGGTGCCAGGATTGATTAGATGAAGCGACAGAGTTATATTGGAGAACCTAGATAATAAACAGATATATGGCTGACAAAATTATTTAAGTTTTTTGTAAAAAGGGGATTTATCCCGTATATTAATAATAAATAAATTCAAGGAAGAATTAATAACCAGCAAAAAGATAATTAAAATGAGGTAAATAAGGCAAAAGTGTAGAAGTTAAATGCTGTATGGGAAGAGAAACGAATAGATATAGGTAACATATTCACGACGGGAACAAAAAACATTTGGTAGTCCATTAAAGAAATGAAACGTAGAAAAAAATTAATTAGCATTAGGGTCAGCAGAGAACGGTTTAAGGTCTTTGATATGCCACTTTCCTTGACGTTTTCCTTCGGTGTCTTGGAGTTCATAAATAAGTGGACTAATAACGCAAGTAACTTTAGATAAAATGAACTTTGGAGCTAATTTCAGAAAGAATTTTTTTGTAGCACCAGATAAGACAATTTCTTTTTCAAACCTGTTCACCTAAAACAAAGGAAATATCTTGTTTTTGCAGATTATAGTAATCTTTACTCTTTTTGTAAGCTTTTAACAAATTTTTTCTAACATCGTTGAAGATAGAAGGTAATGATTGTTGGTCTTCGTCCTAGCGTACTTTTTCGTCAAATTCAATTACGTTAGTATCATCCGGAACTGAACCGTAATAACTACCATCAATTGGTGTGTATCCTCCAAAAACAAGAAATGAGGGAGTGAATTGGGTTGCTTCGTGTTTGATGTGCAAAAAGCTTGAGCGATTTTAAAGATATTTTCATCCTACTTAGTGTGGTTTAAGTCGATATATGAAGCGATTGCAGTGATTAAGACTCTTTTACTCTTTTGGCAGGGTTTACCTGTGGATGGTATTTTGCATTGAACCAAATTTGTTGTACTTTATAACTTTTAACGAAATTTTGAAAATCTTTTGAGATAAATTGCGCCCAATTATCACAGAGAATAATTTGAGTGACACCAAAGATAAGAAATACATTTTGTTCTAGAAATTTAATTATAGCGGAAGATGTGGCTTTAGTTAAAGGTTGTACAATAACGAATTTAGAAAACCAATCGGTGACGACTAAAAGATATTGGTTACCTTTTTTTGATCGGGGCAGAGGTCCTAATAAGTCAAGCAATATTCATTGAAGAGCATAAGATACACGTTTAAAGTTACCCATTAAACCAGAACGAGCTTTTTGAGAACTTTTCTGAGGCCCGCAAATTTTACAGTTTTTAATATAGCGGCAGACAGATTGTTTTAATTTATGCCAGTAAAATAATTCAGATGTTTTAGCTAAGGTTTTCGTAACACCAAGGTGAGCAGCTGTAGGGTCGTCGTGACACAATTTAAGAACTTCATTGTGGTTAGCGGTAGGAACTACAAGTTTCCATTCAGGGATGTTAGAGATTTTGCGAGAAAAGGAAGATACAAATTTATATAGTCTATTATTTCTCACACGAAAGGTGGAAAATTTATCAGAATTTTCAGAAACTTTCTTTATCATATCAAGATCCCAGGTATCAGGAATTAGATCTGGAAGGTTAAGATGTTTAATTTGCCCGGTCTATGTCGAACATCAAAGGTAAGTTGAGAGATACGTAAATTCCATCTTGCCAATCGACCTGCGAGTTGTTTTAAGTTATTTAACCATGAGAGAGCTGCACAATCAGTAATTACTGTAAAATGTGTACCTTCAACATATCCTCTGAATTTTTCAATACCAAAGATAACCTCTAATAATTCACGTTCAGTAGCTGAATATTTTTGTTCAGCAGAAGTTAAAGCACGACTAGCATAAGCGATAGGGTGTTCTAGTCCATTATTTACTTGAAACAGCATCATGCCTAGACCAGTAAGTGAGGCATCGGTTTGAATATAAAATCTTTTGTCAAAATTGTGTGAAATTAAGATAGGTGCGGAAATGATTAACGTTTTGATTTGTTCAAAGGCCTGCTGGGCTTCTAAATTCCATTTGACAGATCGACTTTTATTTTTAATTAAGGCGGTAGGTAATGGGCGTAGATGTAGTTGAGAGATTAGGTAGAAAAATGCGATAGTAGCTAATCATTCCTATTAAACGTTTAATTTCGGTAACAGTTTTTGGTGTATTAAATTTAGTAATGGCGTCAATTTTAGCAGGATCTACTCGAAGACCAGTTCCAGCGATAATAAAACCAAGAAATGTAAGAGAGGACAGCAAAATTGACACTTCTCCCGATTTATTTTAAAACCTGCTGCATTTAGGCGTTCAGCAACTTTATTAAGTGTAGCGATATGTTCTTCAAAGGTACTCGAGATGACCAATATGTCGTCTAAAAATACAAAGGCACATTCTTGGTATAAGATAGGACCTAAAGTATGATCCATAGTACGTTGTAAAGTTTGTGGTGCATTACAGAGACCAAACGGCGAGAAATTATATTCGAACAAGCCGTGACCTGGAACACAAAAAGCAGTCTTTGGACGTGAAGATAAGTCAAGAGGAATCTGATAAAAGCTTGTCCAAGATCGATAGATGAGATAAATTTAGCGTTGCGAAGCCGACTTAAGATAGAATCAGTACGAGGTAAGGGATAGGCATCGGCCACAGTTCAGAGTTAAGCTTTCTTCCGTCAAAACAAACATGCCATTTATTATTCTTCTTACGAACTAATAACACGGGAGACATCCATGGCGAATCTGAAGGAGCGATAACACCGGATTCAAGCATTTTATCTATTTTGGAATGCAAATGTTTTTGAAATGCAGGCGATAATGGATATTGATGTTGCTTCAAAGGAACAGCATCACCCGTAGCGATAATATGGGTTGCGGTAGTGACACAACCAAGTTCAGAAGTATTTAATTTACGAAATTTGTCAATTGTAGAGTTAAGAATTTCATTCTAGGAATCAGTAAGAGAAATTGTATTAGATATTCCAGCCGATGCACAAGAGTTTGTTTTAAGAGAAGCTTGCCAGGAAAAATCTTGGAAATATAAAGATAAATTGAAAAGTTGGCAGAAATCAACGCTAAGTAAAAATGGGTAAGCTAGTGTAGGCACAATTAAAAATGGAACATCTCGTTCAAGTGACTCTATACGAATTTTTAAGTTAAGAGAACCAGTAACATATATTTTATTGTCATCAGCTAAATTGATAAAGGTTTTTTCTGGAATAACTTCAAATTTAATGTTTTGTTTAGATAATTGCTGCAAGCCTTCATTATTTATAAGAGAACATGAGGAACCTGTGTCCAATAAAGCGATTACATTTAGAGAGCCAATAGAGATAGGTAAATGCGGGCGATTATCTAGAGGTTTTTTAACAAGTTGTAAGGCAGCAGAATATTTATGGTAAAAGGAATGAACTGTTTTCAGCCAATTTGACCATTCGGCAGGGGTGGAACGACATTTCAGATAGGGGACGTGAGTTGTTCTTTTTGAGTTTAAGGTAGCGGTATTGTTATTATTACTAGATACGTTAAGTGAAGGTTTAACATTTGTGGTAATTTTATGCTTTAATTCTGTTGACGTTTGGGTGTGTTGAATTGCTCTTGTTGGGGACGATTTTGGCTCTTTGAGATATTCACGTCCCGAGTAGGAATATCTCTGACAAAGTTTTCCGATAAGTTAGGGTTACATTTTATACATTTAGATTTATAGGTATTGTTACGACCACAGCCATAACAGAAGAGGTTTTTTGGTTATGTGCAAACATTATAAGTATGTCCGCTTTTCTTACAATTCCAGCAGGTAACTGAGTTTGTCGCTGGAGAAACGGAAAGATTAATAATAGATACTTTACGAGAGAGTTCTGACTGACCTGATAAGTCAGATTCTAGTAGGCCGGATTGTTTTGCTGGGGGAGGGCGATATTTATCTATACGTAACGTCACTTCTTGAAGAGAGTGGCATAAATCTTTAAATTGAGGTAAAGAAGAGATGTGTTGTAAAGCTAAACATTCAGAAAAATATGGGTTTAGGATTTCTTAAAAGTTGGTCAATAATTTCGGTTTCGGGTGGTTTTTTATTTAATCTGCTATATAAAGCTTCAATTGAGGTAATAAAAGAGATTAAGTTTTCGTTAGGTCCCTGGGTACGATTTTTTATTTTATTCCAGAGATCAGTTATATATCCGTGCGGTAAGAAATCGCGTTTTAAGCTAGTAACTAATTCTTCCCAGGTAGAAATCTGGTTTCGTATATTTCTATACCAAATCAAAGCAGAGCCAGAAAATAATTCTCCTGCTGAGAGAAATAAATCTTGGTCTGTACAGTTACGAGAAATTTTAAAATCATTTACGCGGTCTAGGAATGTCATTTAGGAAATTTGGGAGTCAAAGACCGAGAAAGATATACTCCATTTATGCACTGGTATAGACTTCAGAGATGAGGTACTCTGTTGCAAAAAATTCATATTAGAAAAAGCAAGAGGCAAATATACATCTGAATCTAAGTTAAGTTTCTCGAGAATGATTCCTTCAATTAAGAGAACGTCAGATAAGAAAGTTTGCTTTGTTTCATTAGCCTGTTTATCCTTAAATAATGATAACAAGTCTAAACGTTGCTTTAAATGTATTATACGAGATCTAATGCGTTTTAGCTCTAAATCTGTAGGTCCTGGATTGGTTTTATGAACTATATTGTTAATATCGTCTAGAGATTGTTTAATCTCAAAGGTATTTGTGATAAATCGGAAGTTAGTGTACGAGGAAGTAATTGTCCGTCAGCTTCCTGCGCCAATACGGCCCTTAATTGCAAACGCTTGTTGTTTTGGTTTGATGCAGGTTGAATACCGCGTGATTCCAATTCGAAGATCGTTTCAATACACTTAAGATATGAGGGATTCATCATATTACTGTATTTTGCGAAGTAGATATACTAAGATAAGATTAACGGAAATAGACAATAGTGGTTTTTTTAAGAAAATAAATTTTTTCTAAAAAAATCCACAAAAACTATTTAATTATTCAGGTTTACTTTAATAAATAACAGTTACATATATAATAGTTATACTAAGATTTAGAACAGAAAAAGCAAGTTTTAGTGATCTAAAAAAAAGTTCACATCAAGACAAGTATTTAACCAATGAGTTTTTTTTTAAAAAGTTGCATAATGATTGACAAATAAAGCTCTTACAGTAATAAGTTATCTAGGAATAAATACTTACTTGAAAAATTATTTAATCCAAAGGTAACACATTTAAGTTTAATCCAAATTGAGGTTAGATAGTGACTATCAATCACATTTTAAATATAAATCCACTGTTTTTATAAAAGAAAATTTAAATTAACTAGGTTTAAAGTAACATGGTCAAATAAAAAGTAAACAAACACTATCAAAATGACAGTCTCCATAAGTTACATTGACATTTAATACTCCCTCAAATGTCACCACGACATAAGATAAAAAGTAACTAAAGGTAACTAGATTTGGTGTTGCCAATTGCATTGTTTTTAAAAGTCACTAAAATAAAACTTATTTAATTATCGATTTTGAGTGAACAAACTAATTTTTTTAAAAATATATAAATGTTTTCAAAGCTAATATCCCCTACAAGTTACAATAAAAGTTACACACAACGTATCTTAATTTTCAACAAACACGTGTAAGAGTGGCATTGTTATAGCTATACGCGCGGTAATTCCTGCCAGATTGTATTTTATATACCGATACACTTTCGGGTGATGCAACCCCTTTTTAAGTCAACTTGCAAGCACAATTTAAATAAAGTCAACTTACTTACATGGTGGGTATCTCGTAGCTTAATCTCAGGATCCCTCGAGGCTTTGTGAGGTTGGGTCCAGTTACGCCATGCTGATTTCAAGATTTCCCTCCGTCTTTCCTTTTACTGCACTCGTAGGGTATGAAGGAACACCAGATAAAGGACGACACAAGGCAAGATAAAATGGAACCTACATATCTATACCTAAAAGAAAAGACACACACCACACAGGTAGATGTTGCTTGCTCGAGGGCTGGTCGTTAAATGGCATCTTATAACACCATGCGCGCACTCCGCATTCTTTTGCGCAGACGCGGCTCTCAGGGACGACGGAAACTGACGTTATTTATATAAAAATATAGGCAGGAATTTATTTACAAATTAAATCTAACGTGATGCATGCCAGTTGGCATGTAACAATATATATATATATATATATATATATATATATATATATATCACACGAAAAATGTAATAACTTTTGCTATAATGGTTAAATATATGCAGAAATTCAGATTTTAAGATTATATATATGCTTCTAGAGACTTTATAAGAAAACACAATTTTCAGTATGTATATGCTAAAGTTCTTAATTAGATTTGTTTGCTAAACATGGTTATTGTATATGATCGTTCTTACTTACAATAGGTTGTATTGTAAGGAAGAGGGGGGTGGAATTATTTTATGTTGAACTAAAATAGGCGTGGCTTTTAATGATGATTGGTAGAAGACGCGTGGCTAATTGAAGAGCTGGGATTTTGTCTGCCAGCTTTAACTGCTAGCTTCACTGATGTTGGTTATGTTTAGTTCATTGGGCATAAGAGTACTGAACCATTGCGTTTATTGAAAATTACCATCTCTGAAAATTTATTAAACAATACAGAAACGATTAAATACAGAATCTAATTATAATTACCTATAATAACAAGCACAGTCGTTTTTTAGTATTTGAAACATATTCCAAAGTGAATTAAAGATAAAACGGAATTGCACCCGAAGAGTACGAAATAAAATCTTTTTGTGCATTGATACGTGTTCTTTACTTAGCTATACATTTATTTCCTTGCGTTTTCTTTTGTATAGTGGCTTATCTATTTCAAACTCCAAAAGTTCTCTTGTAATTCGCATTCTTGCAGATTCCATATCAGTTCCTTTAAACCGAAAAACATTACTAGTACAGATCGTGTATGCCCAAATACAGACATGAACCCCCAATTAGAACCTGCACCAACTGCTTCAAACCACTGCAATGGGATATCGCTGGGAGCAAAGACTTCCCAGTGTGTCCAATTAATGGAAGAGTGTTTTCCATAATGTATATATTATCTGGAAAATTAATTATTTCTTTTATAATATTAAGACTCCATGTAATGAATCGTAGTAGTTTATGTAGTTCGATATAAAGTCAAATAAAATTGGCCAATGGTTTCTATTCAAATTGTACCGAATTAGTCAATAATTATATTTAAAAATGTGTACAAATAATGCTCATTTAACATATCCTGTATTAAAGCTTGCTATACTTGTCGAAAACAATGTATCAGATATCAAGACAGGTACTTTATCAGTATGGAGCTGCATTTTGTAGAGGAACGACTTTATAATGTTATCTTTTAACCATTCACCTGATTATAAAATTTCAAAGTTCATAGGAAACAAATCCATTCCACATCTATCTATTATTAGAACTATTGAGTAATTGCACATACCTGTTCATGCAATGATACCGTTTGTTGTTAATTTACTGCTATATACATTTTTAAAGGACCAAGATTTTTCATCTATTTGACTTTCTTATCTTTGTTTAGAAGTGAGCTTTTGATTTACTTTTGTACAAATAGTGTAACAGTTTTATTTTATTATTTGAATTTAATTTGTGTTTTGTGACTTTGCTCCAAAGGAGGAGATAGATCAATAATTCGGGCCCCACGGTGCGAGTGCAATTGTAACAGTTTTCCAAAACTGTTTGAAATATTAGAGTTGAAACTGGTGTAACAGTTTTAAATTCTTAATTATAATAATGAATACCTTTAAAATAATAGCGCATGTGAGACACGGTGATTCGGAACTTTAAAGGAACTTAAAATTTTTTTGGGTATGAGATGGAACTATAAAAACTGTTGTGCCAACAGCTAACTTGGTCATTATCCCATGGGAGAGTATGAGAGGGGTAGGTTTGAAATATTCTTTGCTAAACCGAGAAAAAGTAAAGTGAAATTGGAAACCACCATATCTAACAAGTATTAAAAAATTTATTAATATAGATATTAAGATAGATACAGAAACTCTTTTGGAGTAGATAATTCTAAAATTTATAATTTAACCTTGTGGAAAAATGAACATATTAAAATCGGAATATTTCTATTCTGTAATAAATAATTTCACATATTTTAATATATACAAAAATTATTAGTTGAACAAAACTACGTTACTTAATGTTTAGATGAGCATCAGATCTGATAATCACGTACAAAGTTAATTAAAAACAGTAATTCAAGTAATCATAAAATAGTTATTAGTGAGAGTTTAAAATATAACGAAGTTAAAGCAAATATTACTTTCAGGAAAATATATGTTCGTATTAAAAAAAAACATTAAATAATCAACAAAAAAAATTCGATTCAATTGGGCGTCATGTCTTACAGACTGGAACGGGAATGATGGAGGTTTTGCAGCTCAAAACTTAGCCGTTTGTGGGAAAGAGGTTATGAAGTAAATCCTTTGTGAGATTCAGCAAAAATAACTCACCCTTAACCTGTGGCTGCTGGCTGCTACCCTTAGATTCGTTGGGACCTGGTTCCAGCTAGTTGCTTGTGGTGAAAAAGGTGATGACCCCAGACTGATTTCGTAATACGTGACAAATGAGCTTGAGGATGATGGTCGGTTCAAAGATGCTTGAACATCAATGATGCTAGTAGGCTCAAGTATACATTTCGATTGGAGGATGCTTACTGGCTCGAAGGGATTTTTGTGCCCCACGGAATTTGTTGGCTCTGGGAATTTTTTTGATTGTAGGACTTTTGTTGGCCCCACGGGATTTGCTGGTCCTACAGAATTTGCTGGCCCACGGAATTTGCTGGCCTTATGGAATTTGCTGACTCTATGGAACTTGCTTGACTCAAAGATGATGTTGAAGTGAGCGAATTAAGAATACCACTTACAAAGACAGTTCAACTGGGAGAGAGATCGTATCAGAACAAATGTTTAATTCCCACATGCCATGTGTACAAGACAAGTTGAAAATCTCGAGGTATTTTGTGAACAATAATGTAAGATTATATTGCTATTTACGACTTTATAAACCAGGTTTCAAAACGCACGAATTGTTTTCTATATGATTGTGGGTACAAAATGTTGAACTTAGTCTTACAATTTAACCAAACTGGAAAATAACAAATCACATGTTGTTTTCTGTACAGGATCAAGGATTTATAAAAATTTGAAAATCTATCTAAACAAATATGCTTGGCAAATTTTTTTCATTTTTTTTCTATTGCCTAATACCTCTACATTATTTCGAAAAGAAATTTTTTTATATAGCCAAGAAAAAAAGTTTACAATAGAACATATTCTTTAGATTAAATGAGTCATTATAACACATTTACTATAGTTTTCGAAAAATTTAACTCTTTTTTTTTTCTATCTCTCCAAGATTCGTTTACTATTATTATGTCTAAATTGTCACGAACTCTAAATTTTGTTTTACAATCTTTAATTTTTTATGTTTTAAGATTACTTTTTTGTAATCTAGTCAATAATAACTTCTCTATTTTATTTACGAATCGATTTGCTCACCGTTTCATTTCAAACAGAAAAATGTCTCATTTAATTTTTGCCAACCAAGACTCGACTGTTGGATTCGAATCTCGGATAATCCCAAAAACATTTATTATTATTGCCGACCGCAACGGAAAGAAATTCATTGCATCTTTTAACAAATTTGCTAGAATTTGCCCGGTATTTAAGAGTGGGGCTAAATCTGATATAGCTAACTACAGGCCAATTTTAATTAGTAATTTTGCAAAAAATATTTGATTCATTGTTATATAAACAAATCTACATGCAAATAAAAATATCTCACAACTCAGCATGGTTTTATAGAAAAAAGGAGTACTCTATCCAATCTAGCAGTTTTTACTTAGTATGTTGTCAATTCCATTGATCAGAAATTTCAAGTTGATGTGATATATTTAGACTTTCAGAAAGCTTTTGATGAAATAGATCATTTTGTCTTGCTGAAAAAAATTGAATAAATATGACTTTAGTGAAACCTTATTGGCGCTGTTTAGATCGCATCTTTAGGGACGGCAACAAGTTGTGAGGTATAATGGATTTGCTTCTGATATAATTGTGCCTACATCTGGAGTTCCACAAGGGTCCAATCTTGGTCCTTTGTTGTTTCTGATATTTATTAACGACCTTCCTAAAGCACTAGAGTGTGATAATGTGTTGTTTACAGATGACTTAAAAATTTATTCCACTGTAAAAGACGATTCTGATTGTGAGTACTTATAACAACAAATTAACCTTATTGTTCATTGATGTAGAAACAGTAGGTTACACCTAAATACTGCAAAATGTAAATGCATGATATTCACAGCTAAAATGAATATGATACTATTTGAATATCAAATCGATAATAAACCTATTAATAGATGTGATAGAATTAAGGATCTTGGAATAGTATATGATCCAACCCTGCCATTTTCTCCATATATAGAAGATCTGTGTACTGCAGCGAGTGCCTCATTGGGATTTGTGATTAGAAATACAAAAAGTTTTAATGATTTATTTAGCTTACAGTTGCTATTTTACTCCCTTGTATGTTCCAAACTGGAACATTGCTCTTTAATCTGGTCACCTATATACTCATTGTATAAGAATATGTTAGAAGCAGTGCAAAGAAAATTGTTAAAACGCTTAAGTTTAAAAAAAACTGGTGTTTATCCTATAAGAGGTTGTAATCACATTGAATTACTAGACAATTTTAAATTGTTATCATTGGAAACAAGGAGAATAAATTCTAGTCTGTGTTTTTTATATGAATTGTTGCACAATCAAATAGATAGTGCAGTTCTGTTATCGCAAATATCATTTAACATACATAGGTTAGAAGCATGATATATAGAAACACTCAAGATTGCTACTAGTAGAACTAACATAGACAAAAAAGCATCCATAAATGTAATGTGTAAAACTTAAGT
Source organism: Platerodrilus igneus (assembly GCA_036346225.1). NCBI lineage: Eukaryota > Metazoa > Arthropoda > Insecta > Coleoptera > Lycidae > Platerodrilus > Platerodrilus igneus. The sequence continues at coordinate 2,321,844 of JARFIW010001131.1, forward strand.
CTTCTTTCTATATTTTTGTCCTGTAAATGGTTGTCACTGTTGGACAATAAATAAATAAAAAAATTAATTGTAGAAAGTAGTTGTGGTTTTTTCTTTTGTTGATTTTATGTTCCGCCTTTGTTGATATATCTTATTATAAAATTGAAAAAATCATATTTTGAAAAAGTATTTCTGCGTCAGATAATATAGTGTAATGTATAAGTGTGGCTGTTACAGTTCGAGAAAGAAATCTTATTCTTCTGTTTTTTGTTAATTTATTAATTTTTAAACAAACAAGTTTAAGTAAATGTGACGAACAAATGTGTATTATGTAATAGAATGTTGTGAGGATTCTATGTAACACATCTTATTAAGGTACCCTTGTAGATCCATTTTGTTAAAAGAAATCAAAATGTTTTGTATACGAGCCATACTAAAAGCAGTTACAATTTTTTTTCATTACTGGAAAACGCTTCTGATTTGAAACTAGTTTGAGATCATGATCAAATTATGATAAAAAATACGAAATTGATGGAACGTAGTGCGAAGAACTTATATATTCACATAATGGCAATGATCCACTGTTCACAGTTGGAAGTATTAGGGCATAATAATATATTTTTTTAGATTTTATTCATTTTAGTTTTGCAATAATACTTTCAATCATGTCGAGGTAACAAAATGTATTATGCTTTTTAGAATAATCACACAAATACTGAAGTTTATGCTTAGAGTACTAGTGATAGAAACTGGAGCATAACTAATATCTTGGATATAACCTTGAATATACTGACCACACCATTTACTTTCTTGGCAAATCTTTAACTGAACAATTGAAATGAACTCATCTTTGTGAAGATCTTCTGCTTTATGTTTTTTACTTGACATTTTTCTTAATATTGTCGAATTTAGTGCATCATTAAAATTTACAGCATCTAAAATTTCCATCTGAACATTTCCTTCTTGTTTCAGTGATACAACACGCAGCATTTCCGTACATAAGTAATTCTTTTGCTAAGTTTCCATTTTTTCGTCTTTGTAAAAATGACATGAATATTGTACATATTATATATTATATCGAAGCTACTGAAATAATAACTGGCACAAGTTAAATGCTTGCAGTTTGCTTTTGCATAAAAAATGCAACCTATTTCTCCTTTATTTGTACATTTCTGGAATTCAAATGATGAAACGTAGAACTTCCACTTATTACTGAAAATATCGTTAAAATTGCAGCATTCCTGGTTTGTAATACTTCTAAAGGCTGGAACAATCATATTTGAGTCATACATCCAATTTCTTCCACACACACGTGAAAATATTATACCTAGATCTTTAACAAAAGTTGGCAATTAATATTTAGTGTATTGAAAATTAAATTTTTTCTGGGTTAATACAAAAGCAGCGAACTTGTAAATAAATCTACATTTAGCTATTCAGGCCCTCAGTACATACGTGGCAGATTTATAAATTCCATGCCCAAATAAAAAGGTTATTTATTTTTTCCTTAACTGTGTTACGTGACTGCCAGCACTATTGATTTTTTTTCTGGGTTAATACAGAAGCAGCGAACTTGTAAATGAATCTATATTTAGTTATTAAGGCCTTCAGTATGTACGCGACAGATTTTTTTCCAAAATGCGTTAAATGGCTGCCAAAACTATTTAGTCTTTTCTGGATGAATACAAAAGCAGCTAACTTGTAAAGGAATCTATATTTAGGTACTATGGCCCTCAGTATATATGCAACAGATTTTTAAATTCCATGCCCAAATAAAAAAATTATTGTTTTTTCCTAAATTGTGTTAAGTTGCTGCCCGCACTATTTAATTTTTCTGGGTTAATACAAATCTACATTCTGGTATTCAGGCCCTCGGTACATATGTGGAAGATTTTGAAATTCCATGCCTAAGTAAAAAACATTAATTTTTTCAAAACTGCGTTATTTGACCGTCAGCACTATTAAATTTTTTCTGGGTTAATACAAAAGCAGCAAACTTGTAAGGGAATCTATATTTAGTTATTAAGACTCTCAGTATATACGCAGCAGATTTTTAAATTCCATGTCCAATTAAAAAGTTATTAATTTTTTCCTAAACCATGTTTTGTCGCCGCGTTAGCAACCATCTTGAAAAGAAATGTACAGTTAGGTGTTAAGGCTCTCAGTACATATGCAGCAGATTTTTAAATTTTTTAATCAAATAAGAAAAAGAGCGGCTTGTGTGTTAGCTCAGAAAAAATTTAAGTAGTGATGGTGGTCATTCGACACAGTGTAAAGAAAAATTAATAACGTTTTTATTTGAGCATGGAATTTAAAAATCTGCCTTATATGTACCCAGGGCCTTAAAAATCTAAATGTAGATTACTTTACAAGTTGATACTTTTGTATTAAGCCAGAAAAAATCTAAGCAGAGCTGGCGGCCATTTAACACAGGAAAAATTGGTAACTTTTATTTGAGCATGGACTTAAGTTTTCGTCCAGACTCTTGAATGTTTCATTTTAAAAAATATTGTCAAATTATACTTTTTTGGGCATTTTGAAAATTATAAAGAGATAAAGTTTTCAAGCTTGAAACTTTTATAGCAAGTAGTCCTGTGATAAATCTATACAAGAAAGAAAATTATATGTGAATCTTTCGTCCTTTTAATAATTCTGCAATACTAAATGTTCCGGTTAAAGTTAAATTTTACTTTATAGTTGTGAATTTTTTCTTCATTTCCTTCAATACTTGGTAATATTATGTAAAAATAAAAATCTAGAGAATATCATTTTGATAGTTTTGATTTTTATTTTGTCCTGAAATCTATATAATTATTGACAGAGTTAGTTACATTTAGCCAAAACTCGTTTTCAGTCAGAAGACAGCTCCGAAGCAAACTTAAAATGATTGTAAAAAAAAATGGCATGAGTCTAAAAACCTTTTAATCCTAGTGTTGCATTCACCTAATATTGAGTACTAACTTGTAAAAAAAATTAGGAAAATCAAAAATGTTGAGCAACATGGTCTGACTGATTTCTATAGTATATGTTTAGTTTCGATTAGTTAAATTAACATTAGAATCAGTCTATATAAATTGCTTCCTCATGCCCTTGAAAGTTAGCCGCTCTGTCTACCTACTTTTAAGATGCATCATAACAGTGAACACAAACTGGTCTGAAACAAGTGTCCATATATTTTGTAGCTAACGTACTTTTTAACTACTTGCTTGAGCAAATTTAATGTAGGTTTAAAATGCTCAACATTCTTGGGAACGACTTACTTGTTTAACATAGCCAGAATGTTTGCTGTTAGACTTGAAGCCAGCCTAATCTATTTTTACATACACGTAATTCCTTTTATAACCTCTCGCTTATACAGAATTTCTGTGGATTTTAAACGGTTCAACATTTTTGCGACTGACTAATTCTTTCAATATATTAAAGAATGCTTGCTCTTTGAGTTGAAATAGTTTTAATGTTTTTTTGCATATACGTAGTGAGTTGATGTCCTCTCTATCCCTCTACTCTAGATCTTTTTTGGTGATTCAGAAGAGGAGAATATGGTGTTTGTAGGATTGATCCTACATAGTTGGTATTTTTTGTGTGCAAACCTGTTCTTGTTGCTACTGTTTTCTCATTTGATTTTAGCCAACAATTTGTTTCTTTCTTACAGTGTCATCAGCGTGAACCTCGCCAGTACCAGAGAACCATGTAATTCTAAATGAATTTCTTTAATTTGTTTACATTCTTAGCTTTATATGCATTTTAAAAAGTATTTTACATTTCTAGTTGGTGATTTTTTTTTGTTGTAGGTTTCCTGAGGGTTGGACGTGTTGATCGATGTCCCATCATAACCACAAGGGTACACTGGATGAATGTGGAGTTTCATATAGTTTTATGTAATTATTTTTAATATATTTTTTTCTAATTTTTTTATATTTTGTAGTGTTAGTGTTTTATTTGTTAAATTTTGGTTTTTAATTTTGTAAATATAATAAAAACGACTAACAAAGAAATATATAGTATTTCATAGTAGAACTGTTTCTACTTTTATGTTAAGAAAATGGTTGTTATACATTTATAAAGTGTTGCAAGTGCAGTAATAAAGTTCATTCACCATGTAGTGATTGGTAGATATGGAACGTATCAGCAAGGAAGTAGTAAGAAAATAATATTTTTATGCAAGGTGTGCTCTAACATATTAGTGTGCAACCCAAGTGTAATTGTTGTTGAAGATGTTTCTATTGTCATTAATGACAAGGATCTTGAAAATATGGATAGTTTGGTAGGATCTACTGAATTGGGCATTATAAATAATATTTCGATGTAGATCACTTTTATAAAAGGTAATAAATAGAGTATCAATATCTGCAATGTGAAACTGAAAACTAAGCAACCAAGTTCATGAACAATAAAATTAAGCACCAAACGTGAAAGCAAATAATATTAAAAAGTAAAACTGTAAACTAAAAATTATACAATGATAATACAAATGTGTTTGTACACAAAGATAAGAAAAATGGTATGTAAAATTTATCTAAAAATGTGGAAAAATTCTAACGATTTTAAATATAGTGACTCAATAAATTTGAAGAGTATATGGTTTATTCTTATCAAAGTCCTAATCGTAATGTCAGATCATATCTAAATTAATTTAAATATGGTTGTGGTAAAGTCGTTGATTTAGCATTTTCTAACTGTGTAATAACTCAGGATAAGCATCCATTAGTGAAGGCCAAATCTATTTCACTCTGTCTTATTAATTATACTATAACTGTTATATGTTAATTTAAACTCCTAAATTAGGAGTGAAATTAAATTTTGAAAATTTCCACAGTAATATACTTTTACGTTCAGTCCTTGTATTACAGATCATTTTGCCCATACGTAATTTAAATTTCATATTTCCTATTGTGTCCACGGTTATTTGGCATGCCTAGTTGTGGATTTATCCTTTCAATTTTAAATGATATCTGTTTAAACATCCTGTAGAATTTTATTAAATATTTAGTTACAAAGTTAAATATCTTGAATCTATTCTATTTTGATAATAGGAAAACCTAACAGCTTATTATTATAAAATATGGAAGTAGGTAAGGTACCTTCATTCTAGCGCAAAACGTGCAATTTTCCCATGTATTTTCTTATGGAAAAATCTAATGTCAATTCTGGTCATTTTTGTACCAAGCATTGAAATCCCCATAAGAAGGAATTGAGGGCCAATTCAGGTTACTTTTCAACCAACACCCACGATGGAGGAGTCTATTACATTCAGTTTTTAGGAATGTTTTTTAGGACCCATTGGCCTACACATCTAGTTATAAAAATCTGTACAATAGTTTTCTTCAACTAAGCATTTTTTAGGACCTATTGGCCTACACATCTAGTAACAAAAATCTGTACAATAGTTTTCTTCAACTAAGCATTTTTTAGGACCCATTGACCTACACATCTAGTAACAAAAATCTGTACAATAGTTTCCTCCAACTAAGCATTTTTTAGGACCTATTGACCTAAAAAAATTTTTGATACCGTGGGAACATTCCTTTGAGGGACGTGGCCCATTGATGTTTACCACTTCCGGTACCGTGGGAACATTCCTTTGAGGAGCGTGGCCCTTTAATGTTTGTCGCTTCCGGGTGGGCCATACTCCCAAATTTTTTTGGGGGTCTTAGTGATTTTTGGGGGTTAGGATGGGCCATTTCCCAAACTTTTTAAGTGGGGTATACCCCAAATATTTTTTTTTGGAGGCGGATCATACACCAAATTTTTTGGGGGTCCTAATAATTTTTGGGGGTTAGGGTGAGACATACTCCCAAATTGGGGGGTGGGGGGTGGGTGAGGTATATCCCAAATCTTTTTTGGAGGCGGGCCATACACCAAATTTTGTTGGGGTCCTAGTATTTTTTGGAGGTTAGGGTGGGCCATTTCCCAAACTTTTTGAGTGGGGGTATACCCCAAATTTATTATTTTTTTTGGAGGCAGGTTATTCGCCAATTTTTTTGGAGAATTTTGGGGTGGGGTAGCCGACTTCCGTGTGGGAAATAACTTGTGAAAATTTTGAGGTACCGTGGGAAAATTTCTGAGTGGGGCGTGGTCCACGCTGACCCACCTCCTGCCGAAAATATTTTGGGATAATTATCGATATTAATCTATAATTGATTGTTATATAATGGATTTTATTATTAACGTCGCCGAAATCTGGTTGGGGGGAAAAAAGTCTGAGCCCCGCGCCGGTACCGAACCCGGGACCGTCCGATCCGTAGCCTAAAGCGGTATCCACTCGACCATCAAACTTATCAGAATAAATGACGTGAATATATTTCTTAAACTGCTCGCGTGTATCCTATGTATTTAACACGTTATTTAACAATGCTATAAAAATAGTTACTACATACAAAGGCATTCTTATGGCATCAACGACCTTTGCGTACAAATATTTCCGCACTGCTTAATAAGATTATGGCAATAAATTAATCTATACAAACAGTTTTTTCAAAAATCTATTTCTTGTAACAATTATTATTGTACTGTAGAATTTCAAACCTATACAATAATGTGAATCATCACCTGTGTGCCTGTTGTAATTGCACCAACGCCCTGCTTTTTCATAGGAGGCCAGATGTAAATTGCTGCTCACCACTCCTTTTGAGGCTCCGGAATTCGTGTCTGATTGAAGCGACCTTGCGTGTAAATATTTTCCCAATTTTAATAAAATGATGGCATTAAATTATTCTAAAACACGTCTTGTTCGATTTGCTATACGCGATTAAATTTTAAATCAGTTATTTAATTAATATCTTATAAAGATGCGTTAGTCATCACATTGGTGTTAAATATATATGGCATTATTTGTTACGAACTGACCTAGTTCAATTCTTGGAAAGGCATACACTTTACTTTCATATGTAAAACCCAATAAGAAGTTTCGCTAATATACGGATCGAGCAGCGAAATTTGATAAATGAATATGAAATATTTAAAACATGACATTCTTTTAATTTGTTAGTTCTAACAAACAAGTTTCATCAGGTATAATTCGGTGTACCATTCCAATTGTACGTTGGAGCTAAATTTGTTCAGTATCTGTTTATCTTTCGGTGGTGTAGGACCGTTAATTTATTCCTCAAAAATAATTTTGGTACGAAACAGTTTTGTTGTATATTGTAAATATTTACTCCGAGTGTAATTAAAAATGCAAAGTATATTGTAACCAAAGATTTTGTAAAAAAAGTACGTCGCTTCCATCTGGTAGGACGTACTCTTGAATTTGAAATTAATCCAATACCCGGAAATCGTAAAAATTATAACAGCTTTGCTCAAGAATGCAGTATGAAACAGGGCATTATCACTATCAATAATAAAGACAAGTGGGCCATTTCCCAAACTTTTTGAGTGGGGTATACTCTCAAATTTTCTTTTTTTTGGAGGCGGGCCATACACTAAATTTTTTGGAGGTCCTAGTAATTTTTGGGGTTAGGGTGGGTCATTTCTCAAACTTTTTGAGTGGAGTATACCCCAAGTTTTTGTTTGAAAGGCAGACCATACACCAATTTTTTTTTTGGGGTCCTAGTAATTCTTGGGGTTGGGGTGTGCCATTTCTTAAACTTTTTGAGGGTCTTAGGAAATTTTTGGGGACCGTCCCGTTTCCCACTTTCGGGGTGGAGGTGGACCACCCCCGAAATTTCTTGTAAATTTGGGAGTTTGTTGACCCTATAAATTGGTGGACGCTTTATTCAACGCTATGCCGCTCTGGACCGCTGACGTGACAGCAATATGATCCTTGGAAAAAAGTTAGTGGCTCTAGCAGAAGTCGAACCTGCTACCTCTGAATTACAAGGCCGGTGCTCTAACCATTCAGCCACAAATACATAACGCTTTTAAATACTATTCGAGGATTTATATGTTGTAGTCGGTGATGTGCTCTTGCGTTTGTTTTAACCGCAGTCAATTAAGATCAATATATAATTTATAATTCTTATTAAATAGGACCGGTAGTGAGCTTAAACACTTTTCGGCCTGTTTAAATTGCTGCGAACACCCTCCTTTTGGAAGGCCAAATGTAAATTACTGATTCCCACCGCTTTTGGGGCATCGAAATTTAGGTCCTATTCCAGTGACCTTGAGTACAAAATGATATTTCTCCAATAGTTAATAAAATGTTGGCATTAAATTAATCTAAAACGCACTTGTTATATTCTCCCATACGAAGTAATTGTAAATCAGTAATTTTGTTAATATCTGATAAAGATGCATGAATGAATGAATATAACACCACAGATACTTTAGTTATCACATTACTATTAAATATGGCATTGTCTCGAACTGAGTAATACACAATTTTTGGAAAACGTATTCAGTTTACATCCATATATATATAGTTGTGGTTTCAAAGGGTTAAATTTGGGATAAACAGTACAATTTAGACCACCCGGTAATTTATTTAAGTAGAATGGACTAGTATTGATGTATTTTTATAATTAATGAGTGAAAGGTTAAAAGTACATAAAGAAAAACAGTTTTAAAACAAATAGAAACGCATAATTAATTTTAATTTATTCTAATTCAACACGTAAAAGCATAAGAAAATCCACTAGGGTAAGGAAAATCAATAATATCAAGGCAAGAGGTTTCTTTGTGACAAGCAAACGTCAGTTTATCTAATATGACGAAATATAAACTCTAAGAATTGTTGTGCTAAACGGTCTATAATTAACGAACACCTGCATTTTTAAAAGGTTACATTCGTCGAAATTATGAGCATAGTAAGACAGGAATTCATAGAAAATAATTTCAACCGTCAGTTGGTTCGAACAACAAGCTAACAAATTTCTTAAAGAGCAAGGGAGACAAAAAATCAAAAAGAGAGTTTCTAGAAATGTGCCACATCTACCAACAAAAAAATACTATGAACAAAAGAACAGATGTTAATGACTTAAATTGTATCTACACGTATCTTCTAAATATCAAAAATAAAAACAACCATACAACAACAAATTTATCAATGGATCTATAAGATAAATTTCTCTTAAATATATTACAAACAAAAAAAAACACAGAAACACACACTACACACACTTACACACATACAGACTCACACATACAGACTCATACATACACTCACAGTGTTACACGCAGGTACATACATAGTTATAATAAACATATTTTAAGGTTGCCTTTTAATAACAATTTCTATCAAACTTTTGACTTTTATTTATTATCAATATTTTATATACATAATATTTTTACCTCTTGTTGTAATTTGGCGTTGTTATATACATTTTAAAAAATTTATAACGAAAATAACTTTTTATGTTAATTGCCAATTTTATTATATAACCTCACCTTAGTAAGTATAAAATATGATTTACTGTTTATTCATCAATTTTATAATTGTAGTACCTTTGAAAAAGGATTAAAATAAATTCGAAAGCTCAGGTTTATAAAAAAGAGTTTTCTTAAATAATCCAGCCGACCTAAAACCCACAATATATTTTTGGAAAATTATATATATATATATATATATATATATATATATATATATTGAATGATATTAGCAGGTTGTAGGTCAGCTGGTTATTCAAGCGTACTCTTTATTATATTCTTAGCTTTCGGTTTATTTCAAACCTTTATCAAAGAAACTACAAAAACGTAATTATGGGCATCAACCAATATACAATTAAGTACTTACTAAATTGAGGTTGAGTGCACATCAATATCATTGAACTATATAAAACTTAAAGTATACATCTCATACTCTAGAGTATACGGTGTATATTTTCAATAGTTACAACTCAAATCTGTTTTTCACATATGAAAAAGAAGCCGACAATAGTATTCCTTTTTTGGACACGCTGGTTATCCGATCTTCTACAAACAAACTTAAGTTTGACATTTACAAAAAAGCTACCGATTCTGGCAGGTATATAAATTTTCATTCAAGTCATTCTTTCAAACACAAGCGTATACGGTGTATATTTTCAATAGTTACAACTCCAATCTGTTTTTCACATACGAAAAAGAAGCCGACAATAGTATTCTTTTTTTGGACACGCTGGTTATCCGATCTTCTACAAACAAACTTAAGTTTGACATTTACAAAAAACCTACCGATTCTGGCAGGTATATAAATTTTCATTCAAGTCATTCTTTCAAACACAAGCTTAACACTATTATGTGCTTAAAATAACGTATTCAAAAAATTTGTGAACAAGAATTTCTTAATAAAAATTTAAAAGAATTAGAATTCACCCTAATTAATAACGCATACCCTAATTTTCTCGTAAAAAAGTTATTATACTAGAATAATCTCTATACATCAGCTCATGATAGATCAAGTATTACCAAATTTAGGAAACTTCCACACGTACAAAATTTAACACCTCGACTGGTTAAGATATTGAAACAATCTGACATTTTTATAGCATGTACTTACGAGAAAACAATCGGTAATTTATTTACTAAACTAAAAGATAGTACGGATAAGTCTCTTTGTAGTAACACTATTTACCAGATTGAATGCAGTTGCAAAAAAACGTATGTTGGTCAGTCGAAACAGTGGCTAAAGAACCGCATAGTACAGCATAAAAGTGATGCCAAGATTGGAAAATCGTGTTGTGCTTTGTCATCACACTTGTACAACACTAAACACGTAGTGAATTTCGATAGTACTAAGATCTTGCATATAGAAAGCAACTACTACAAGAGACTTTTCTTGGAATCGTTCTATATACATCAACAACGTAATCCTATTAACAGCAAGTTGGACATAAATAACTTAAACGTTGTGTATTCAAGTCTTTATAGGTTAAATAACTATCACTGTCGCAGATAGGTAAAAACTTTTAGTATGTGGATATGTTGTGTGGACGTTAATGTACTTTGTCCTTGAGTTAATGTTCGATCTAGTTATATAAAGATACACCTTCCTCAATTTTGTTTTATCGTGGTCACCATATGACTTTTGCTTCGCAAACTCGTATTATTTTAAGATATTGTGTTAGTGCTCTTTGTATTAGGTTTAATTGTATCTGTTTTTTTAAATTTTACTGTAGTTATTTTATTTATTTGACATTGCAATCTTTTAATTGTGTTAATGTACTTAAATATTTTTTTTTTATTAATTTTAGCGCTTGTTATGGAATCACTTACTTTTAGATTTTACGTCATAGTAAGTATGTAAGTCAAATAGCTACACTGTTTCAAGTTTGTATACTAACATTTGCTAAATTTCAGCCTTTGAAGAAGGCATAATTGTTCATGCCGAAACGTTGAATATAGTTACAAATTGACGCTGTAGTTTTTATTTGTACGAACGAGTGTATCCCAAGATTCTATACAACTTTATTTCATTATATATATATATATATATATATATATATATATATATATATATATATTGCCGTGGAACTGCCTATTTTAAGCTCAGGAACTGGTACTTTCTAAAAAACATTCGAGCCCATGCTCTGGTACCTCGCCAGTTTTAGTCTTTATATTAACAACATTTATATAATTGATTCAGTCAATATTGCATATTTAATAACCAAAAAACTCCCAAAGCACACTTCAATTTTTATTATAATTATAATCTACTACATACTACATATTCTTTACCGATAACATTTATATATATATATATATATATATATATATATATACAAACTTGTTAACGTGTTCCTACACCTTGAAGTATCTAAGATTTCAATTTGTTTTGATGATTGGCGATCGACTATCACTTTTCGTTTCTTAGTTGAACTGGAAAGTCGCTTGGTGTTGAAAAACACTCAAGATGTTCAGGAAAGTCAAGTTTTCCTGGCAAAGACGTCGTAGAAGACGGACACAATGTTAAAAGTTGTCCAAGACAACTAAAGTAGAAATGTAGTGTACAAACCCTCTTGGCGAACGGTTTGTTAAAATGTGTAAACATATGAAATTAATTATTTTATTACAGTGCAACTTCGATAACTCTGGAAATATAGATAATCTCGTAATGATTTTGATGCAATTTCTCGTAATTCCGATGCAGTCTTAGATCATCAGAAATATTTTATTTTGTTTGGTTCAATTAAATATATGGAACTCGTTCAGAAGATAAATGAGTAAGCTACTTTGTTCGACACATGGCCGCTATGTAGCCAACGCTTTCATCTGATGTACGTGTCGTTTGAAGGTTATACGTCATTGCCGCTATAAGTAAGAAAGTAATAGTTCTAAAATAATGCTAAGGTTACAAAGTCCATTACGTAAATTTTGCATGTAATGATTTCCTTTTGAAGCTTATTTTACTTCAGGTTGCTGTATGCAATTTATTGTGACTTGTATGAATAATTTTGATAATTAGTTTTTCAAAAGCTCATTTTGTAAAGTATAAAGTACAATTAGTATTACAACTTTTTGTAATTAAATGTGTGTTCAACCTAAGATATTATATCTCATCGGTTGTACAGGTGTAGACCGTTATCTTGTTTATCACAAATGAAACTACTAATATGTTAATTTATAGGACCTGAGTTCTGTATGATGAAAAATGAACTTAAAGTAATCTGTCAATTTTTAATATTTGCCAAAAGTTAAGTAAGATATTTTTAAACATTGTGAGGTCGAAGTAGCGCTACAGTGACTACCTAATAAATAAAAAAATAATGTCTATAGTTAAATATGTGATTTAAAAATTACATTCATAAGAATTGAATTTTATTAAGTACTCTTATTTATTATGATGTTATCTATTTTTCTTAAAAGAATACAGAATTATTTTTTTGACTTCAGTTCATTTTTCAATAATCTTAAATCTTCCAAATTTTGTTTGGTATTTACAAGTTAAACTTATCCGAAAGAGCACCACGATAGTGGAAACTAATTGAACTTAATTCAATGATTACATATTCATATTGATGCTTAAAATATATAGGGTGTCTATGTTGGTAGAAATTATGTTTCAGAGTCGCTCTACTCATGGTTAGATCCTTGAAGAAGACGTTCAGATGTAAGTATGATATTGGTAACAATCAGACTTTGTATTTAAAGTGGTTGGTGATAATATAGGTTTCCAAATTTTCCTTTAAGCATATTCAGTTAGTCAGTTGTTTTATAAAAAATTTAGGTGGCGTCCTTATTTGGTTTCTTTCAACTTAAATATACCTACTGACCCAATCTCATGCGACCGTAGGCCAAAAACTCAGTTAGCTAAAAGTCTTAAGAGTGTTTTTTTACTATAAGCCAATTTCCATCCAAACCTTACCCTGGGCTTGATACAGTTACACAAGAGCTCTCGATAGGTAATATTCAATCTGCCACAGTTTATTGTGGAATAGATTGATAGAAAAAAATATAGATAACATTGTTATATTCTGCATATTTAGCACAATTATATTTAACTGAAGAGTTCCTTTTAAGCAGACATCACGGATCCATGCATTAGTTTGGTTAAGAGGTATGGGAAAGATTTATAGTTAATATTTAGGTCAGGCGCAATTATATTTTTAATTATTCAGCATTTTATTGTGTCTGGCATTAATACGATAATATATTCTAGGAAATTAAGGTAGATCCCTTGCATTTTTCGAAAAATTCAGGAACGCAGTTTGAATGCATTTTATGTTAGTGTAAGCCATTAGAATGATGTCTAATACAAATTAAACCAAATCATTTCTTTATTAATATTTTTAAACAATTGCCAAAGATGTAAAAAACACGTTTCTAGATGATATACCGAACGTTATAGCAATTAGAGAAAAAAGTTTCAAATGAAAAATGTGAGCCTTAAAAACACATAAGAATGAGTGGTAATAGTTTAAAATCAGTTAATTTGTTCGCTTGCATATGAATTTAAAGTACCTAAAATACCACTTTCTTAAATCTGCTGTTGTTTAAACAGTAATTGAAATATTTGGCTGAAACCAATTGGAAAGTATACCTCTAAGGGCTTTTAAGTTACCTTTAAAATTTCATTGAACAAAATTTACTGGTTTTCTTAATAATTCATTTGTTTATTAAAAAACTTTTTTTCTCAGTGGAATTTCTACAGAATTGGCCTATTGAAAGTTTAAATAAATTTACTCCGAACGAGACACCATAACGTACTGTTACGTAAATAGTGAATTTTTACAGCTGAGTTGCAGAAAAACGGCTCTAAAGTGAAAGAATGTTTTTTGATATAAACAAACTACCGTGCCTTGTTTAATATTTATTCTATTGAATCGGAACAAACACCATTCGAAAGCTGCTTTTCTCTTGAAACTTCTCTGAAAAAAATTTTCATCTAATTTGAAGGTGAGATGGGAGTAATTTTTTATTTTCAAGAAATCCCTGCTTATATAATTATTACCATTTTTAATTGAATTTTAAATATGTTGGAACGAACGAGTTAAACTATTTGTACGAAACTCCTTACATTTGATTTTCCAATGCTCTACCCAAAGGTACTACATTGGCCAGAAAGCGAGTTTTTTTACCAGGAAAATTTTGAATTTTGTCGAACCCTTGCTGTTCGAAGCAAGGGAAGGATCTTTAACGTGCGTGACAACACTCGCACACGGGACCTCCATTTTACCTCTCATCCGAACGAGGGCGTATTTTTGTGAAAAATGCTGTCTAACATTTTTCAAGCGACCGTGTCGGGATTTGAACCCGAGACCTTGGGCGTAGTAGTCACACGCATACCAACTACGCCACAGAGCCGCCTGTACAAAACTCCGCACTTTTGTACATTCATTGTTATTAATGACAGTTTTGTACAAAATGACGGTCGCTCTTGTAATAGCGTCGGGTGGCAATGTGGGAGTACTCGTACTGCTCGTTCGAGCGTCAATAAATGATTTTAGCTCTCGTGACAAAATCGCTGCAACTTTTAATATCTCAGCAATAAATTGACATTTTGAGATTTTTTTTTTAAATTTTGGGTATATTTTACTATTGATTTCAAATGTCATATTGAAAATTAAAAAAAAAGTTTCTTACATCTGAAATTTAACATTATTTATTTATAATAATTATTTTTTATAAAAAGATTAGCTTTTCAAATTCATTTTTAGACTAATTTCATTACATGAAGTAAGGATAAGAATGCATGCAAAAAGCTAATTAGTTATATAAAAAATAATTATTATAAATAAATAATGTTAAATTTCAGCCATAAGAAACAAATGTTTAAAATTTTCAATACATTTGAAATCAGCAATAAAAGCACTGTACGGGTTTTATACACTTTCCACGATATAGAAATTTTAAGTAGGACTGTAATTACATAGGATTTTTAACAATTAAATAAAATGAAATATTCAGAGCTGGAGACAATGCAAACAATTGGTTTCTATATAATAAAGTAAACAAACACCCACCTTATCCTTCCAGTAGACTTGCATATACGAGCGCTCGTTTTGTGGACACATGGACAGCGAACGTGAATTGCCTGTTCTTTAATATACAGCTATAAACCAAAATACACTGACTCCAAATCACACAGTAACCACTACATAGGTTACATACAATAAAAAGACGGTACACACATTTAAACCGTCAATAATATATTTTACTTGTTGCTTCCACCAAGTATGGAAAGTAACTCTTAATTTTAAAAATAACAAAAGAGTGGGAATACATTATCACTAATATATATCGGAATTATTCGCGAACTAACCTATTATTACCGATCCGACCAATATACCGGATTTATACGCGAGTTAACCGAACATTTCGCCCACCGTAAAATACCTAATTTTACCCAAATAAAGACGTGTAAGATAAATTCATCTTAATCAAAACGTCAACCAAAGAAAAAATGCATAAACAAACAAAAAAAAAACTAAATCAAGATTACATAGTTAATCATTGATTAGGAAGAGGACATAGTTTAATGACAGGCCTCTTTAAATAACCTGTAGAGGTTCTGAGAGTAACTACCCGAGTTTTCCCGTCAGACCCGGGATGGAGAGAGACAACCCGCCCCAACTTCCATTGCAAAGGAGGCAAGAGTTCATTGCATATCAAAACGAGCATGCCCTCTTTGACAGGATTGCCCTCAAGAAGAAATTTTGAACGCTGTTGCAGAGTGTTCAAATATTCATTCCGCCAACGTTTCCAAAATATTTGATGAAGCGCTTGTATTTTCTGCCACCGAGATAAACGTGACATGTTGATGTCCGACAAGTCTTCATCAAAAAAGGTTCCTAAAGGTTCGATCGTTAAAAAATGATTTGGAGTAATAGCCGTCAAATCGTTATGATCAGAACTATTAGGTCACAACGGCCGCGAATTGAGCACAGCTTTGATTTGCGAAAAAAGAGTACACATCTCTTCAAAGGTGAGTATGTTGTCTCCAATAACCTTTATTACATGGCGTTTAACTGATTTAATGCCTGCCTCCCACAACCCACCCATGTGGGGGGCTGCCGGCGGGTTGAAGTGCCAGACCAAATGTTCGGCTTCAACCGCTAAACGAAAATACTGCAAAATTGCTTTATTAGCTGCTACAAAATTAGTGCCACAATCACTAAATATTTGGGCGCACAACCCTCTGCGGGCTATAAAACGACGCATAGCTGCTAAAAATGCATCTGCGGAGAGATCAGAGGCGCACTCCAGATGAACCGCTTTTGTTGAAAAGCAAACGAATAAGCAAAGATAGGCCTTCGACACTTTTGCCCCTCTAATTCTACTGGCGGTAATAGAAAAGGGTCCACCAAAATCGACACCCACAATCTTGAAAGCCTTTACCTCAGAAACCCTGCTTTCTGGCAAATCGGCCATAATGGGAGGAGTGAAAGGAGTAGGGCAGACACGAAAACATGTGTAGCAAGTTGACAATACTGAACGGATAGCCCTTTGCGAGGATAAAATCCAAAATTGTCGCCTAAGTAGAGACAGCAAAGTGTGATATCCGGGATGCAAATAAATTCTATGAAAATGATCAATGATTAAACGCGTTAAGTTGCCTTTTCTAGGCAACAAGATCGGGTGCCTTTGGTCAAAACTAAGTGAAGCATTCCTAAGACGACCTCCCACACGGATTATATCATTATCGTCCAAGAATGGATTCAACTTTCGAATAGTTTTACAACATACCTTACCCTTTCTCAACTGGCTTCTTTCAATGCTAAATTCAGTTTGTTGGACAAGTTTTATTAAAACCAACAGAGACTTCTGAAGTTCTGGAGTAGTAAATGCTCCAGAAAAATATTTAATCTTACGACTGTAATAAATAAATCGAAGACAGTAACCAATGATTCGTTGCAACTTCGGTAAAGACGAAATTCTATCGATTACAGCCCCTGTATCCTCCACCGAACTTAGTAAACAAATATTTTGGTTTACTTCCTCGTTAGTCTTAATCAAATTTGGTTGAACGGACCAACCAACTCTCGGTCCAATAAGCCAAGGGGGACCCGCCCACCATAGGGGATGCGACTTCAAATGAGAGGGTAATAAGCCTCTCGAAGCACAGTCACAAGGATTATCTTGTGATGGAACATAAAACCAATGATCTCCAGGTAATTGCTCTTGGATTAGGGACACACGATTCGCCACAAATGTCTTCCAAGTATGAGACGGCGACCTAAGCCAGGACAGCACCACTTGCGAGTCAGACCATGCAATTGTATCGGTAAATGTTATTTTTTCTTTAAAAGCCTTTCGGACGAAAGCTATCAATTCCGCCAAAAGAAGAGCAGCACAAAGCTCCAGGCGAGGAATGGATAATCTTTTCAGAGGGGCTACACGAGTTTTGCTAATTACTAAAAAAGTAGATATTGCCTCATTTGAATTGTTGGACAGCCGAAAATAAACCGCAGCTGCATAAGCCGCTTCACTGCTATCACTGAATCCATGCAATTCACAAATAGATGCCTTATCTATGCCATAAAATCTCGGTATAGACACTTCCTTGATTAACGGTAACTCCGACTGAAACTTCTTCCAAGAATGAACAATTTCAAGGGGAGGTTCTTCGTCCCAACTCAAGCCCAAGATCCATAATTTTTGAATTAAACATTTTGCAAACACCACTATTGGCGACACAAAGCCCACAGGATCAAATATCCGGGCTAATTCCGAGAGGATGTGACGCTTTGTGCAATGTGTTTCCTGGGAACAAATATTATATGAAAAACAATCTGTCTTAGGAGTCCATTCCAAACTTAAGACCTTTACAGATGAAGGTTCATCAGGGCTAAACGATATAGTCTGCTGTCGTGAGACATCCAACCCTTGTAAAACAGTAGAATTATTACTAACAAATTTCTTAAGCTCAAACCCACCTCTAAATAATAGTGCGACTAAATCCATCGCTAACTGGCGAGTGCTTTCTGACGAGCTAGAACCCGAAATTATGTCATCCACGTACACTTCAGATAGCAAAACCTTGGCTGCTATAGGGAAGTCCACTGACTCATCCCAAGCTAGTTGCTGGATAGTTCGTAACGCTATAAATGGTGCAGACGATACACCAAACGTGACTCTATTCATAACAAATTCTCGAACAGGAAGTTCCGGAGAAAAACGCCATAAAAGACGCTGAAAATTGCGATGCTCCTCAAAAATGTATGTCTGTCGATACATTTGTTTAATATCTGCAATGAGGGCATACCTATGCAACCTAAAATTCAATAAAATTTCAACAATATCTGTGTGTAATTTCGGACCAGGTAGCAAAGCATCATTTAACGAGATGCCGTTCGAAGACCTACACGAGGCATTCATCACTACACGCAATTGTGTTGATGATGATTGCAATTTACAAACTCCATGGTGAGGTATATAATAGACATTTGAATTCTCTATGGGAGCAGCTTCTGTCATGTGCCCCGAATCAATATAATCCTGCATAGCATTTATGTATAGGCCACGTAATTCAGGATTGATAGATAAACGCTTTTGTAATGATTTTAAGCATCGTAGAGCTGTAGAATAGCTTTCTCCAAATATAGGAGGACAACCGTCTACAAATGGCAGACTTACTGTATAGCGACCCTCACTATCTCTTCTATAATTTTTTAAAAAATCTTCACAAGGTTCTATCTGGTTGTGAGAAGGCAACTGTTCCAATTCCCACAACTTTTTAATATTTTCCTCTAACACACTTTCAACCAAATAGCAAGAAGTCTGATTTGGCTCCTTGGCCGAAATCTTACCCATTAAAACATACCCAAAAATGGTATTAATAGCCGATGGCTCTTTGTTGTTGAGCCCCGAAATTACATTACCCAATAAAATCTGGGGAAACACTTCCGCTCCTAGCAGCATATCCACAGGCGCTTTAACATCAAAATGTGGATCTGCTAAGCATAAGTTTTGTATATGTTTCCACGAATTATTCTTTTGTAAATTATTTGCAGGTATTTCACCACAAATAGACAATGAAATTTGAGCACTGAGAGAGATCAGGGGGCCTACTCCCTTCCTAAATTGCAGGGAACAAGTGACAAGCCCTCTACTCTTAACATAGGTTTGGCTCAAACCACGAATAAACATACTTGAATGTTTTCGAATAAAACCTAATTTTTGCACACAATTTTCTGTGATAAAATTGACTTGTGAACCACAATCTAACAAAATGCGAATAGGTACTGGCACATTACCTGCACTTAATACATTCACAATCGCTGTACCTAATAGAACCGTAGGATTCAACTGGGCCATCCCTGAAAATGGGGTCATCCCAGGAGGATAGGATACTCCACTATCTTCTGATGAAGCCAATGGCTCTGATAAAGTGGAAGAATTATTCATCTCGGGCATAGATAACTTTCTGAAATGCAGCAGAGTATTATGACGGCCAGAACATATCGTGCACGACTTTTGGTCCTTACAAACTTTCACGGTATGTGTATCTTTCAAACAAACAAAACAGCGATCCCGCTTTCTAATCCATCGAAACCTCTCAAAAGCTGATTTATCTTTGAATACATGGCAAGACGAGATATCGTGTTCCTTTGAACATAAAGGACAACCAGTAGCTGATTTAGCAAACAATACTGTAGATTTAACTTTAGGGTTATATATTTTTATCGCCTTTAACAACTTTTTTAGACTTTGAAGAACCTAATGTTCCTAAATTGTCTAAAGCACAACTTTGTTTCCCTAAAAACGTTAATAACGAATCAATACCAGGGATTTTCTTACGTTCGTCAACAATGCTTAGCTCAAATTGCTCCCTAGTAACTACATCTAATTTCTGTAGTAACATATTAACCAATAACAAATTCAATTGTTCCTCCTGGTCAGGCAATAAAGCTTTGAGCGCGGCCCAATTTTTATTAAATTGGTCCACCAATCCCTTCATCGCGGAGGGTGAACAATCAGAAATATTTTGTATCTTATACAAATTACGAAGATAATTATTAGCAATTAATCTAATATTAAAATATCTATCATTTAATATCTTCAAGGCAATAGGGTAATTGGCTGCTGTCACCTTTAAACTTTTTATAAGAGAGGCGGGTTCAGATTCTAAATGCATGACCAAGAAATGGAATTTTTCTACATCGGATAATTTCCCATTACTATCAATTAAACTTTTAAATAATTCCATAAACGATTGATACTCGGAAATATCTCCAGTAAAAACCTTTAATTTAATAGATAGAAGCTTTAGATGTGGTTGATCAGTAGTATTACAAGATTCCACTTCTTTAACATCTAGAGCTCTATTTAATAACCTAACTAAATTTCGATGCTTTGTTCGAATTGAGTAGGAAATATCATCAAACGTTTCTGTCAAAGAATGAACTTTATCCACTAAATTATCGGGAATACCTGACTTCACTACACGCGTTTGATAGTCACAAAACCGCTTTCTAACGTCGGTGAAGTCTTCCGCGCGAATTATGCAATTTTCGATTTCTTCCCTTATACCTGAACTTTCAGCAGCTTGCATTAAATCCAGTAATTTCACACTGGGTTTAATCAAACTTTCCAGCGTTTCAATACCCTCTTCAAGCTTAGGCATTATTAATAATAAATAAAGCAATAATCCAAATTTAAACTATAATAAATCAAATATTGATATGCAATGAACTAATGCGCGTAAATTATTAAAATCTCTGCAATGTAAACAAACACGCATCACCTCCCAAATGGCATGTAACCCGCAAATAACGTCAAAACACGAAGCAAGGTTAGAACGGAATGCCGAGGAAATACGAAGATTTACGATTGCGTACAAAACAACCAAGTACAAATTAACTTGACCCTTGTACTAGATTTCGTGGAAAATGAACCTAAAATAATCGATATTTAACAGATGTGCGCTGTCAAACACATCGCCGGTTTAAACGATAACAAACCAGATGCGGCCGAAGTGACCAACTGTACGGGTTTTATACACTTTCCACGATATAGAAATTTTAAGTAGGACTGTAATTACATAGGATTTTTAACAATTAAATAAAATGAAATATTCAGAGTTGGAGACAATGCAAACAATTGGTTTCTATATAATAAAGTAAACAAACACCCACCTTATCCTTCCAGTAGACTTGCATATACGAGCGCTCGTTTTGTGGACACATGGACAGCGAACGTGAATTGCCTGTTCTTTAATATACAGCTATAAACCAAAATACACTGACTCCAAATCACACAGTAACCACTACATAGGTTACATACAATAAAAAGACGGTACACACATTTAAACCGTCAATAATATATTTTACTTGTTGCTTCCACCAAGTATGGAAAGTAACTCTTAATTTTAAAAATAACAAAAGAGTGGGAATACATTATCACTAATATATATATCGGAATTATTCGCGAACTAACCTATTATTACCGATCCGACCAATATACCGGATTTATACGCGAGTTAACCAAACAAGCACTCTAATTAAAAAAAATTATTTCACTATATAAATTTGTTGCTGAGATATATAAGTTGCAGCGAATTAGTCCTGAGAGTTCAGATTCTTGTATCAACGTCTAAAAATAAAAATTATTTTCCGTCATTCTAAAGTCAGATGATTTTTTTTTCAAAAGAGTTTAATGAGAAAACAACTTTCGAATGGCTTTCGTCCCAATTCAATAGAATATATATTATACAAGGTGCGCTAATTTGCTTGTAGCGAAAATAATGCATTCACTTTAAATCCGTTTTTTGAAACTTAAATGTAAAAAATCACTTTTCTCATAACAATACGTTATGGTTTGACTTTTTCTGAATAAATTTTTTTAATTTATTTACACCTTTACAGACCAATGCTGTAGAATTTCTATTGAGAAAGAATTTTTTTATAAAACAAATGAATTATTAACAAAACTATTAAGTGTTTTCAATGAAATTTTAATGGTAACTTAAAAGTCCTTAGATGTATACTTTTCAAATGGTTTCAGCTGAGTATATCATTTATTGTTTAAACAATAGCAGATTTAAAAACGGGCATTTTAGGCATTTTAAATTCATTTGTAAATAAACAAATTAACCAATTCTAAATGGTGACCATTCATTTTGTAGGTCTTTTTAAGGCATACACCTTTCATTTGAAACTTTTTTCTGTTTTCTATGTTCCGTCAATCATTGAAAAACGCGTTTTTCACACACTTTTGGCGATTGTTTAAAAATATTAATATTGAAATGAAATGATTGGATTCGTATTGCACTTCATTCCAATGGCTCACATTAACATAATATGCATTCAAACTGTCCCTCAATTTTTTTCGAAATTTTTTCTAATTTGCCCGAACTAAATAACGGTATCGTTTAAATTTAATATTATTATAATTTTGCAAACATTTGACGTCATTTTTCCTAAAGATGAGTTAAAATCGTAGATTTAATGTATTTAACTTTTCACATCTAAATAACTACTTTATTGTAAAAGTAATCCATGTAAAACTTTTATCGGCAAGATAGGCCAGCACAACGCACATTTTGTGTGAATAGTGTAATTATAAAGTCAAAATCCAGCCAAGTATGGTAAAAGTAAAAAGTAGCGTGTCAAGCAATGTGGTCGGTAGCAATTAAAATAGAGTAAAAAAGTATTAAGAAAAGTTGTTATAGATCACTCAAAAATCCAAAATAAATACGGAACTTTGAAGAACAATTCGCTTTTTAAATTTTCGCCATTTTTTTGCCTTCATTAGATAATAATTTATTATTGTAGTAATAAGCATGCCATGAACAAGCAAACAATTCCAAAATTTTATTTAACATTAACAAACAAAGTTTAACAACGATTTACCTTATGTTCTGGTTTCATGGCACCCTTATTATTGCAACTACAAATTATTATTTGGACACACACACACACGTGTGTAGTTAGCACTCAGTTTTTGAAAAAGTGTGTTATATTTAGTATCGTTTATTGTCATAACTTATAATTTAGTACATGTGATTAGCTTACGTCTACACTTCATGATTAACTACTAAGAACTGCCAGCCGCCTGTATTGGACTCGCGCTCCCTACTCTTCTATGTACGAGTGCCTCTTATGGCAGCGGACCTTACTACTCACTATTACTACAACATCTTCCCTTTTTTAACGGAAGGCAATATTTTACAATTTTTATAAATCTTAATCCTACCCTTATTTTAGTGTTGCCATCTTGAAGGAGTAACTATTACTCGACCGTAACGCGAAGTAATCGTAGTGCGATCTCGCTTTGCGTTAGTCTCTGTTGCACTACACTTTTCACCTGCCGCCACTTCACTTGCGTCATTATGTGCTAATTTAGAGCATGATGGTGTGTCACTCATTACATTACTCTGCTGATTATTTACAATATCTTGTTCTAACTTATCACTATAATTAATTAACTTAGGAAAATCTATACTATTATAATAAGCTTTTGCATCTGCTCTACCTTCTTTCTCTTTTACAGTTTGATCTTTTGACCATGACACCGTTTTCGGAATATTGAGGTGTTGGTCGCTTTTATTGCAGATGGTCTTAAAAATTTCCTATTTCTTATATAAATTCCATTATTTACAGAAACCTTATATCTACGTTTACCAAGCTTCTTTAAAATTTTACCTGATTGCCAGATTGATTGAGGTTTTAATTGTACCCACACGTTTGTATTTGGTTTTAATATTGACAATTCTTTCGCCCCCCTTTTTTCATTATAATTTTCTATTTGCTTGTTTTGATTAATTTTAATGTGACTGTTATACTGAGCCGTGTTAACTAAGTGTGATTTTAATTTTTTGGTTGCTGTGGGAAGCAAAGGGTTACGAGTAGCTCTCGACATTAATATTTTATTTGGTGAGTTATTTTCAAAAATAGGCGTATTTCAGTATTGTAGAAGTGCAAGATTTAAATCTCTACCATCTTCAATAACCTTTTTCATCATTTTTTTAATTGTTTGTATGTGCCTTTCACTCATTCCATTAGACTGACTATGGGTCGGTGAACTTACATTATGTTGAAATTGTCATTCATCTGCAAAATCTTGAAATTCTTTGGAGGTAAACTGAGTTCCTCCGTCACTAATCAAGTATTTGGGAACTCCAAATCTTGCAAAAATGGTTTTGAATGTGTTAATTATAATCTTACTAGTTATATTATTTAATTTTTCAATTTCGACAAATCTAGAATAATAATCTACCACTATTACATAATATTTTCCTCTAAGTTCGTATATATCGCAACCAATTTTATACTACGGGATTGAGTGTATTTCGTGCGGTTGTAACGGTTCTGCTGGTTGTGAATTTGCATATTTTTGGCAAAGTGCACAATTTTCAATCATTGATTTAATTTTGTTGCGAATCGTTGGCCAAAATACTGATTCTAGTGCTAGCTTTACACATTTAGTATACCCTAAGTGACTGTAATGAATTTTCTCTAGTATTGTTTTCCTCAGACTTAGTGGAATTACACAACTGTTATTTTTATAAATGATCTCATTTTCAATTATTTATTCGCTTTTATATTTAAGATATGGCCTAACACAATTTTTTAATAATTTATTATTTTTTGGCCAGCCCTTATCGATTACCATTCGTAATTGCTGTAATTCTGAATCAGCATTAGTTGCCGATTTAATTTTATTTAAATATTCTTCACTAATATTAGCCTCAACAACTACACAAATTTGATCTTTTAAATCTAAATCATTACTCGCGGTGTCTTTAGAACAAGCTCGCGATAATGCATCCGCTATAACGAGATCTTTGCCTCTTTTGTATTTAAGATTAAAGTTGTACCTCTGTAAAAATAATATTATGCGCTGTAAACGAGCTGGTACTTTATTTAACGGTTTATTAATTAATGTTATCAAAGGCTTGTGATCAGTTTCAACGATCACTGACCTTGCAAATACGTAATCATGATATTTAGTTAACCCATAATAAATCGCTAATAGCTCTTTTGTGATTTGGGGTTGTTGTACCTGGGATTCCGTTAGAGCTTTTGATGCGTATGAAACAGGTATATTTTCCTGTAACATGCATGCCCCTAAACCATTCTGACTTGCATCTACAGATATAGTTATTTCTTTGGAAGGGTCGAAATACCTGAGTACCGGACTATTTGTTAAAATTTGTTTAAGTTTTTCAAATGCAGCTTTATGTTGATCTGACCATACAAAATAAACATCCTTCTTCAAGAGTTCACGTAAAGCTTTCGTTTCTTCTGAGAAATTTTCAACATACTTACTCATATAGTTTATAATACCTAACAGCCTCTGAACGTCTTTCTTGTCCTTGGGTTCCTGGAATTCTTGTATGGCTTTTAACCTGTCAGGATCTAATCCTATACCTTCACTGCTTAAATAATGCCCCATAAATTTAACTTTCGAAACACCTAAGATACATTTTTTTGAATTGAATTTAATATTACGTTCTTTTTTCCCTTTTTAATACTTCTATTAGTGCTTTATCGTGTTCTTCTTTTGTCTTTCCCCATATAATTACATCATCTATATACACTGCTACATTACTCATCTCAAATATTTCCCTGAACCTTTCATTGAACACTTCCGGGCCGCTTTTAATTCCATACGGTAATCGAAGAAAACGATAGCGACCATAGGGTGTACCTACTGTACAAAGTTTACTACTTTCGTCGTCTAACGGTATCTGATAGAATGCTTGACTTGCATCTAACTTAGAAAATATGCATGCCCCATGTAATTTCGCCGTTATTTCCTCTAACGTTAATAGTTTGCAATGTTCTCGTTTGAGTACTTTATTTAATTGCAAGGGGTCTAAACAAATTCTTAATGTACCATTTTCTTTTCTTATTAATACTAGTGGATGTACCCACTCGCTAGCGCCGTTTACTTTTTCGATAATATTTAATTTTTCTAATTCTACCAAATTGTCTTTTAATTTGTCCATCAGTGCAAATGGGACTTTTCTTATTGCTGTGATACAAGGAACTGCGCTAGGATCAATTTTCATTTTATAAGGTGGGTTGATACAACCTATACCTGAAAATACCTCACCAAACATTTGTATAATTTGTTCATAATTTAAATTGAAAGTATTATTAATGTAATCAATACTCTTAATAGAATGAGCTTCTGGTTCTATACGATTGATTAATTTCAGACTTATTGAGCTTGCTAACCCTAATATCGGTTCAGTGTCATCATTAACTACAAAAAATGCAATTTCAAGCTTCTACTATTATACTTGCAATCAATTCTACATTCCCCTATAAGACTGCTCAATTATAGAACACAATTGGATTACTTTTTCCAAATCCGCTTCATCTTTTTGCAGTAATCGGTGCCTTATTTCTTGACTATTTGTTCCACAAATTAGTATAAGTTTTATAAGATCATCATTTAATTTGTCAAATTTACAACTTGCCGCTTGTCGTCTAAGATCAATGATGAATTGTTCCATTGTCATTTCACTCGATTGCTTGGATGTAAAAAACTTGTATCGCAAAAATGTTAGATTCTTTCTAGGCGAGAAGTGGTTATCGAATTTTTCAATTACTGGCTCTAATTTGTCCTTTTCATCCTCTTCGAATTTAAACGTCGCGTAAATTTTCTAGATTTCAGGACCTGCAAAATGTAGCAACTGAGCGATTTGAATTTTTTCTTCTTTTTTATTGGCTTCCGTCGCTATTAAATATATGTTAAAGCTATTTTTCATTGTGCCCATTGTTCTGCAGCTTGACCATTGTTCAATTCTAACCTGGGTAGTACGTTACTCGCCATTTTTCTTAGTAAATTGTTGAACGCGTGTTAATTACTGTAATTATGCTTGCTGTTGTCGGTTTTTTCGCAGCGCCATGTTATATTTAGTATCGTTTATTGTCATAACTTATAATTTAGTACATGTGATTAGCTTACGTCTACACTTCATGATTAACTACTAAGAACTGCCAGCCGCCTGTATTGGACTCGCGCTCCCTACTCTTCTATGTACGAGTGCCTCTTATGGCAGCGGACCTTACTACTCACTATTACTACAACAAAGTGTGATTTTGAAAGTTGTTCCAGGTTGTTTTAAACTTGTACTACATTGTTTTCATTTGACATTATTTTATTTCAAACGATTCTTTATAAAAAACGAGAAAAAATTCTTATTGGCACTTACTTTTCGAAAATTGAAGATTTGACCCTCGCCATACAGTGTTTTGTTTACTACAAACATAGTTGCAAAAGGACAATTCGTCATTTACATACATTTTTAATAAAAATAATTCCGATATTTAAAACCATATCCTAAATTATACCCGTATGCAATGCTAATCAACTATTAAGGTAAAGCGGTTCAATCAATTTCAGTACGAGCAATGCAATCTCCTATTTGGAGCATATACAACAGTCAACATTCTCATTATAATATAAAATGCTTTCGGAAATATAGGCAACAGTGTTGGAAGTAAAAGAGTAGCAAAGGTATTACGTTTACGAATCGTCTACATATATATATAAAAGGAAGTGGTTACGTATCTTGAGTAGGCGAACATATATAAATAAAAATTAAAATCAAAAACCTTTTCCCCTCGTTTGAAAATTGTAATCAGGAAATTCCCCTCAATGAATATATGCATTCAGAATAGAAATTGGACTTTTGGAAAATGCGGAAGTAAGGTAGTCTCTGTCGTATTATGGAAGTCACAACTTAACAACCATCAATATATACAGAAATAACTATTTACCCAATAACAGTTAAATTTTTTATAATTACAAATGAATCGGTATATTTATTTATATGAAGTATATTGAAAAATATGCGGTATTCACGTTTCTCGATATCATCTCTGTTACATGCAACCCGATACTGGAAAGTCAAAAACAACGAATGTCAACTTTATTTTCTATGACTTGGAAAGGATGTAAGAAAAGATTCTAGATAACGGTGATTACCTATACATGAACCCAACTTATGTGTATTAGCAAGTAGGTGTTACGTATTTGTAGATGAAAACAATTTATATTTTTGCCAGAATTGTGGATACAGACAAGTGATTTACAAGGAAAATGTTATAATTAACTTTATGAAGTACATTTTAGCAGCAAAACAAAAATTCAAACAAGTTGTGGTAATAGCTCATAATGGACAGGCATTTGATCATCAGTTTTGTCTAAATTACATAATAACCGAATCACAGTGAACATGAGCGTGCACTAACCGGTATGTGGGCAATCGACGAGGTGTTAAAAGGAATCAAAAAGGTTACATGATAATAAAGGTTTACGAGGTTTGGTCTTATCAGGTAGATCAGTTTGATAGAGTTAAAATAGTTGGCGGTCTTTTTCGAGAAATTATAGACAAATTTCTAAAAATAAAGCAGCAGGCTTCGGGTTGGTCAGCAAGTTGTTCTTCACAGCCAGAGAGGGATAAATATATTAACGATTTCTTAAACAACGCAGGTATTCGGATGTAAACAACGAAGGTATTCGGATGGAGTATGCTGAAATTTTAAACAACCCTGGTTTGCGATCACTACCTAAACTTAAACTGAATTCGTTTTAGGGAAAACTAGGCCAAAGGGAAAATCAACCTAAAACAAATATTGTTAGCAATCTAAACCAGTTTTTTTGGAATGCTATCAAATCCAAGCATTACTATAAATCACGTATTGCCGATTAACGAAAATACTGTTATTGTTAATTGGCAATATAGAGAAGAAGCCTGTGGTGTACAGGCTACCGTAAATGTTGAAATAGCAGCTTTTGTACCCGCTCAAGCTAGACTTAAACTGTACAGCTATCTTGATTAACTTGCTGACAGGGTTCTTTACTACGACACAGATTCTATAATTTACGTTTCTAGACCAGGAGAATATAATGTTTCTACTGGAAAATTAATAGGCGATACGACAGATGAATTGAAGACGTACTGGCCTGGTAGTTACATCAACGAATTTGTGTCTGGAGGTCTATGGACAAACAAGAAGAAGTTCTTGTTTGCAAAGTAAAGGGTATTTTGCTCAACTACACAACCACACAACTTGTAAACTTTGAAAGCATTAAAAAGACGGTTTTAACCCCAACGAAGCCTATTTCTTTGATAACCACACTTCACTTCCATTCGGATATAAAAAAATTCAAAAATTCTTCGTAATTTGTGAATATTTGTGGAAATTTGCATTTTTATATACATTTTATGTAACTACGTATAATTGTAATTAGAAATTAATATTAATAGGTGTAATCGTATACAAGTATTATTTTTGGTTCGAATGTATTTAAATCTTCTAGTTTCATAATTTCCACTTATAGAAAATGCGTTCACATGTAGTTACTTTATGCCATGTTCTCCACATGATAGTTTACTGACTGTATATTTCCTAAAGATTGTATTAATAAATGCATGTACAGTTACTGTATCGTATAACTACTGGAACAACATTATTTTCTGCAAAGTGTACTTTTATTTTTAAAATATTGTACAATAATGACAATACATATGTAATTTCTGTTAGATTAAATAATAAAATATACGAGTACCAATCTGCAAGTGTATGTGTTTAAAACAGGTTTACCGCTCAGTTATCATCGAAGCTGAAAGCCGGTGTTGGTAAACCGGTTTCGATAGAACGGCTTTTGGTAACACCGGATTTTGGTAAAATCGGCATTGGTAAATCGATTCTGATAAAGCGGTTTTATTAACCGAAAGCCGGTTCTGGTAAAACCCGCTTCGGTAAAAACCGGTTAAAATCGTTTTTAGTGAAATCGGTTTTGTAAAATCAGTTTTTAATAATATCAGTCCTGATAAACCGATTTTGGTAGGTATACAAACCACTTTTTGGTAAAATTGGTTATGTTGTAATCGATTTTGAAACAAAATTGTATTTTGACAAATACGGTTTTGTTGTCTCAGATTTCCATAAATTGGATTTTTAAAAATTTTGTTGGTTCATCATTTACGTTTGGAACATCTTTACCCAACTCCAAACATAATGAGAAAAGAACAGTATTTCTATTGCAAGTATGTGCAAAATAGGTCAACAAAGCGGTAACTTGCTGGATGATGCGTTTCCAGATAGACGAGTTTTGACGAAACCGTGGCATACTGTCGGTTTGACAAAAAAAATTGCTTTTGATAGACCGGTTTTAGGTAAAACCGGTTTTAGTAGAACCGGCTTCGCTAAAAACCGGTTTTGGATTTTTTTTGTATGGTAATGCAGCGGTTTTAATCAAATCTGAAAACCGGTTCGAGTTAGGCTGTAACACATACGATTTCACTCCTCATTAATATGTACATTCGTTATAATTATTTAATTCACAAGGATTTTTAACAGTATTGGAAGTTTCTATTTGTACTTCATTAAAATAATATTTATTCGTCACATAGAACTTCATCTGTGTTCTTGGTTTTAAAATAACATTTTAGTTACTTTGTTATCCACGTTGATGCAAGTCTTTAGTTCATTGCTCCTGCCCGCGTAGTAAAACGAGGAATGCTTGTTTCCACTTTTAACAGCACGATGTAATTAAGACGGACAAGTTTTTGAGGCATAGCCGAGAGGTTGTTTCAAGATGTTGTCCGGCAAGCAGTTGGGTTGGTCCCGGAGGATTGTTTGGCCTTTTTCGAAATACAAATCATCACCAGGTCAGTCGGCCTCTAAGATGATACAAATGTAGTCGGTTTGAAGAACATCATCATCGTGCAAGTATAATTACGTGTTACAAAGTTTCAAAAAATTTTTAGTTATGGTATATTGGAAGTTTTAATTATTGGTTTTGGAGCATCGCAAAACTTTCGTTTATTATTTATTTTGAGTAAAAATGGTTTAAAAGTATCCTTACCGTGAACGATAAATGTACGCCCTTTGTAAGAGGAAACTCAGTTTCTAATCTCAAGAAGAGTGAAGGTCGCACACCTGTCATTAACAATGGCACACGAAGTTCAATGGACGAAAACAACGTTCAAGTCCATTTGAATGGGTAACTATTTCTTCCTGAAAGTAACCATGTATTTGACGAAATCCTATAGTGAGTGCTTTCTGTATCTAATTCCACACCATAATGAAAATGTAGTGAACTTTTTGTAAATTTTTATATAGTAGTTTAAATTGGTGATTGTAATTTTTGGTTTAAGATTAATTAATTTGACGAGTACAAATGTTTGTAGAACACAAAAAAATTTAAAGATAGCTTTCTAATAAATTATTATGCTACACAAGTTGTTTGTAACAGAATAAGTGACATCTTTGAGGTTGTTTGTAACATTTTAAGAACCAGTTTTTTTATTGAAATATAATTATTATACAGACTATTTTATACCATAAGGAAATTTTTCTAAGAATATAAGTTCAACAATATATTTTTAAAAAAATCAATTCTCTTATTTATTCACTTGTAAACCACAAAAGATCCTATTTCGGTAACAATAAAAGTTGTTTCATATTAATAAAAATCTAATACCTTTCACTGAGAATTTTAATAAATAGTTTTTTTTTGAAATACATGAAATTTAATGGTTAACAAAAACTATTATTTATTTTTAGCCCCACAGTTGGGCATGTCATAAAATGCTGTGATATTTTATTATATTTAGCCCCACGACTTGGGCGTACATAAAATGCCGTGTTACTTTCCTTGCCACGATTCCTTAATGTAATATAATGCTCCCTTTATATTAATCAAGCACCTATGATGTGAAATATTAAGTTATGGATTTTCTTTACCTCAGCTAGCTGATTCAATTAAATAAAGCAATTCTACAATACACAATATAATGATTAAATATTTACAACCTTTTTAAAATCTTCCCCTTTTTCAGAATATTTACATACACCAAATTTAAGAAATTGAAGCTAGCAAAACGAGCCTTTTGTTATATTTAGAGACCTTTTGAAACGTTTCAAGATGCCTATTACCTTTCATAAATTGATCAATGAAACTAATGTTTTGTTGACTCTTACATGTATCAAAAATATTGAATTAAAACAGTTTACAGAAATAAATTATATCAATATAGCTAACCTGGAATGGTCCCATAGTTTTTCTGCATCCTCCAAGAGTTTTCGTGCCCAGTCTGAATATTTAGAGTCGAATTTGGAAGTTGATATCAAACCAAAATACTATCCAAATCGTTATTCAAAATCCCATAACTTAATCCAATTTAAGATTCAATTTGTATATCAGTAAATAAAATGTTTTCCATCTCCATAATTAACAAGACAGTAATAGAACATTTACCATGTAAGTAATTACCAAAGTAATTTAACAGGAGGTGATTAACCAGAGAATTCACCAGAGTAATAACCAGAGTCGTCTCCAGAGCCCTGTTTTATTTATGTTAGAAATTGTATATTTTTACTAAATTGTTGTTTACTTACGTCTATAATAAATCGGCTCACTTGCATAATTTTTACACTTTTATAAAATGAGTTTCATTTACTTTCGTTTGACTGGTTACGTAAATAATTAGCACTTCTGGGTATCGTGGTAGCCCAGTTTAAAATGTATACTAAACTCGTCGCTCAATTGTTATCGTATTTATAAGCTGTAACTTTTGTTTTCTATTCGTTTATTCACGTGTTGGGGCGATACCTTTTGTGTTTATCTTTTGAGTACTCCGGAAAATTTTACCAATTGTATAATTCAAATACTTGGATGAACGCTAAAATTGTCACGTATTCATTTACATACCATGATGTTTAATTGAGAAATCCCACGAATTTCTGTTTATTAAGTCACGTATTCATTGTTATTTGCTTATTCTAATCTAAACCGAAATAAATTTGGTGTTTGTTTATTTCCTAGTTAAATTGGATTTTTGAACAAATATAATACTTTATGTCACGTACGATTTATTCAAATAATGCATAATTTTAGCCTGCGTATACGATGATATATTTAACGCACTTGTCAAACATTTATCAAGCCAATTCATATAGGTTTTCCGTTGATTTAATTTTGATGCATTTGGTTACGTTTTTAAATCTTATCTTTGCTCGTAACTACTCTTGGACATTTCTATTTCTTATGCGTTTAATCTATTGTACTTTTATATACAGTGTGCCCTCAACTAACAATATGTACAGTGACTTATTTACTCTTATAATATCTGTAATTATGTGCTTTTGTTAACTGGAAGTTTCTTTTATTTAGTCTACGACCCCTGTGACTTAACCTACCCCTAAACTACCCTATAATTATAGCATAAATTATATATATATATATTTATATATATATATATATATGTTGCTGTGAAACCTACAAAAAAACCTCACCAGAGTAAAAAAAGATATTCAAACCTCTCGAATTTGGCACCAAGATTTGCTGTGATTCTCGCCCTGTTGAATCTCTTCTGATAATTGCCTCTTTACTTTTTCCGCCTCGGCTGCTCACCCAGTTAAAACTTTCATCCTCATTCATAAAAAAAACAAACACATTCCTACCACAAACATCAACGTTAACTCTATTTACATCAATATTCATAATACATTAAAATTTCAAAATTAAATTGTAGCATAAATTTCAGTATCATAAAATTTCAAGATTAAATTTGTCATCATTTTAATTTGCATCCAGAATTAAAGTCCTTGTAGGGTGCCTACTAATTAATTTAACAATATTTGCAGACCAGAGTCTGAGTACAAAGGAGCATCTCCCACCCTTTACGTTAATCAAACAGGTTAGTCTAATTGAGCTCAAAGACAGACCCAAATTTTCATCATAATCAAGAACATAAACTGCTAAATACTCCTTTCTACTTAAACAAGAAAATTTCACCTTAAAATTAAAAATTTGTTGTTTGTACAAATTCACTACTGTCCATTTTTTATCAAACAAATTATAAAGTTATTCAACACACACCAAAACATCAAAAATCGAACAACAAAGCATAAGTTACCTGAAGGTTAATGCACTCGTGGCTCCAATGTACATCGTCCTTTGTTAATCACACCATTCCAGCTGGGTTATGTTTACGGCTTCTGATTCTGAACGCTTCTAAAATTTTCTACACCACCATTCATCTAAAGTTGTTTCAGAGCTTCTCAGAAACGCATCTATGTATATCAAAATCTTGTTTTGTGGATCCAATCGCGATTACGAATAACATTTAATTATTAACACCCCCGAAAAATAGCAAAGAAATTCATACTTCTTTCACGCTATACCCCAAAACTGCCTACTTTTGTTTATTCATTTATCGTTGCAAATTTGGATAATTGGTACAGTAATACTCGCAAATATAGCTAGACTTTATTACCTTGTATCTTCTTTTCTAAGTGCACTAATGCATAATAACTTGTATCGTAGCACGTAAAGAGCAAACTGTTTTTAAAGTATTCAATAATCACCAAAATATAAAAGCAAACTGTTTAAAGTATTGAATCAAAATCGAAAATCTAAGATAGCGAAACTGTTTAAAGTCCGGGTTTATATAATAGCTCGCCTGTATGTCGGTTTTGTCCCGCGACGGCCAGTTTTCAGAATTTCGCATACTATGTTCCCTTTTCGACAGTCCGGCACAGCGATTCTATTAAATTTGCACACGCGCCAGTTGAAAATCTAAGAAATTTTCACACGGCTCGCAAACACGTCCGAGAATACTAATTAATTTTGTATAGACATCGTTACGTTTACACCTCTCATATCTACATCTTA
Source organism: Platerodrilus igneus (assembly GCA_036346225.1). Taxonomy (NCBI): domain Eukaryota; kingdom Metazoa; phylum Arthropoda; class Insecta; order Coleoptera; family Lycidae; genus Platerodrilus; species Platerodrilus igneus. Next base: position 2,356,764 of record JARFIW010001131.1, read on the forward strand.
TTTTCACCAATCGCAAACCCAGTGACGTTGCTCAAATCACGCTTTTAATTATCCGTGTCCCTGTCTTGCGCATATTATCCGTCTCTATCTACCCTGTTCCGAGTGGTACAAATCGATATTCTTTACTATCGGTTATTTCAGTCCACGTGGATTCTTATGTTAATATAAGCTACGGTTTATCCGACCGTTTGCAATATACGCAGAATTCTCATGTTTATCAGCTCGAATTTATTAGAATTTGACATTTAAAATACGCAGGTGTTCAATCGTAACATTTTAAATAACACTTCTTCGATTTGAATATTCCACGTATTCTAACTTTCTAGATATATTTGTATGCTAGCAACGCGTCTCATATTTGGTAATTATTAGGTTTTTTTAAAAGCTTTTATGCCTATTATACCTTAATAATCGTTCAATTAACTCCAATTAAAATAATAATGAATGGCATTGACTTCTACCTTTTAATTTTTAGCGAATACAAATAATAAATATTACTTATTATTTGTACACTTTGTTTAATACCCGTTACTTAAAAATTGAATTAATTAATATAAATTTTGCACGTAATTTCTATTTGTTTCTTGGAACAATTAAATTAAATACACGTTGAGCATTTTAATTCTGCTTCTTTTTATAGAAAGCGTCTTGTGAATAATTTAAATCTCTTATTTTTAATGAAACGAATAAATTTTTATGCTCCACGGTTTTTTAATAACGGGTATTATCTAATAAACGTCTATACAAACCCTACCTTTTAATTGAATGATTTAAATTTTTACACTAGGCATTTAATTACGCGTACTTTTTCCCAAAGCTTCCTTATACACGGTGATTAAAATTATTTGATGTCGTTAATTAATTTTCTACCCTGGTCTAAATTTGAGTAATATATATATATATATATATATATATATATATATATATATATATATATATATATAAAATTAGTATTATTGACTGTTTTATAATGTATAAGCAAAATAAATATTGGAGATACAGTCAGATTGGGCATGGATTTAATATAAACTTCTTATAAATGTACGCGTATGAACAAAAACCTGTCCATGTCATATAGATGTCATTTAATGTTTATATAATTGTAAACTTTATAATCGTAAGTAACCTATATAATTTTATCATATAAATGTTAAATTATAAACTTTTAGTATCCTGATGAAGAAAATAAATATTTTCGAAAGCTTGAAATGATTATAAGAAGTTTATATTAAATCCATGCCCAATCTGACTGTATCCCCAATATTTATTTTGCTTATATATATATATATATATATATATATATATATATATATATATATATCACAATAGAAAATAACTTGAGTTACTTTAAAGCCTACTTTCATTGAAGTTAATAATAACGTTACTTAAAGCTTGTCACTAATTTCATAATTTTTTTTTTGAGAATAGAAAGGAAGATCGCTGACTTTATATTGGTAAGATATTTTTTGGTTATATTTTTGAATTGTTATTTCTATTGAAATATAGTTTGTGATAAATTGACTAGGCTCTAGTGAAGCCCTAGTTCTAAGAAATTTTGAGGAGGTTATTTTTTCAGATAGTACAAGGTCATCGTTCCAATCCAAGCTTGTAGTGTCACAAGTAAGTATTATTTTTATACGTTTTGGTTGTTAGTGAGATTTTTTTTTCTTTTCGAAGATTTCCGTATCTTATCTTCGGATTGTTAAACATTATAGCTGTTATTAAGATACGGTGGTGTCCATTAAAAATTCTTTTTTTTTATCGTATACCATCCTATGACCCTAGCTCATAGCTCTGTCCTAAGTTACAGAAACTTAGCTGGCTTGAAGAATATTAGACAGGAACCCCCCTTATTTTCTAAAGGCTCTGCCGCCTATAAGGTGGAGTAGTTATACTTTACCATAATAAAAAAGGAAGTGTAACAAGGCATTGAATCCATTTCAAATATTCTTTTCTTCTATAGGATTGTTACTTCATCAATCCTTACTGGCGAAACTAATAAGGCAACTTTTTTACAACAAATAATTCGAATTCTGTCAATACACAAGAAATAGGTTCCAAACAAAAATGAAATACATGCACACTTTTTATTTTTTTGTTTAAATTCATTTTATTGAAATTGGTGATACCAAAACCGTATCTGACAAAATGTATCTACCGGAACTCCTTTTTTTTTAAAAAAAAATCGATTCTAGCAATCAATTTTACCAAAACTACTTTGCATTTTAACCAAAATCTATTTTATAAAACAAAACTGGAAAATGTGATTTTGAGACAGTGTGCCCAAATCCGCTTTTACCAAAATCAGCTTACGAAAACTGAAGTACAAAAAAAACCTATTTTTCCAAAACCGGTTTTTAGCGAAGCCGGTTCTACTAAAACCGGTTTTATATAAAACCGGTTTATTAAAAGCATTTTTTTTGTCAAACCGACGGTATTCCACGGTTTCGTCAAAACTCGTCTATCTGGAAACGCATCATCCAGCAAGTTACCGCTTTGTTGACCTATTTTGCACATACTTGCAATAGAAATACTGTTTTTTTCTCATTATGTTTGGAGTTGGGTAAAGATGTTCCAAACGTAAATGATGAACCAATAAAATTTTTAAAAATCCAATTTATGGAAATCTGAGACAACAAAACCGTATTTGTCAAAATACAATTTTGTTTCAAAATCGATTACAACATAACCGATATTACCAAAAAGTGGTTTGTATACCTAACAAAATCGATTTATCAGGACTGATATTATTAAAAACTGATTTTACAAAACCGATTTCACTAAAAACGATTTTAACCGGTTTTTATCGAAGCGGGTTTTACCAGAACCGGCTTTCGGTTAATAAAACCGCTTTATCAGAATCGATTTATCAATGCCGGTTTTACCAAAACAAGTTTTAGTAAAAACCGATTTTACCAAAATCCGGTGTTACCAAAAGCGGTTCTATCGATACCGGTTTACCAATACCGGCTTGCAGATTTGATGATAACTGAGCGGTAAACCTGTTTTAAACACACACACTTGCAGATTGGTACTCGTATATTTTATTATTTAATCTTACAGTAATTACATATGTATAGTCATTATTGTACAACATTTTAAAAATAGAAGTAGGTACACTTTGCAGAAAATAATGTTGTTCCAGTAGTTATACGATACAGATAACTGTACGTACATTTATTAGTACAATCTTTAGGAAATATATAGTCAGTAAACTATCATGTGGAGAACATGGCATAAGTAACTGCATGTGAACGCATTTTCTATAAGTGGAAATTATGAAACTAGAAGATTTAAATACATGCGAACCAAAAATAATACTTGTATACGATTACACCTATTAATATTAATTTCTAATTACAATTATACGTAGTTACATAAAATGTATATAAAAATGCAAATTTCCACAAATATTCACAAATTACGAAGAATTTTTGAATTTTTTTATATCCGAATGGAAGTGAAGTGTGGTTATCAAAAAAATTTACGCTTTGTTGAATTTGGTTTGTACATTTTTGTCTCAGTTCTTGTAACTATACTCCATTCCAGTTAAGAAGGTACTGAAGAAAAGATAGGACTGAATTTTAGCGATTCTCATTGGTGGATGGATGAGCCAAGTGTACACAAGTATAAATATCCCGTATGTTTGTGTTGGTTGTTTGAACATTTTTATTATAAGACAGATTGTCAATTGGCATTTTGACATTTGCTATTGCCCTTTCATATTTTCGTTTTTGTTATTTATTGTATTTTGTTATTAGTTTGCCTTTGAAATTTTGCTCGACCTTATTAATTTGTGTTAATTTTATATTTAGTATTAAAACAGTTCTTGTCAGAGCTATAAAACACCAGTGTCTTCATAATAAGGTAAGCATGTCTCATTAAAGATAAGCATATAATACTAACAATGAATTCTTTTCAGACTTTTATTTAATCATGGATCACCAACCTATTAAAAATCCGAAGGGCAAACATGTTATAAGCGGGCAAAAGCTTATTGCCTATAATATATATTTGAAAAATTCCACAAATGCATCCAAAACGCAATCTGTGAAGCAAGAAGTGGGTTTAGGTGTTCGATCAATGTGGAATATTGTAAAAGAAATGGAAACTACTGGTACTGCTTCCTCGCCAAAGATTACAAGAGTGCGTACAACAATCTACGACGAACTTGAACAATTTGAAAGATGTGCAATTCGACGGCATGTTCATGCATTTTCCTTTAGAAATGAATTACCAAATTTAGAGAAAGTATTACATGCAATAAACAATTATGACTCTTTACCAAACTTCAGTCGCACATCACTTTATCGGGTAATGATGAAATTGGGTTTTAAATATGGAAAGCGTAGCCGAAAAACAATTTTAATTGAAAAACCTGAAATTGTGTTGTGGCGAAGAAAATATTTAACTGCAATTAAAAAGTATAGAGCTGAAGGCAAAAGAATTTATTATACTGATGAAACGTGGGTGAATGCTGGACATGTAAAGAACAAGGTATGGCAAGACACCACTGTAAAAACAGCAAGGTAGGCATTAATCGAAGGTTTATCGACTGGTATACGAGATCCCTCTGGCAAGGGCAAGAGATTAATTGTTGCGCACATGGGTAGTGATATGGGATTTGTCAATGGTGCATATTTAAACTTTCAATCTAAAAAAAACAGGTAGCGTATTAACACTATAAACAACTTAGGACCCTGAGTTCATAATTATCGTTTTAGGAGATTATCACGAAGACATGAACGGTAAAGCGTTTACAACTTGGTTGAAAGGTGTATTACCTCTTCTTGATAATGATAGTGTAATCGTGCTTGATAATGCTCCTTATCACAGCGTCAAAGCCGATAAGGTTCCAAATCAAAGTTGGCGAAAAGAACAAATTTATAATTGGTTAAACGCAAAACACATTGAAGTTACCAAAGAGCTATTAAAAGTTGAATTATTAGCCTTAGTAAAGCAGCACTCTCTAGCTCACCCGACACCTTATGTTGTTGACGAAATTGTAAAACGCTCTGGCAGAACTGTATTAAGGTTACCCCCATACCGCTGCACAGCAGCGGCCTTTGGGGGGGGGGCGAACTGGGCGACTGCCTAGGGCCCCGCGAACAAAAGGGCCCCGCGCACCGCAATGCATATTTTAAAAATTTGTGTTACACTTTATTTAAAACGATAGCAAAACTGTTCAGAGTATAGCTTTATGCATCATAAATCTATACAATACCTAGTACATATTGTGTAGTTTACAGTTATAATCCTAGTCGCCTTTTTCGAGCGGATGAATCACTGTAAGAATAAGAAACTTCCATGCTTACAATAAGAAACAATGAAACGTCCTGTTAAGGTCAAAGATAAATATAAGAAAGCACTAAGCAGTTACATTGTGTACCTAATACTTTTGAAACTTCTTAAGACTGCACACTTTACAGACTTCATTATCTTTTGTAGGGTGCCATGCCATTGTAATATTTCTTTTGTTGTTGGTTGTTTTCCCCATAGATAATCAGTGTTCAAACTAAGTAGGGGTTACTTCCATATCATATCAGTAAATTTAGAGTCTTCAGAATAATAAAACTTTAAGTTAGTTCAGTTGTCATTGAGCATTGAGCTTTTCATATTCAACAACCTTTTGAGTTTTACTAATTTAGTTTATGTGCGTGTAAATACATTGAATTAATATTGTGGCGCAAAAGGACGTATTTTTAATAGTGTAATTAGTTTTATAGTGAATTGAATAATAGTTTTGTGCAAGTGCATGCAATAAATAAATGTAATGAACTAATGAATTATTAAGTATCACATGATTTGATTGTAATTGTAAATAAATTATTAGTGTTTTAAATTAAAATTAAGTCCAATAGCAAATAGCATAAACTGCAGATACACTGATTAATGATTATCTTCTGAAGGAAAATAATTAGGTAAGTTACAATACCTATAGGAATAGGATGGAATTAATCATTCACTTATGTTTTGAAATTTTGGTTCAATAACAGACAAGTTTGAATTTTTTTGCATCAATCTATTAACGAAATCGATATTGTTAAAGTGTTTATTATTGTCTAAAATAATGCATAAAGTGAAAAATATTTTTATTCCATCGGTAACTTCCACACTGTGTAATATATATATATATATATATATATATATATATATATATATATATATATTTAAAGTGATGGCATCGCGCGAACACGTTGGTAGAAAATATGAGTCTGGAAGTTCGAAAAGAAAAAGATCCGAGAAAAGGAAGGAACAAGCTGGGCAACTAAGCGGATCTCTCGTAAAATATTTGCAAACAGGAAATTGTTCAAGACAAACGGATATGGAATCGTCATTGACAATGCTTCCCTCCGAATCTTCACCGGAGCCTGATGAGTCACCCAAATCATCATCTACGCTTGGGTCACATACTTCATTGTTTTCAGCAGCCTTAGAGTATGAATCAGCTGAAAATTTCAACATGCCGCTCAATATAAATATAGAAAATGATCCAGGAATGTGGCCTACGTACATTACTGATGCAGCACGGTCTGTTATTGTGCTCAAAGGTCCAAGTGTCGTAGATATTAATTTTCCTACTGATGCTAATGGGCGACATTTTAGCAAGTTTTACTATACCCGCACCTTAAAAAACGGTGAAGAGCAAAACAGAAATTGGTTGGTATACTCAAAGCTGAAAGACGTTATATACTGTTTCGCTTGCCGACTATTTGGTAATTGCTCATCAAAATTAAGCTCCTATGAAGGATTAAATAAATGGAAGAATGTAGGTGATCTCTTAAAAGGACATGAAATTTCTAAATCACACAAGGAATGTCTTTTAAAAAGGTTTGATTTACAAAAAGCTTTAAAATGCAAAACAGGTATTGATGATTCATCAAAGTCTGAAATTGAATCTATAAAACAACGATGGAAGGATATTTTAGAAAGGCTACTTGTTGTAGTGCAATTCTTAGCCTCTCATAATTTAGCATTCAGAGGACACTCTGAAAATCTAGAAGATACTCCAGCGGTAACTTTCTAGATATCGTTAAGTTAATTGGTCGATTTGATCCTATTTTAAAAATCCATTTGCAACAAGTAACTTCAAAAAAAATTAGCGATCACTACCTCGGAAAAAACATTTAAAATGAACTCATACAACTGATTGCAAATCACGTAAAATCTAAAATTATAGAAAAAATACAAAAGTCTAAGTACTTTTCCATAATTCTTGATTGTACACGAGACACTGCTCGAATTGAACAAATGTCAATGATATTCAGATTTGTCGATGTAGATAGTGGTGACATTGAAGAGCATTTTATTGGTTTTATTGCCGCAGAAAAAAATACTGCAGAATATTTAACTACCTACATTTTAACTGCACTGGAAAGCTTAAAGTTGCCATTAGAAAACTGCCGGGGTCAAGGATATGATAACGGTGCAAACATGCGTGGAGAAAAAGTGGGGTTCAAAAGAATTTTGACTGCAAATCCTTTGGCGTTTTTGTACCCTGTGGCTGCCATAACTGGAATTTAGTATTAGGTGATGCTGCATCCTCTTGTGTACAAGCTCAATCCTTCTTTGGATTTTTGCAACGGCTTTATACGCTTTTTCTGGTTCTAGTGAACGGTGGGCTATTTTAAAGGAAAATGTTAATATTTCACTAAAACGTTTATCGGAAACGAGGTGGGAGTGTAGAGTAGAATCCGTAAAGGCTGTGAAATATCAGCTAAATGATATATGCAGTGCTATACAAAGTTTAGCCGAAAATACAACAGATTGTGCTTTGATTAGTGAATGCCAATCAATCGAAAAGAAATAACTTCTTTTGACTTCGTAATGTCTTTAACAATATGGTACGATATATTACACAAAATAAATTTAATTAGCAAGATGTGGCAAGTAAAAAATATGCACTTAACTGTCGCTTTACAACATTTGCAAGGTTTTATTAAATGGATAAACGAATACCGAGATACTGGCTTTCAGTCGGCATTAATTGATGCAAAAGAACTTGTTGAACAAGCGGAAATTGAACCAACATTCAAATGTAAAAGAAGCAGGCAAAAGAAACGCTTTTTTGATTATGAAGCAAAAGATGTGAGTTCCCAGACACCAGAAATTAACTTCAAAAATAATTTTTTTAATGTGATTGTTGATACGGTTCGAGGAAGCGTTGAGCGTCGATTTGAAGCACTTAAAGAGCACAGTAATATATTTGGCTTTATGTATCAAATTCGAAATTTAATACATATGACCGATGAGTCTATTCTAAAACACTGTAAAGATTTGGAGATATCATTAAGCGTTGAAGGAAGCAAAGATGTGGATGGATTAGAACTATATAAAGAGTTAAAACTATTTATAAGAGCGTTTGATGGTGAAAACAGTGCCATTTCTGCATTAAAATATATCATTGAAAACAATTTAAATGAAGTTTACCCAAATATAAGTGTTGCTTTAAGAATATTATCTACAATTCCAGTGACCGTTTCGTCTGCAGAAAGAAGCTTTTCCAGGTTAAAATTAATAAAAACATATTTGCGGACTACAATGACTCAAGACAGGTTGTCTGCTCTCGCATTAATTTCTATCGAAAACGACGTTGCTGCCTCGCTTAATTATCAACATTTGATACAAGATTTTGCTACAATAAAAAGTAGAAAAGTTTGTGTCTGAGAAGTTTAAAAAACTCTCAACATTTTTCTTATTCATCGAATTGTTAATTGATGTTTTTTTTTTATTTTCATGTTTTCTTCACTTCCTACATTTAAATATAAGTTACTTTTAAATATTAAATTAAAATCCATTTGATCCTGATCCTAATCCTAATACAGTTCATGTAAAACATTTTATTGTGTTAACAATAAAAAAATCAGTATTTTTGGTAATATTAAAAATTTTAGGCTTTTACCAAAAAACTTAAGTCCGCATTTCAGTAGCTTTAAATTTTGATTTTACGATAAAAAAGCCCCGCAAAAACTTTTTGCCTAGGGCCCCGCAGAGTCTAAGGTCGCCGCTGCCGCTGCAATCTAAATCCAATTGAGCAGATTTGGGCTCGAGTAAAGCAGCATGTAGCTACCAACAATTCTACTTTTAAAATTAACGACGTGAAGGTGCTTCTGGATGAAGGAATTGCAGCCATGGATAAAGAACATTGGGTTAATTGTATTAGCCATATAATTAAAGAAGAAGAAAGAATGTGGAAATTGGATGGCATTGTCGAAGAACTTGTCGAACAAATTGTAATAAATGTTGGATATGAAAGTACATCAGACGACGAAGATACCTCTGGGCATGATATGGACGTAGATTAAATATAAATTTGTGATATCATTGTTTTGATATTTTGTGATGTGTTTAATTAAAAATAGCTTATATATTGTTCTATATTAATATTTTATTTAAACTTTAACCAAACAAGTAGAAAATAAAGTTCAATAATGCTTGATATGTTTTAAAACCGCGTTTCTTGGATGTATTTATTCAAAAACCTCAATCTTGCAAAAAATATAAATAAAAATCTGTATAAACATCGATGCATTGCTTTAATTTCAATCATTGTTAACAAACTTACAACCTTTCGAAAAAATGAAACTGACAGAATTTTATTAAAGCATTCTATAACTCCAGGCGAATGTTTGTTTCTACCATAATTGTTAAGAAGATAGCAATTCATAGCACATTAAGCACACTCATACTTAAGTAATGCTCTATCTCAATTTTGGTATTCGGAAAAATACTAAAAGTTGAGATGGAACATTGATTAAGTATGAGTGTAGCTATGTGCTTTATGAATTTGCCCCTAAGTTTCGTCCGTCTTAAACTTAATGTAGTTCCAAGTCCAATTTTATCTTCTGAAATTTAATACCAAATTACAAATACTCCTTGTTATTATTTAGACAACTATCCTAGGAGAAGGATCGAAACGCCAATAAAATCATTTTCAAAAAGCAATGTGGTCTTATTCCTTAAGAAGAACACCAAATTGCAATTACTGAATGCAATAATACTTAAAAATTAACTAATAAAGTCAGCCATTTGCATTGTTATTTTTGAAAAACTATCGTCACAAAATAGTAAATATACAACCGACGCCGGCAACTTTTCAAATACAGCAACTAATAAATTTTTGATCTGTGTAAATCTGACTCAAGCACAAGCGCCATCTACTACCTTCTTAACTGGAATGGAGTATATAACACGTTCGTTTGACGAGTCCTGTAACATATCGTTAATTTCAATAGAAAATGGCAACTATAATTAGTGAAATTTTTACAGCAAACGTTTTAGTACAATGTTAGTGAATAGTGTAAATATTAAAGATATATCTCCCGAAACACAGTAGTATTTCATTAAAATAACAAATAAGTTTTATTCACTTGGCATTATTGTAAGTGATAAGAACTAAAGCAGTTTAGTTGACCGGCGCGGTGCAAGCAATCGATAACAATAACTTGATTGTCACGTTATCAACTGCAATACGTAGATTATGTTTATAGAGGGGTTGAGTAAATTAGAACCCCAGTTTCAAACTGCTATGTCTTACTTTGAAGACAAATTAAAACTGGCTACGTCAGATAAAAAACTTCTGACCAGTGAATTTACCATAGAAATGCTTAAAAATGAATACTCAATGTTTAAAGAACACATCTTGAATTGCGTTGTTGCTATAAAGAATTCCATAGATGCATCTCAAATGGTGATCAATTTTGTAAATAATAAACTGAAAAATCCCCAGTTTCCAAT